>VZRN01001114.1:785506-847080 GCA_013397935.1 Dasyornis broadbenti | reverse complement strand
CCACGACATTGTGGAATTTCCACAAGCTTACTACATGAAGATCAAAAATCCCCATCTTTACATAAGACTAGCTGTCACAGAAGCAAAAATCAAATGCACTGGAAGCTTTCAAATGTATACAAGGGTGCTTACAGACTTCTTCTGTTTCTAAAGACTAAAAGCTGAGGTCTTTTAGCCCCTTCTCTGCCCCTCCATTCCCCACTGTTTCTCCTATTTTTTCTCCATTCTTTTCTACATTAAATTGCATTGAAGATCACTTTCTAGAACATGCTCATGCCATAAGTGAATTCTGATGTTACTATGTGATACAAATCTCTTCATAATTCAAGCATTCAGCACTTCAATAGTTTTTGCTTGGCAAAAGCTTGTATGTGATGACCCTGGCTGTCAGTTGCTTCTGGATATGGCATGCAGCTTCTTTTGATGTTTTTTCTCAGAGACATTTGAACAGATCACCTTGTGATGAGCTTCAGATTTAGGCAAACCCACTGACTTTCACCAGTAACTGCAGTGGCCACAAGTAAAGAGATTCCTGCCAGACTGTGCAGTACAGTGCTGGATAAAGAGGGCTTCGTTTCTCCTCTGGGATGGGAAGTGACGGACAGAAGTAGATTGAGGCTTTTAGTCTTTCTGATCCAGAGATAAGACCCTCACAAAGACTAGTCAAGGTTATCCACCTTGCATTATAAAGAAAAGAAGAACATCTTCAGATCCATAGATATTCAGTCCCAAGGATAACATTGAAGCAAATGATGACTAGCAGAAACTGCTGTTATTAAACTGCAGTGGACCAAGGGCTAGAGAAGCTGTACATTTAGCATTCAGATGCTTTCACCTTTTCATGACTATGCATGGTTCAGTCAAACCATGCTGTGGAATGTTAAGTTGTGCTGCATCAATAGTAATGGACCAGGAATTATGACATGTTTTATGTTATCATTCATTTAAAACAGATAGTTTAAATTTCAGCCACAAGCAAAAGTTTATATATAATATATTTATTACAAACAATAGTGAACACTTAAGAGCTATTATTTTAAATCTAAATGACATTGTGTTTAGTATCCATTTCCTCCAGCTCTGCAATGTGCAGCCTGTGGTGTCTGTCATCTTTCCCTGGAGTTCTCCTGGATACAAAGTGACAACTTCTCACAAGTTACCAGAAACAGGAGAAAACGTGGAGCCCTGCTCCAATGAGCTGTTTCACATTACAAGAATTTACAATTTGCATCTGACAGAAGAAAAGCAGTGGAGCTTGAGAGGGGAATATCATGCAGTAAATCGCTCGCTATTATCCATGTTGACAATATGGGGTGGGGAGGACAGTATTTAAACAAAAAACACATAGGGAAACACATTGAATTGGTGAGTGGGCCACTTGTGTACCAAAACTAAATGATGCTTCTGAAAATCTTGCTAATGTCCCTTTTATAGACAATATTGGGTCTGGACATATAGCTTGTGCAGGGAGTCGTAGATGGCTGTGCAGAAGGAAGGGACTGTGGGTCCTGCCTGCCCCCACCAGTATCCATGGCCAATCTCCAGGTCAGCCCGTTCAGCTGCTGCTTCTCCAGCCTTTCCCATGGCTGAGCATATGCAAGTGCAGAGAATACCAAACCATCCTGTCCCCACGTGCAGGCAGGGACCCCTGTTTGCAGCCCTGGCACAAGCCCGCTGTGTCACCATTGGCTGGGGCCACCATAAGCTGCCATCAGCAAAGGTGTGAAATGGAACATCATGCCCCATGCTGTCCTTTCACTGCTGTATGCCTTTCCCAGAACACATGACCTGACTGAAAGCTTCCAGCTTACCTGCTCTTTTCCCTCTTTGCCTGATGTGGACAGTCTGCCTTCCACAGCCAAAACAATGGCCATAGGTTCTAATCGGAGAGGAATGGGTTACCAAGTTCCACCTTAGAAATGCCTGACCAGTGAAACCAAAACCTGCCATTCTGAATTATTCTTGGTTTAGTGACTTCTTTGAATGGAGGTAGTAGTGAGTTGTACCCACCAGTGTGATGGGGCTATGGTGCTAGGCAAGTCTGAGCAGTTCTTGCCCCCTCGGTGTTCACAACGCAAAGTGTAGATGAACTGCAATACAATAGGTCTCAGGACGCTGCTTCAAGTGGAAATAAAGCAAGCAATTTAGAGAGTTTTCAGGTGCTTCACATTTTCATTTTAGGCTTTCTACACAAATAAAAAGGCTTAAACTATTATTCAGTCTCCACTCAAAGTATAATTTTGACATTTGGAAATCTGATTTTGTGATCAGAAACACATGTAGAATAGAATTTAGAAGTCAGCAAAGACTCCAAGCATGATTTTATTGGGAGCTTGGGTATGCCCTTCAGAGTAATTGGGATGTGGAATGTGGAAGTAGTTTTTACAGGAAAATAGGGATAAGGCCTCCTGTAGCCAGCCTCAGGCAATGGAGCAAGTAAAATATCAAGAAGAATTCACATTCAACTTGATAATAAGGTTTCCTAGCATGTTAATTAAATGAAGTCTCACATCCCCAGCCCTGTTGTTTCAAACATTTTAAGGCATTAACATTGCACAATAGAAACATAATTTCCCCTCTCTCCAGATGTCTATACTAATTTGATTTTCCTAGCTGTTAGCTTTAAACTTTCTATGAACATGAAAACCTATCCTTTCAGCAGTGCTGTTGTATTTTTCCCCTTCATTCTTCCTTAATACTCATTTTGGGTACTAATTGGCAGCAGTGTTTTTTAAAAAGAAATTCTTCAAATAGGACAGCTTTGCTGTTTATCCTATACTGAGGCACTGTTTTCCACAGCTTGACTTTGAAAGAAAACAGTGGGTAAACAGCATCCATTTGGTCCTGAGAGTCTGAGCCTTCACAGATAACATGGAGGAGATTTAGGGAGTGAGGTAAAGCCAGAGGAAACCTCATAAATCATATCCCATCTTTCTGCTCTTTAAAGTATTGGCTTAACTGGGAATAAGTTGCTAAAATCCCTTTGGGAATGCAAGAGTATGCACCTCCTTGGAGCCCTGTGCAGTGACTCAGGGGTGGATTGAGAGACAGTGACTGACCAAAGCAATTGGGTGTGTGGGACGCAGGTACATGTATGTGCTGACAAAATGCTCTCTGTACAAGTGGGAGAACTGGAGCTGTGCTGTGTCTGTGTGTATACACTGAGAGAAAGCTCTGCAGCTGATGAGGGAGGCACCAAGATCCCCTGCACTCAGTCATTTTTACTCCAGGACATGGACATGGACAATGAACCTGAAGATCATTGTCACAGGTTCAGGGTTCATTTCAAAGCCAGAAGCTGAAAAATCCTGCTATCAGCTTACTGCCAGGAAAAACTTTTACATATTAGAGACAAAGGAAAACCTTTCACTGGTAAAACCTACATCTTTTTTAGATAAAAGCTAAACTTAAAAATATGATTTAAAGACTATAAGCACATATAGTCTTCTGTCTTGATTGGTCCAGAGTATCTTGGTTCTCTTGTAGGAACCATGCTAGTGGCAGACAGGCCAGCTTTCTGAGACTGGGCTTGGTTGGAATAGAGTTAATTTTCTTCATAATATCTTATGTGGGACTATGTTTGGTATTTGTGATGAAAACAGTGCTGATGATACAGGTATGCATTAGTTATTGCTGAACAGTGTTTGCACAGCATCAATACGTTTCTTCTGTCTCACACTGCTCTGCCAGAGAGTAGACTGGGCGTCCACATGGAGTTGGGAGGGCACACAGCTGAGACAGTTGACCCCAGCTGACCAAAGGGACATCCCAGAACATATTCTGTTGTGTTTAGTACTACGACTGGGATGGTGGAAGTTGATGGGAACTGCTGTCGCTCAGGGACTCGCTGGGCCTTGGTCTGGTGGTGGTGAGAAATTGCTTTCATTTGTATCACTTGTTTTTCATGGGTTTGTTTGTTTTTTCCTCTCTTCTTGTTAGTTTTTTCCTCCTTCATGTGAGCTGTTCACATCTCAATTACTTTTCTCACTTTTATCCTTCTTCCCCTCATCCCACTATGGGGCAGTGAGCAAGCAGCTGTGTGGTGCTTAACTGCCTACCAAGGTTAAACCCCAACCACCCCCAAATTTAAACTATAGTAATAAGAGAAACCAGAAACTTGTCTTTGACCCATGCTGTTTAGTTCTGTGCATTCTCCCTGGTGCAATTTTGGCCTATACCACACGGTTTTAGTGAGAAAGGATTTTCCTGTACGGATGTGAGCCATTCCATGTGGCTGGCCTCAGAAGCAAAACCAGATTCCCAAACCATACTATTTGTTTCTGAGGTTTTAGCTACAGATTCAGTCCCAGATTAATTTCCAACCCAGAACAGTGGGATCCCAAAAAATTCATTGTCACCTCCAGCCTATGAAGTCTTCTGGAGCTCACTGTTCCCTTCACTCTCCAGGGAGCTGAGGAAAAGAAACACTCAGTATCAAGGGTCCCTCTCTCCTCCTAAATTCTTTCTGCACTTTTTACAAACAACCTGACCAAAGTTTTCCTCTGAGTGTTACACATGGCCTAACATGAACCAAACTCCACGCTGAACTGTCTGTCTGTCCATAGCTCTAAATGGCTTTTGTCCAGGCTCAGGATCCGAAGCACCCGTGGCCTGGAACTGATTTGTTGTGGGACAAAAGTATTTTATTCATATCTCTCTTCCAAATTTTTAATCCTGATTATAAGAGGAGCCCTGTTTGCTTCATTTCTGAGCCATCCCATAGTGGATGAAATATACCAGAATTTTCATGGGGGAATTCCTATGAGCTATTCAGGCATGTTTCACATAAGATGTAGACGTAGTTTACTTCCAAATATTAATGGATATGGTAGTTACATGGGAGACCCTGTTCTTCTTCCCTGAAGTCAGGGCTAAAATCCTCTGTAATACATAAGGATTCAGGTGTGATTCATATTTTATTTGGAAAAGCTGTGAAAGCAAGGCAGTGAAGTGATTTGTCTCATTATAGAATTAGGTCAGTAGCAAAACCCCGACTTGTTCCCTTGGGTTTCAAAATTTTTCAGCCACCTCCTCAAATGAGCTTAGACTTTAATGGCCAGTCTGAAATCATATGGGATCACATGAATAATTTTTTTCCTGCCTAGGCAAACTCTTCAAAGAGAGCTCAGCAGCAAGAGATCACACTTACTGCATTTAAAAGGGTACTAAGTTCAGATGTGAAGTATGGAAAATCAGGTTTCTGAGAGACTTGTTGGTAAAATAAATTATAATGGGAAAATACAGTTAATGATAGTGCTGTCACTAAAGGGGTTGGAGAATTTTTAACACAATATGCAGGCATAGTCTTATTAGCATTTTTAAACTCATAAATCTGAGTGGTCTCAGTGAAAAGATAAAGGAAACTCCTTCCACTGGTGGTAAATGTTTCATTAAATGAATTAGGAAAAACCAAAGCCCATCAACAGTTGGAACTGGTGCGGGATGTAAAGGGCAGAAAGAAGGGCTTCTGCAGGCATATCAACAGCAAAGGAAGACTAGGGAAAAGCTAGGCTCAATGCTGAATGGTGTAGGTGAGCTGGTGACGCCGAAGATGAAGAAAGGTGGAGTGCTCAATGATTTCTTCACCTTAGTCTTTACAGGTAAGAACACTCTTCAGGAATCATACGGTCCCAAGACCAGCCATAAAGCCTGGGGCAAGGAAGACTTACCCTCAGTGAAGGACAATCACATTAAGAAACACTTTAAGAAACTGAACATACACAGACTTGATGGATGCATCTGTGACTGGCAAGAGAGCTGGCTGATGTCTTCGTGAAGCCATTCTTGATTATGAAAGACCATGGCATACAAGAAAGGTTCCTTCAGAATGAAAGAGACCAAATATCACTTTATATTGAAGAAAGGCAAGAAGAAGGATTCAGGGAAACACAGGTCAGGCATCCACACCTCAGTCACTGGGAAGAGGACGAAGAAACTAATCCTGGAAACCATGTCCAAACACAGAGAGGACAAGAAAGTGGTTTGGAGTCATCAACACTGATTTACAAAGGGTAAATCCTGCCTGACTGAACGTATACTGTTTTATGACAAAATGACTGGCTTGGTGGATAAGAAGAGAGCAACAGTTGTTTGTAAACACTGTCTCCTGTAACATCCCTATAGACAAAGGGACTAGCATGAGCCAGATAGATGGTGGTGATTGAAAACCAGCTGAAATGTGGTTCTCAAAAGGCTGTAGTTTGCAGCATAAAGTCCAATTGGAAGCCAGTCACTAGTGGTGTATCCCAAGATGGATCTAGGCCCTACACTCTTAATTATTTTCATTAATGAGCTGGGTGATAAGGCAAAGTGCATCCACAGAAACTTTTTGGAAGATACAAAAGTGGGAGGAATGGTTGATAAACCAGAGGGTTGTGCTGATGTTCATGGCGTACTGACAGGCAGGAGAATTGAGCCAACAGGCATCTCGTAGAATTCAAGAGGGGGCAAATTCCTGCACCTGGGGAGGAATAACTCCCATGCACCAGAGCATACTGGAAGCTGACCCACTGGAAAGCAGCTTTGCAGAAAAGGCCTTGAGAGTCTGAACGAACACCAACTTGACCATGAGTCACCAATGCATCCTTGAGATGAAAAAAAAAAGAGCCAGCAGCCTCCTGCATAGCATTAGGAAGAATGTTGCCAGCAGGTTGAAGAAGTCAATTGTTCCCCTCTGCTCAGCACTAGTGAGAAACACCTATGCTGTGCTCACATCTGGACTCTTCTGTCTCTCTCTCTAGAACAAGAGAGACATGGACATATGGGAGCAAGTTTGCTAAGGTGTTTAAGGAACTGCTCATTTGTCATATGAGTGGCTGAGAGAGCTGCAACTGTTTACCCTGGAAAAGAGAAAGCTTGGTGGTAATCTCAAAAAACTGATGGGACACAATAGAGCTTTTCTGTATTGCTTAAGTTTGCTGATCTGGCAGAACATTGCGTCATTTGGAACAGGCCCTATATCACGGGTAGACTTTCTCTATTGAAGAGGTACTGGTTTCTGACAAGAAGTCCTTTGATCATGGGGGAGGCCATGTGTGTCTTGTCTGTAAGTGCTTCTGGATATGTATATTGAGACACGAAAACCTAAGAATACAGCACAGAATATGACAATGCAGAATATAGAAAAAAGTTGTTAATTACCATTTGTATTTTTTGGTTTTCTCCTTTTAGAAGAATGCCAAAAGCAAACTTCAGCAGCCATATCCGACTGTATTATTCCTCATGACAGTATCAAATAGTGAGATAGTTTCACAAACTAGATTAAGAATCATATTTTATATTGCTGCGTAAAATTACCGAAATTGTATAGAAATCTGTATTGTGGATCATAAGTTATTGTAGAAACTCCAAGCTATTTTTTTTTTCATACTGTCTGTTTACTGGGCAAGTTGTTGCATGAATAAATACATTTCTTTCCGCTGAAAATGTAGTATTAACTGCTGTATTATTGTTATAAAATACAAGTTGATCAGACAGACAGATTATTATTCTGACAATAGTGTTCACAAGAGTCTCATTGTACATTGAATTTCAGAGCGTAATATGGTATAATGGTAATATGGCAGTATGTAATGGACACAAACTGAAATACAGGGAATTCTATTTGAACATAAGACTGGCATTTACTTGCTGTGAGGGTGTTCGAATGCTGACACAGGTTGTCCAAAGAGTTTATGGTGTCTGTCCTTGGAGATACTCAAAACTGAAGTGGACACAGCCCTGAGCAACCTGCTATAGCTGACCCTGCTTTGAGCACAGGTTTGGGCTGGATAACCTCCAGAGGTTCATTTCAACTTCAGCAATTTTGTGATTCCGTGAAATGCTGTGATTAGAATACATGATGTCTGAAAGGAGAAGCTGCTTGCAAACCCTTGTGCTCCAGCCACCCAGAGCCAGTGGCAAACCAAGACTCAGACTGCTGAGAAAGACTTTAAGACCCTTTGAAACTGAGGAACCTCAGAGAGTTTCTGAACTGCTCTGGCTGGAAATACCAAGATGAGACTCAGGCACATATGCTGCCTTGGCTTCAGCAGAAAGGGCCATAGGAGACAGTACAAAGGTGAACCACGGCTTGGCCCAGTGGGTGATTACATGGAGAAATAGAAGAACCAGATCACTAGGGCCATGTAGCAGATTGCAGGGGCACCTACAGGGTCCTATTGCATCCCATTCCTCCAAAGGTCCCTTCTGGAATGCCACAATCATCTGTGTGCCATTCAGTACAGCCTTATTAGGCTTCTCGTAAGAAAAGAAAATCAGAGAGAACAGTTTGGCTTCCATTCCTAGAAGTTTTCAACTGCCTCAGACTGTATAAAGCCCTGAGCAACTGGGCCTGACCTCAGAGTTTACCCTGTTTTGAGCAAAAAGTTAGTCGAGAGACTTCCTGAGATACCTTCCAGCCTGAGTTACCTTGAGGCCTACAAGCAGGTCACACTCACATTTCCCTGAGATGCTGGACAAATTGCAGAGCTACCCAGTTCTGCCCAGCAGTGTCCCCGGCTGATGCGCTGAAAAGTCAGCAGTGTGTTCAAGCCGTGACACTGGAACTCACCTCTCAAGTTTTCCTCTGGGCTTTGGGGCATGTTGACAGAGACAGTTACCCTGTAGGGCCAGACTGAAGGTCCAAGCACTAAGAATTTCATGCTTTTTTGCGACAATGTTTATACCAAACTGCTAGTCTTGCTGGATTTGTATGGCTTACCAAAAGGTGGGTGTGGATGTAAACACCCCTACTCCAGGGTCTGACCCGAGGAATGTTTCACCGAGGTGGTTTTTCCTGCTGGCTTGTCTGGGCCTGTGAAGTGAGTCCTGCTGACCTGCTATTACTCACAAATAGCTTTTCTCTGATTATTTTTTGTCTGGAAAAGTTACTTCTATTGTCTCAACTTATTTATTTATATATGCCAAATGAACATTTCACTTTCAGTTCTGGTCAGAAGTCAGAAAGGAAGTGTCCTAGCTTTTCCCACCAAAAATCTTGGGCTGCATTCCATGGTGGATGACAGCAGAAAGCTTTCTAAAGATTTAATCCGCTTTAAATTAGTTAAATTAATGTTATTATGTGAATCCTTCTCATCCCACTGCCTGCTCTGCTCTTTTACACAAGCAGATAGTGTTGTGTGAACAAGCGTCAGTAAAAGTTTATATCGATATTATCACCATTCTTCTTCCTAGGACCCTAACAGGACCCATACATGTTTATGTATTTTTTCCTCATTCAAAATTCTTCCTTAAACCCTCAAGACTTTTGTGTGAACAAAATCAAGTCTTAAAGATTCTGAAGTAAGTAGTTTCATTTCCACATGGTTATGTGTGTCTGTAATAAGATCTTTTAAAATTGGTTTGAGATACCAGACAAAATGTTCCTCGTTAATAGCCAGTCTTACACAGCAGAGGTTTCTTTTGAAGTATCAAGCATGGATACATGATCCTATTTAATGGCAGCACTTTAAATTGCAGGCTGGTTAATTCTATGTGAATTCTTCTCATCTGTTTCATATTTCTCACACACATTACTGTAAAACAAGCTGTACCCATTTCTGTCAGTGAAACCACTGTCCTAACCTACCATTTTTCTTAGAATCTGATAATAATGGTTGACTTTACCTCAAGAGAAAAACCTACAGGCAAACATGTCACACATAGCATAGTTTGACTAAGAACAGATACATGCCACTGGTCATAAAGGGTAAACACTTAAGACATTTAACCAAGCTGAGCAGTACTAAATGGAAGGCAGTGGTCATCTGGCTTTTGAATCACCTAATTGACATGTCAGAAAATAAGCGTTTTATTGACAGAAGGTGATTGCAGAGAAAAGTAATTTTTCATTTAAATAGCCAGATACTTCCCTTCCTCCTTCCCTTTGTATTTGCAGTGCAGGGGAGCATTTTGTTAAGAAAGCCAAACCACAGTGCTCAGACTCTTTGTCACATTATTTTTGCCTACACAGCTACCTTCTGATAATGGTTTTCCCAACTGCAATCATCTACAGAGGATTCCAGCATGGAATAGTTTCCAAGTTATGTTTGCTTTCAACTCTTCTAACTTTGAATGCCTTTTGAACTATGTTAGGATTCAACTATCCCTGAGAAACCACTCAAATCTCATGCTATGCAGTGGTAATTCTTGTGCAGTGAAATCACCCAGTCTTACTTCAGTGTAAACTAGGAGTAATTCCACTGACGTTGCTCTTCCAGGTTCTCTTTGGCACCAGCTGCTGATAGGTGATGGGGAGAAGAGGGTTTCAAAGTAATCCTGTGATTCTTATCCCAGTCCACAGAACAGTTTCAAGAATATTTCAATGCAGGGCTGTGAGTTTTTTGTTTGGGCTGTATGCACTACAATTTTCTTCCCCAGTTCTCATCAGCCATAGCAGTACCCTCCTGTTGGTATAGAAGGTAGACGATAAAAACAGATGCAGGCCACTCTCAGCCCTGACAGTGTATCCTGCAGACTGACTGCCAGTGCTGGGCACATGTACCAACATGAACAACTCTCCCCATGCCAAAAAGCCACTTGACTTGATCTTTAACCATATTACCATGCGGGCAGGTAAGAATGACTGCAAAGGGCAAAAGCTGTCACCATGGCTTTGCAGTGCTTGTCTCAAGACCCAGATTCACCCTACACCATCCCAGGTACCTAGCCCTACACCTGCTAAAAGGAGAAAGACAACTCACCAGTGACCATTAGGGCTGTCTTTGTCTTGTCTGACTCTGCTATGGTCTGCCATGTCACTGCCTCCCCCATCACCAGGGCCTAGGGCTGCACTGTATCTTACCAGGTCATCTGCTTTGCCAGATGCGGTCGCTGCTGCTTGCTCCCCCACCACAGGCTTCCCTGCAGATACACATGCCACACTGGATACCTCCGCCTGTGCTGGTGACAAGAATCCCTTGGAGGAGAGCTACATCCAGAGTAAGCCAAACAATTTTTTTTTTTTTGGTCTTAGGAGCCTTCAGTGACTGCCCTGGGAGAGCACAAAGAGCAGCAACTACCATGGGAAGAGGGCTGAAGGTGAGGACAAGGAATGAAGGTGATCACAGAGAGGAACTTCTCACCCTTGTCCTGCTGGAAGGTAGCTGGAGATGCTGGGGCAGGGCAGCCTCTACAGCCCAGGGAGCTAATGCTGCCTGGCTGCAGTTCTGTGGGCAGCCCCTCTTCCCCACAGCAGCATAGCTCCAGATGTTTATAAGCCCTGTTTTTATGAGGTTGAAGGCACAGACATGTAAGTTAATACAGTCTGGGAGAGCACTGTGCAGTGCTATCAATCTGGAGACTCACTCTCTGTGGAGATAAAGCACTGCTTCCTCATACTCTGAGATGAATTTTGCAGATACTGACCTGCCTATGTTCTTTCCTGACCAGTACTGTGAAGAATCTCTGTTGATAAGGAAAGACAAACTATTTTATGCTTCATACCTAGTTGGATGAAGGATGCCACCCATTCCTAGGATGCATACCTAGATGGCCCAAGACAATACCTCTACTGTTGGAAAAAGCAATGAAAATCAGTTTGAAAATCAGCTATGCCTTCCCATACAGCAAACCCTTCACTTATATGCTGTTCAGATTGGGTTCATGGCATTCATAAGACTTCTTGCTCTTGAAGCTGCTAAGAGATCAAATCAACTTTGTTTTTAATTTTGCTACTTACGCACAAAGAAAAGAAAATAATTGGAGCATACTCATGTTTATAAAGACCTAACTCATCATTAAACTCTACAGGAAAATATTTCTCTATATGAAAGGTGAAGATTTTACATGTCTGGTATTGAGCCACAGGTCCCACACACTTCGTTTGGAAGATGAAGAGGAGTTGTTAGTACTATCACCATTCTCCCTGCTCCTTGCAAGGCCTGTTTTATAATATGTTGACTCAAAAAGGCCCTTAAATATGTGCTCAGTGGGAATCAAGTGAGACAGTAGCCATGTTGGCTTCAGCACAGCAACTTATTTTTAGCATCAGAGTATTGACCATGAGATTTATTTTCAGAAGAAACATCCAATAATAGAAATGGCTGTTGTTTTTTCTATTCTTTTCAAATTCGTCTAGCAAAAGCAGAAATGTGATGAGTATCTGAGCCAACTTCTATTTTAGGAGCCACTTAAGGAGGTTTTTCAGCAAGACAAAATAAGAGGTTCATGACTGTGACAAAAGGGTGGGGACAGAGAAATTTTGCCCAAGTAAAATGTAACAATATTAATTAGAGGAAAAGCCCCTTAAAATACCATCTTACTACTCATTACTAATAATCATTGTTATGAATACAACACAGTTCAGCTGGGTGATTTATTCAGAAAATATTTGGATGATCACTGTACCCTGGAGAGCTTAGACTCTACATGCTCTCAGGGTTTCCTCTGGAAGTAATATGTTTTCGGAACTGGATGGGGAGTTAGACCATTCATCCTCTTTCCCCCCAACCATAATTCTTCTCCAAAATATGTTATATCCACCCATAAGAAGAAACTTAAACAACAGGTATGTTGGACTGTCACCATAGTTATGTGTGTCATGGAACAGGATCTCTCCTCAGGGCACTCCTATGCAAATAGACATGTGAACAAAGCCCAGGGGTCTATAACGAGAGCTCTCAGACCAAAGATAAGTTGATTATGTGTTCCAGATTTGAAACCCCCCCAATGACATCACACCCCCGCTTCCCAAGATCATTTGGCGTAACATCTGTGTGTAATGCTAGTGCGGTCTTGATAGTTACTGGAGCAAAATCTCAAGTAACATCTGCAGCCTCATTAAGAACCAGGCCTGTTTGCCTTCCTTTAAAAACTACTTTTGGCTTGTGTCACCCGCTGATTTGTGACTTGTGTCTGTACTTGCTCTGTTCCCAGTGATTTCATAAATTGAAAAGTGTTCAACATCCCTGAGCCCTGTAGATTCCTGTCCCATCTCTGATCTCTTCTCACCTGAGCAAAACTAGAAAGAAATGTTTACTTATATAAATCCACAAGTGTGTGATTTCTACAGTTGTTCGAAAATATCCCTGCTTGCATTTCATTCCCATATGTAGCAGGGAAAAAGTGTCTGGGCAGTGTTTTCCTGGAACTAATTATGCCAAATTCATAGAGGCATCTGGAGATCTAATTCCCATTGATTTCCTGGGATGTCTAAAGCTCTTTGTGCATGTAGGTCTCTCAATTTAAAGATGAAAATATATTCTCATATTACTAGTCCTGGGAGAGATGTCCAGCAGGAGCCATAGGTTTTGCTTGCCTATGAAGTGGAAAAGCATCAAGGCATCTCATTCGGTTTCACTCATTACTTTCAAATAAATCATAATTTTTTCCTAAAAGCTGTCTCCATTCATAAATTTTTTGTGTACAAACACCCAAATAGCTCATCCTTACCTGGCTTCGTATAAAGTATTTCCACTGCATTTCAGGAGACAGAGGCAGATGGTTATGAGCCATGTCATGGACTGTCCTGTCTCTTTTCACTTTTGCCTTCCCTACCACAGGCAACACACACCTCCAGCTCTCTCCTTGATGTTATGTCCTATACAGCAGACAAACAAGGAATATGAAAACCCAAGCTTGTTATTAATTTTATAGAAACTTCCCTCTCCCTCTCTTCTCCTTTTCCATGTCAGGACTGACTGTTGGAGCTCTCAGTGTGGTCCATCCTTGGGGACCTGGTATAAAAATAAATAAATGTTGATTTGGGACCTCCAGGGTGCCAAGCAACAGCCCCCTGAGTCTCACCAGAACAAAAGACAGCTCAAATATCTGTGCCTATGCAGGCTTCCAAAATGCCGGAGTTAGACTTAGTGACTTTTCAAAACATGAATTCAGCATCCAGCTAGGAAGAAGTTTGTATCTGATACTATACGGCATAGCAGATAATGTGCTAGCATGTGCCATATAGACACTTTTGGGTACAGATTCCTCATCAGAAGCATAATCATGTACGAGAGGAAAATATATTTTATCAGAATAATTGAAATAATCTAAAACCAAGCATGTTTTCACTTACTGCCATGTTTAGGCACTTCTATTACTCATTGACCACTTGCTGGCAGTTTATTTTAATCTCTCCAAGTATTTAAAAGTATGCTTCACACACACCACTGTAGAAGGTCATAGGCAGCCAAATTCCCTTAAAGGCAGATAAAGATGTTAGGCTCCCCAAAAATGGGATACAGGACTCAGGTGAGAGGTGAAGCAGCAGTGGAGATGAGTCCTCCATGTACCTCTGCTGTCAGCCAGAGGAAAACTATGGCAATGCCTGGGGAAATGAGACAGTCAAGCAGACAGTCAAGCAAACACCCTCCGTCTTTTTCTTTTCTTCCACTTGCCCCCAAGGAAATCTGAGCCTGTAATACAGACTTGACATGAAATCTGGGCCTAATTTTCAGGCTGTTTATGTATAACACAGTATTGATAACTCATTGAAATCAAATAAGATGGTAATTTAAACATATTAGAAATTATCTATGATGCAAGCAGGGAAAAACTTTAAAAAACTACACGTTGTGTTGTACATCCATATACATAGCTCACTGTTCAGAGCTCCCAAAGGACAGCATCCTTGCAAGAAAGGCAGGTCTGCAAAATGCTGCATACTTGACGTAAAGAAACTAGGGTACTCTCTTAAACAGATAGTCCACCTCCACTATTGCTGGTCATATGAAATCTGGGAACCAAGTGGCAGGCATGGTAGAACCATACTGGTAAATTTAGTCTTGTAGGTGAAAAAAATCCACCGAAGATAGAGCACAGTGTCAGAGGTAAAATAAAATTATTTGGAAATAAGTTATTTCAAATCCCTTTGCGAGGAACACCAGGAACACTGCGTTATTGCTGTTCCACCCCAGGTAATTGCAATGAGCATTGGCAGTGTATCAACAGCAGATTTGTCCCTTCTCTTATAGCTCAGTATTAGTTCTGAGAGTCAGACTAACATTGTTGGAGGGGCTGGTGGGTTGTTAAATGTGGAAGGAGAAGAGTTATTCTGGCATGGATCTTCACTGGGACCCTCCCCAGGTAGTACAGCAGTGGCCATTTGCATGAGAGGCCCTTGGCAGCAGCAGCCAAGGCCTTTAAGAATGGATCCATTCGAGGTTTGGTTTAACAGAAAAAGCACAACACATTAATTTGACTTCCAACACGCCTGCCCTAAGCCTGTCACATCAGGCTTTATAATCAGCTTTGTTAGCTGGATGGAGGAAGCACAGAGTGGGAAGGGCAGCAGGGCCCGACAAGAAACCAATTAAGCAAAACCAGAAGGAGCTTTGTAATTTTTGCCTGAAGTCCCCTTAGACAACTATTTCTCCCACTTTTTGTGAAGCTAATGCTAAATTCTCACTCTCTGTAATGAGTTATGAACTCTACCAATTTGGTGAGTATGCTGGCAGAGAGATGCAACCAGCCAGTTTTTCATTTTTGAACAACTACTAATTTCTAAAAATGTCTACTTGAAGCATGTAATAAGCACGTAGAAAGGAGTTCTTTCCAGGCCTGTGGAAATGTTTATACTCCCTCTTCTGCCTAAAATAAAAATTATGGGGCAAGTTCCTGGCTGGTGAAGACTCCTTTGAATTTTTTGGCATTTTTCCACCTTCTGCGAGCTGAGAACATGGACATCCTTAGCTTTTCAGCAAAGTCGACAGAGAAATGAAGAGAAAGAGCATCATTCGCAGCTATCAAATGCAAACATTTCTGTTCTGTTCTCACTAAAAAGCATGAAGAACAGGCTGTTACGTACAGCCTCAGGCTTCAAACAGGAGCGTGTGACCACAAGAGCCCACATAGCAAAACTTCATTCTGAATTCTGGGTCTAATAATGGAATTAATAAAGAAATAAATCTGCAGTACATGGCTGGCCAAATCAGAGTTTTAGCAAATGAGAGATCAGAATTATAAAATTCCTCTGCAATTTCCCGTAACTACATATTTGTTTATAAACGTGGATCAACATGTGTAGAATTTAGATAAATAAATATCTAGTATTTACAGTAATTAGACCCCAAAGAGTTTTGACCTATACATTTCCAGTGAATAACAGAGTGCCTATTAAATAGTATATTTCTTCACTGCTGGAAGAGATGAAAATGAAAACTCTATGGCTATGCAATGCATGAGTGTGTTCCTCATACAACATCTTCTTAAAACAGTTCAGATATTGTATAAAGTTACACACTAGCTATACATAAAAGGAGTATAACATTGCAAAGCAAATAAGTTAAAGGTTAATAAATGTGATTATTAAGGACACCACTGTAGAAAAAAGAAACTTTAAAAAGTTGTCCAGTAAAAAAAATAAAAATCAGTATTTCAGATATTCATCCCAGTTTGGAGCAAAAATATGATGCAAACAAAACAATAGCAACAACAATAAAGAAAAAAAAGAAAAAGAAAAAACACCCCCAAAATTTTCTGTCACTGGGCTTCTCTGCAGGCTGAGAATTGTGGCTTTTCATCAACTTTTGCCAAAGATTTCACTTGCCAGTATGACAGCACAATAGAAAAAGCCAAAGGTCTACTGAAACAGGTGCTCTAGTGTGTAAGAGACATTTTACCATCATCATCCCTCCTGTCTTCTTAGCCTGGGTCTGCTCCAGCCCCTGCTTCACAGCCATGTACCAGAATTAATTCTGTCCAGCTGCTCTTTCCCACTCTCCAAAACCTTTACATTTCTCATTTCCTGTCTTGCACCTTAGCTGGGAGGCACTGGGAGCACAAGAGAGATGCTTTCTGCTTTCCAAGCAGTGCCTGGGACACCAGGACCTGAAGAAGAAATCTCAGGAAAAGCCCTGCTCTGTCCCTCCCTGCTTGAGCTGGGTTATGCTCAGGGCAGGCAGAATATTTGGGATAAGAACTACCAAACCTTAGGCAAAACCTACACAGATGTGGCAGATTGAGTTTTTTTCACAGCTTCATCAAATTTGACCATCTTTTCATGGGAACAGGAAAACACATATTCTGAGCCCTTAAGTAATTTTAAGACACAAGGGCCAAATGCAACAGTGCTAGAATTCATCAGGAGAGTTTCTTTCTTAATTTCTTACTGATAGAAATGTCCAGTTCACTTAATTGATTATTTTCCTAGCTAATTCAACATGCCATGAGAATTTCAGCCCAAACATTTAGGTTCAGTTAAGTTACGTGAGTGGAACACAAACTTATAGGGGAAACTTCTAAGTGGAAATTGCACTTACCAACCCTCCTAGGAAAGCCTGAAAAACACCCCCCACTACTTCCTGATGGAAAGAAAACAAGGAACATCTTTAGAAAATTTGTGATGATCTGTATAATAATTAGAAAGATCAATAAAAATACCTGGTAACACCCGACAATAACTACAATGCCTCAGGATTGTAGGAGGGGCCCTAGACTCTGCATGAAGCAGACACCTGGCCCTGCTCGTGTGAGTGCTCTTGAGTGACTCTTTGTGCTGCATCCCTCAGTCTTCAGCCAAGACCTAGGGCACTACTTCCTCCTTCCCATCCAGGGGCTCAGCAGTCGTCCTCATCCAGCAGCATGACCCCACGCTCAGCATGCCCCACAGAGTTCCTACCTCTTCACACCACACACCAAACCCATGTTCCCTCTCTTGACAGCAGGAGAGTTGCTGCAAATTGGAAGGCAAAATAGCTGAGAATGAAAAAGATTTTCTTCGCTCGGTCACAGCATCTCCGTGCAGTGGAGACTCTGGTCTCTCATTGAAACTGCAAATATTATGGAACTCTTGAGACTGCTGTGGATGCAAAGAGATTAAACCTTGCCCTTTGGGCATGACCAGGCTATGTGCATCTAGGTATGGTGCACCTTAGCAAAAAAGAAAACAAGAAGTATTTGAATTTTTCAGTTTAGGGGAACTTAATCACAGTGCACTCTGTGCCTCAGGTGTTCTAGCAATCCCAAGAAGGTGCCCATTAGAAGGGGGTGTTTCTGCATGTGAAATTAACCCTGGGACACATCATCAAGGTCTTTAAGAAAGGGGTTTTTTTTGATATTCAGCTGATGGACTTTGCTCTTGTTACACCCACTGAAGTCAGTGGGACAGTATCTGAATTACTGCAACAAGGAGATGACATCTTGCCCCAAGAGTTGTAGACTAATGGTGGTGATGGGATAGGCATCCAAGTTTCATAGTATAAAACAGAGGATAGAGAGAAGAGGGGGTCATTCCCAGGCGTTACAAACAAACTCATCCTCTGCCAGCACTGGAGTGAGAGAGGCAGGGGCCAGCCATCTCAGAGGAGCCACCTCACTGGAGATCCCCGCCTGAACAGTGCAATCGAAAAGGGCAAGAAGAGCTGGAACGGAAACAACAGCTGAAAACTGCAGGATTTAACTACTGGTTTCTGCAGGAAGGGGGAAGAGGAGGACTGTGGTTACGGCTTGATAGTCTTGTAACAGCCTGCCGCTTTCTCAAATAACACGGAGTGTGCTCCCTCAAGCAGGGGCCACCAAGCACCTGCTTAGCCTGTGCCCACATCGGGAGGCTTGGCCAAACATAAACACACAGGTGAAGAGGTTGAGATGATGAAAGACAATAGACCATTACCAGGGACTTAATGGTGTTGTAAAGGAGATAAATGTCTTTGAAGTAACAACCTTAAAACTTACGACCTTTGGGCTGACCTTTCCTTTCAGATTATGGTATGCAGATTGTTTTATACTGGCCAGTGCAAACAAAGCAAGCAGACCCAGCATCTCAGCCCCTGTGATAGGAAAGTTCTTGGACATCATATCGATCTAGCCAGCCTGTTGTTTACTTTAGCTTGCCAAAAGTAAAACCATACCACAATTACTTCCTTTCTAGACACATATCTCACACTCCAAATAAAGCAAGTGTTTGATTTTCACCAGAATGTCATTAATAAGACCAAATCCTGAAGACCGAAAGCCAAAGCCAAATCATCCCTGTAGTAATCACAGGCTTTCTCTATTCTAGAAAAGCATTGTTATGATTGTATGTCACTAGAGCAGGACAGTCTGGAAGACTGAGATGAACCTGAAGGGGTCACCACTGGAAACAGCAGAGATGCTGCAAGAACAGCATGTGAGGCTCTGATTAAGGCTGTGAGAAAATAAGGACTTACCCATTTGTCCTTTTCCAGCTGGGTGGATTCCAGCATGAATTAGCACTTTTCCCCCTGTATATAATCACAGCAATGATTTAGGCTATTAAGATTGCAAGGTCTTCTAGTCACCAGCAGCTTTTCTGCTCTGTGTTTGCATGGTGCTTGGTATAACAATGCTTCAAGCCACAGCTGGTGCCAAACACATAATAAATAAGAGTAAGAAGAAAGCCGCAAATGTTACTTGAAGGGTTGCATGCACACAGTCTTTGAGCCTTTATACACTTTGAGAAACACCAGAAAACTGGAGTTTTTCTGAATCCAGATGCAAGGAGCTATCTCAGGTCTGCAGAGGTGAAGATGGGCACTGCTGAGAGAGGAAAGGAGAACAAATACTGGCAAGAGAGGACCCTCACCCCTTTCAGCAACCTTGTAAAACAACTGAGTCAGCTTGGAAAGGTGGAAAGGAGGCAATTGTAGGCTGGGCACGTGGTGGTGCACCTTCAGCAGCCAAAGAGGAGACACCTAGGGGACTCCTTGTAAGCCTCAGAATTGTTGTGGGAGAGAATGAGACTCACAGACCTGGGCAGCAAAGTCTGATCTTTTGCTATGCTTCTTCCCCTAGCTGTTGTCAGATGTCCCACATGCAGCTTCTGGCTACTCTGACCCCGCTCATGGAGCTATGTGAGGAGGCATGAACTCCTGCACCCATTTGCAGCCACATGAATGCAAAACTCGAGAACGCACCCTGTGAGTAAGAGCTGCTCGGGCCAGGGAGCTTCCTGAAATAAAACTCTGCATTGTTGTCCCACCTTCTTCACTGGGGCTGGGGACAAGTTGCAGCCCGCTTCATCCAGCTGGCCTGGGGTCATGCAGGGCCCTGGGGCAGGGCAGCCCCACAGGGGAGGCTGGGGGTGTCTCTGTGGTTTTGCCTGCTTTTATTTGGCCCTGATTTTTTCGTGACCCAATAGACTACAGAAGAGCCTCAGCACTAGGGCAATTCTGGTTACCCCTTTTGGAAAAGTGCCTGTGTTTTCAGCTGAATGAAGCAAAGGGAAGGTGATGGATAGGACCAACACCTGGGTCCAACCTCAAAATCTGAAGGGAGTAGAAAAGCAACACAAATTACAAATGGACTTTGGTGTTAAATTGGCCTCTGGTCTAAGTAGAGGAAATCTACCAGCTTTCTCAGAAACAAATAAAGGTGCTATATGGATTTGTATGTCCGAAGGACTTGATCCATAATTATTATATGCTTGGCATGTTTTTATCTAAGTTAGATTGTGCATTCTTAAGCCTTGTCATTTAAATACCTCCCAGCTGCAAATGGTCAGAGGTGAGGAGAGGGCTTGGAAGATGGCACCATGTTTGCTTACCCATATTTATGCTATTCCCTAAACTGTTGCTTTGGGATATTGAGTTAGACAGAGCTTTGCCTTAATGAACTTGGCTACTCTGGAGTACGTGTAAAATACATTCCATGTTTGCATGTCATGGATTTCAAAGGGGTTTGGCTGTGATTTTGGTTTGCTTTGTGTTTTCATTAGCTGCAAACTTCTGTATGCAGCAAAGCCAGTGGTATTTGCCCATAATGCAATATCCACCCTCAGACAGAGCTTGCTGCTGCTTTAAACCTTCCCTGTTGCCAGAAAACCTGCTCTGTTTGTGCCATACCTGGAATCAGAGGCATGGTGAGGGTGGGGGTGAGTGGGGGGCAGACAAGCATCTTTCAAGGAGGGCACCTGGGTTGGGGACTTGCTCATCCAGAACCCAAACAGAACTCGACACTGGCATGTTTTTGAATCTGTGCCACAAACATTTGCTCTCCACAGCACTTTCTTAATTTGGCTAGATGGTATTTCTCCACTCCTTGGGAGAGATGGCTGAGACTCCAGGCAGTTTGATTTATGCCAGTTGTTCAATTTGTGACAAATGTTGTCAACAGTTGTTCATTTTAATTACTGTTCTTGGGCCCAGATGTCTCAAAGATGAGCTCAGCACCACATAAATATAATAAATAGAGATAATATTAGCAACTCAGCTTCCTTTCTAGGGGAGGAGTGTGGAGTAACCTACTGCCCTTCCCAACATGTCTCTCCCCTGCCTGCCTGTCTTCAGCATGGCACTGGAAACAACAGTAGAAAGGGGTGGTGGATTACCTTTCTTTCCTGTTTGCTGGTGGGCTGCTCATGCTCCTTGTTCCACCACTAAAATCACACCTTGATTTGTTCATTGTATAGGTACATATCACTTTGCTCAGACCACACCAGAGCAAGCCCTCTGGCCTCCGCAGCAGAGCTGCGCCTGCTCCTCCAGACTTTTGGCACAAATGGGAGAAACAGCAGAAACAGCAGAGCTCTCTGCCCGTCTCTGTTCTCTCCAATATTACTAGAGACCATTGTACCAAAAGGGAAACTATAATCCTAAAAACAATTTAGCAGAACCACCTTCTCAAGGCCTTTGTTCCCTTACTGAATACACAACTCACTATATGGAGAGGTTATTTCATAAGAGCATCGTTGCCTTCCTCATCCCAGCTGGAGCTGGGCTCAGAGAAGAGGCCTTAAGGTGATTATTAGTCCCAGGTCATGCATCCCCTCTCACCTGTGCTGGACACCCCATCATACCCACTGTTCAACACTTTTTGGAAAAGGTCGTGGGGATAGGGACTTTGGTAAAACTCAGGGGGGATAAATACAACCCTATATCCTACCCCAGCTGTGGAAAGGCTTTTCTCCTCTGCTTCCCCCAGGGTAGTGGGGTATGTTTTTCACTAAAACTTGTTTAAAAATGTATCCAAAGCCACAACTGGGATTCCAGTGGCTGTACATAATTAATAATCAATATGGGTAATTTAATGTCTTTATTCTAACAATCAGCTCAAAGTAGGAATCCTTTCAAGAGCATTAAGCCATGTAGGCAACATTAGAACCTGAGCAAATTATGAGCCAAGTTGTTTACCTTTTGAAACCTCTCATATGTTGATTTTGTTCCCTGTCACTTTCTTAATTTTTTATGACTGACTCATGCTAAAGAATTTTCCAGTGTAATTGCAGAAAGCACTTCAGACAGCTCCTGCCTTTGGCTCTTGCCTCCTGTCTCCACTTGCACAAGGAGGCAAATACTGTCCTCTGCCTGGCAGGGGTGGGGTTTTACATGCTTGGCCTCCAGTGGGGTCAGGGTCTGTGTCAGGGAAGGGAAGTCCATGATCATCTGAAGAGATGTGGGTGCATTGGGAGCCCAAGGCCATACTGACTCCGGGTGGTTTTTGGCAGGATGGGTGATGTTTTGCATCGTGGGTGTCTGAGGCTGTGGCTGGGCTCAGCAAGGACATGCTTCTCCCCATGAGAGACAGCCAGCCCACACCCCTTCCCTGAGCCCTCCACCTCACGTGCCATCAGCACTCGCATTCAGAGGATGAAACCTGGAATGTGACACCGTGGGGTCTGGGGCCAGCTGGAGGTGGGAGGACAGAGCCAGGAGCGCGTTACAGCGCTTGTAATCGCACTGGACACATACGGTTATATTTAAGTGCTGGATGTCTGCTGGCTGAGGAGGCCGAGGCAAGACTGGACTTGATTAGACATAATGACAAAAATGGACCAACTGTTGCTGAGAAAGCCTCTGCAGCAAAGTATTAGCTCTTTGTTATTGAGATATTACTGTCTGAGGCTTCACTGCTTTCAACTCCCCATCGTTATCTTTACAGACTTCCACTGCACTTTAAATAGGTTCCCAAGTTCAGCTCTTTGCCCTCGGCCATAAATTTAACACACTAAATATTTTCATCTGCTGTACAACACACCACACTGTGGAACTCATTACTTCATGGCAAATAAATACAGCTTGAAAACAGGACACTCTTTTGAAAATACTTTTTTTTTAAAAAGTATAACCCTTCTCACCCTAAAAATACTAAAAATCAACATTTTTGTTTTCCAGTGTCTGCGTTAATGTATATCTCTTATATCTTTTATTATGCAATCCGTACTGACTGTACTTCTCTGTATCTAAGCATAATGGACAAAATCCCCCACATTTAAATCAATATTTAATTATAAATTCAATTTATTTGCCACTAAAAGATACAATAAATATATTTATTTTTCAGGCTTCATTTAATACAATGGTTTTGTATATGATTACATTTATCTGCCTGTGTTTATACCCAACAAGTACATCAACGTATTTTCTGTTGTGATTAAATGCACTTTTATATTATCTCCAATATGCTGGAGTTATTTCTATTCGCTCAAAGATGTCAGAAGAAAAGTGGATTTCTATGCAAAATTTTATAGAGAACTAAATAACCCTAAGTTACACAAATAACTAAAATACATAATTTAGTTCTTTGATCAAATTAGTGGAGCTTTTATTGAAGTAAGAATGACCCTGACAGTCTTGCCTTTACTGGCAACTGCAGTAGCTTTTAATCTTTTTGCATTAGCTAAAAAACTGCTGAGGACTCTGTACCTCCACAGCTGAGCTTACTTTAGATTTATGGAGACAGAGGTAGAACAGGCAAGAAGCAACATGCCTGTACCTAATGGCTAGGGGACTTCACTGAGGGATTTTACATGAAACAGTAGCTGGATAAAAAACAGTGATAGACAGAGAATCACTGAATAATTTAGCTTTGAAGATACCTCTGGAGGTCATCTAGTCCATCCCCCGCTCAGAGCAGGGTGAACTTCAAAGTGAAATACAACCTCAAGTTAGATCAAGTAGTACAGGGTCATAACCAGCTGAGGTATGAGTATCTCCATGGATGGGGATGCTCTTGGGTGTAGACACCAGAGCAGACCTGCCCAGATAACTACCCTACAAAAGTCATGCTTTTTGCTCAGTTTCCTACCAGCCCTGGGATTCCTGGCTGTGCAGCGCTGTAGTTTCTACACAGACCTACAGGCCAGAGAGAGATGAGTGTACTTGCCTGAAATGTGGGAATGTGGTTTAAAATCCCCTCAGGCAGAGGAAGCCTCAAACCCTTCCTTGAATGGTGGTCCATCTGCTGTGGCCAGAAATGCCGCCGACCACAGGCTTTCTTGTGTTATTGATTCAAGTCCTGTGTCTGTTGCTAAAAGCATTCGGATGCTGCTTCATCCCCTTCCAGCAGCTGTACTCACTCAGGGGAGTGCCCCAATCCCAGCCCCATCCCTGTCCCTGTGTGGGGGCTATTGCAGGCCAGTGCTACTTCTCCCCATGGGCTTTTCACATTGCTTTGCTGCTGGATCTCTGTAGCTAAGGGGCTTGGTCTGGTGCAAGAAAGGCAAAGCGCACCCACTCAGAGGAGGCTGTCCCCTCCCTCGGTTACTGAGTCAAAAAGGTGTCCCCCTGGTTTTAATCACTGAGGAAGAGAACTCAGCCAGCAGTGGGGTGCTTTGGGACAAAAGGGTTTTATTTTCCATGTTTGGAGACAAACTCCCTTGCTCGTGGTACCCAATGGACAGAATGCTACTGTTCAAGCAGCAGAGACAGCAGGTTCTTGCTGTGGCCCTGGAGCAGTTCTGGGGGCAGACCAGTGATGTGGGCATCTCCCTACAAACCCTCCTATCACCAGCTGCTAGAGCAGGTCCTTCTCTGGGGATAGAGACCAGGCAGCAGCTTTCACCCCTGCTCCAAATGCTGAGCACAGACAGAGCCTCAGCCCAGTGGACATATACAGCAGCAGGACTTCAATTAGAGGAGATGAAGCCAAAGTGAGTTTAGTGTTCTCAGCCATACTCCTGACATGTCTCACAATGGCAGTATTAAAATATCCGTTTATACCTTTCACTTGTTACTCAGGGTCTCAGGGTCATACTTTTTGTATGAATACTGTTTAGAAACTGCTTATGCATTTTGAAAAGGAGTTAGAGAACAGTCAAAAGAGAAAACAGGTTCACTAAGAAACTTACAGAATGGGCAGAAAGCAAAATATTTATAAACATAAGCTTGAACGTAGAATTCCATAATCACAGAATCAAGAATTTTTAAGGTTGGAAAAGATCTTTAAAGTTCACCTAGTCCAACCGTTAACTTACCAGCACCACCATGTTCATCATTAAACCACGCCTCAGGTGCCATATCCACATGTTTTTTGAACATTTCTGGGGGTGGTGACTACATTACTTCCACGGGCAGTCTGTGCCAATGCTTTACAACTCTTTCCTAATATCCAATCTAAACCTCCTCTGCTGCACCTGGTGGAATTTCCTCTATCCTATCACTAGTTACTTGGAAGAAAACACTGACTCCCACCTCACTACAACCTTCTTTCAGGTAGTTGCAGAGTGTTATAAGGTCTCTCCTCAGCCTCCTTTTTTTTCCAGGCTAAACTACCCCAGATCCCTCAGCTGCTCCTCATAAGACTTGTGCTCCAGACCCTTCACTATCTCTGTCGCCCTTCTCTGGACACTTTCCAACCCTCAATGTCCTTTTTTTTTAAATGAGGGGCCCAGAACTGAGCTCAGTACTTGAGGTGCAGCCTCACAAGTGCTAAATACAGAGGGACAATCACTGCCCTAGTCCTGCTGGCTATGATATTCCTAATACAAGTCAGGATGCCATTGGTCTTCTTCTTGAGCACGCTGTCCACTCATGTTCAGCTGCTGTTGACCAGCACCCCCGGGTCATTTTCTGCTAGGCAGCTTTTCAGACACTCTTCCTCAAGACTGTAACACTGCCTGGGGTTGTTGTGACACAAATGCAGGGTTTGTCACTTGATTTGTGGAACCTCATACAATTGGCCTGGGCCCATTGATCCAAACTGTCCAATTCCTTCTACAAACCCTTCCTATCCTTCAGCAGATCAACACTCCCTCTGACTTTGCATTTCCATGAACTTGCTGAAGGTCCACTTGATCCCCTCATCCCGGTCATCAGAGAAGATNCCCTCATCCAGGTCATCAGTGAAGATATTAAACAGGTCTGGCCCCACCACCGTGGCACACCACCTGTGACCACAGGATCACAGAACAGGTCAGATTGGAAAGGATCACAGTGGGTCATCTGGTCAAACCTCCCTGCTCAACCAGGGAATTCCCAGAGCATATGGTACAGGATTGTGACCCGACAGTTCTTGAATATCTCCAGTGAGGGAGGCTCCACAACCACTCTGGGCAGTCTGTTCCAGTGCATCTGCACAAGAAAAGTTTTTCCTCGTGTTCAGGTGCATCAGTTTCTGCCCATTGCCTCTTGTCCCATTGCTTGGCACCACTGAGCAGAGCCTGGCTCCATCCTCTTGACACCCTCCCTTCAGACATTGATAAACATTGATGAGTTCTCTCTCAGGTGCCTCTTCTCAAGGCTGAACAGGCCCAGCTCTCTCAGCCTTTCCTTGTAAGAGAGATGCTCCAGTCTTCTCATCACCTTTGTAGCCTTCCACTGGACCTGCTCCAGGATCTGTATGTATTTCTTGCACTGAAGAGCCCAGAACTGGACATGGCACTCCACCTGAGGTCTCATCAGGGCCATCACATAATCTTGTGCCTTACCCAGATCCCTGATGCTGACAGTGGTGTTTTCTTGACTGACCTTCCCTTTATAGACCCTCATAGAAGCCAAGGTTAGAGCACCAACGCAAATCTTTCTTCCCCTCTACATTCTTCCCACATTTTCCATAAGGAGTAGTAGGACCACAACTGTCCCCATAATGACTTGTACATGCCCAGTTAAATATGGATGTTCCGGCTTTCTGTAGCTACACTCTACATCCCCTACCTCAGCCTGCACCCCTGCCTCTGCAAGAAGCTGAAATCAGGTCTCAGCTTGGCCATCTCAACACCTTCCCCTGCCGTTCGTTTGTCCTGCGGCATGTAATGAGTGCTCAAGCACAGAGCTCTGCAAAGGCACATCTGAGACTAGGTCCATGTCCTCCTCCTGTGCAGTTACCTGCTTTGGTTATCAGCGCTACAGGGAGGGTAGTAGCAGAGACCAAGGCTCCATTCTGGGAGAGACAATGTAGGTGGTTCCCACATCTGCCCCCAAGTTCAGCAAGCACAACTGAACATACAGTGTGCTCCCCCTGGGGCAAGTGTCCCAGAAAGAAAACGTTATGCAGGTGTTTTACAGGGATTAGGTACTATTATAGAGGTATACAGCATATCTATATTATAATTATAACTTGGTATGTTATTTATATGTAAAAATGAATTTTATTAATATATGCCTGTATGCATATAAAGTATTACTGTTAAATAGTTAATATTATGTAGATATGTAATATTGCACATCTTATTCTGGCATTGACAGGAACTGAGACAAGTGTCTCTGAACCTGGGCCATATTCTGCTCATCATGCTTCAGTGCAGCAGAGCTACTCTGGCCATGATCCTGCTGTTGAGAGTTGATCTACAGGGTTCATTTAGAAGAGAAAGCAGAGCCTTTCCAGAAAGAAGCACTCTCCTGAAGTACAGAGCACTGCCCTTCAGTTCTGTGGGATTGCAGCCTAAAGGATGGGAATTTTGTGCCTGGCTGCAGGGTAATTTTGCTGTGGGATATTTCAAAAGATGCTTTTATTGATCAGAGATGAGCAAGATATGCTCCGTGCTTCCTTGGGCATGATGGAAGTCCCTGCTCTTTTTTTACATCCTCTTGAGTGGAGATTGGATTCCATAGAGAAGAAATCAGTGATTCAGAATGAGGGGTTTTCTGTGTATATCTTGTTTTATTTATGCTTTATCTTCAAACAGTGAAGGGTGAAATGGCATGGAGGTGGTCCCCATTTGGGAGCTGGGGCCAGTGAGGCAGAGATCAGCCTAGGAGTGCTCAGCCACAAGGTCTATGTTGGACCAGGAGGGAGGAAGGCAGAGAGGAAACCACCCCAGAGCCCTCATCCTACAGAGAAACCCCTCCAAGTCCCTTCAAAGCACTGACGATGGTCACACATGCACACAAATTGTGTGCACAATAGCACCATCTGGTGACTTTGGCCATCAGATGTATTTCCATGGCACCATATTACCCAGGGAATAATTTCCTCTCCAGTGCCTCGGCTGCTGCTCCCCATGCTCTCTTCAGACATGAAATCAGTGGTTTCAGTTCTTCTGCAGAATAAAAAACATTAGACATGGGAGAGTCTTTCAAAACCACTTCGCCAAACTCCCATATTTTTGCTGGTGTGATCCTGAATTTTAACATTCTTATGTTTCAGTAAAATTTGGTTTACATTCTTTTTTTTTTGTGTGTGTGTGTGTATGTGCGTTTGTTAGGTATTTGGCGCATAAAGCACTACCCACCAGATGCTAGGAGAACTCTCACAGGCCAGTTAGGAAATGAAGCATTTTTCTGACTTTCTTGATGATTTGTTTCCTATCTCTTGGAAGCAATGTGTCGCTGCACTAACACACATTTCTTCAGGTCAACAATCACACCCTGATCCTGCTCCACTGCTCCTTCCACTGCCACTAATGTAATATTCCAAAGAAAATCTCCCACTCAAGAGTAAGCTTTGTGGGAAGCCAACCACGTTGTCACCTTTTTAGGCTGGCACATATAAAAGTCTTGAAACAAGCAGTAAGAAGAAAGAAACACAGTCCAGGATTACCATAAAGTAAAAATGCCCAAAGCATGTTCTGTTTCCTCTGCCTCACCTTTTTTTCATTCCTTGTGGCATGAGAAAACAAGCAGTGATAGGAAGATTTTTTTCACACTCCAGAGAGGATTCTGAGGGTCTTGGTTGGTTTGAGGCAGAGCTGAAGTAAAGCATAAACATGGGAGCCTAGAAAACTTCCCTTGCTCCATTCATCCAAAGCAGAAGGAATTCTATTTATGGATTCCTCTTCTCAACCAGCTGAAAGTGATGCTTGCTCATGGCTCTCTCCATGGCATGTGCCTCTCCTTGGCTGCCTGCCTATGCCTGCACACCATATTACAGTCATGCTGATGATGAAGGTACTCCCTGTGCCCATTCCACTGTGCTCTGCAAACACCTCCTGACTTTTTGTTCTGAGATAACTGGCATGTGGAGTTCCTATTAAGGTCCACCTTTCCCAGAGCAGTTCCGGGGCAGGTCAGTGCCAGATTTCATGCAACCTCATGAGCTTTGGCCATCCCTCTTTGTGTGGCTGGTCTGTGCTGTACCAGCAAATTCATGGACACCTGCACTGTGATATACTCACTCTGTTCCTGCTGGTACTTGGTGGCTGCATTTCTTTGCATATGCCAATTGTTATTTCATTACAAGGATATCTAATATTACCAAGTCGTCATTACAATTAAATATGTATCTGAGCACTTGTTGGATTATTCTGAAACATTCTGTTTTGACAGGACAAGGGGTAATGGTTTTAAACTAAAGGAAGGTTGATTTATATTAGATATAAGGAAGACTATTTTACAATGGGGGTTGTTAAACACTGACAGGTTGCCTAAAGAGGTGGTAGATGACCTATTCCTGGAAACATTCAAGGTCAGATTGGATGGGGCTCTGAGCAACCTGATCTAGTTGAAGATGTCTCTGCTCATTGCAGAGAGTTGGCTAGGATGATTTTAAAGGTCCCTTCCACCCGAAACTATTCTATGATTACCAGACACAATTGGAATGGCACTCACATATTCTTTGTAGATGAACAAAGCATATTTTGAGATCTGTCTTATTTCTGTTTTTATTATGCCCTTACTTAGATACCCAGAGAAGTATTTGTCAGGGATCATCCAGAAATTAATACCAAGATGCAGAGTTTTCCATCTAATTACAAATGCTGGATGTGGTCAAAGAGCTGGGACATTCTTCATGACCAGTTTGTTGCCCCTGTGGTTTTGGAATGCCCTGATCCCCTGAAGGCCTAACTCTCTGCACATCCAGTGTAGATCAGTACCACCAATTCAGGAATACTCTGTCTTCTTGCAGAGAGAAATCCTCACATGGAAATCAGTGGCTTCTTCCCCCAGCTGTCATTTTGTACTTTGCTGAACCATCCCTGGACAAGCAGGCTGCATCTGTTCTAGCAAAACAAACACAGCCGAGGCAGAGCTACAGCACTGGCACATGGTGGTCCAGTTGTCAACACAGGCCTGGCTGGGCTCCTCACCCTTCCTCAGGCCTGGCAACTTTTCCCTCCTCTGCCTCCCTCTGCCTGTGCTGTGAACAAGGGTAGAATGTGAAACTGATATTTTTAAATCATGGTGATTTTAATTTGGTGAACTTTGATTTTTGAAGCACTAAGGTCTTCACTGGATTTCTTATGGGTGAGCCCCCAAATGCCTCCTAGTTGGGTGTTTTATTAAATAATTCATCACTGTAAATGCTTCTGTAAGTTAGACACAAGATGAAGTGTGCATCCATTCTGGCTGGAGTGGGAGCAAGCCTCTGCTGGAGAAACAATCCCTTGTGTGTCTGTTTTCTTCAACTTCTTTTTCTTGTATCATATTTTAAAATTAGATCAGCAATTTTTAAACCCCATTCTTCTCCCCACACAGGCATCATATCCCATGCACCTTACCAGAACTCTTTACTGTGCTGAGGACTGCTGAAAGGGCAAAGAAGGAAAACCTGGCTGTGAAATATTACCTTCAGCATGATTTGTTTCCCCATATTTCCTAAGTGTGTGCTTTGTTTCAAAACTCGAGGAAAAGCCAGCTTTTCACTCAGGGAAAAAAGCCTGAGAAGGTGCTCTTGGTGATGGTGGTCTATAGAGAGAACAAAGATTAGATCTTCCCCCAAATGCCTGCTGGCTCAGTTGTCTGCAAGGGCTCATACTGCAGCATTTGCAGAGAGGAAAGAGAAGTAACATCAGCCCCTCCTGCTGCAACTGCTTCACTTGGCAAGGAGTTGTGACAGATCATTTGGATCACAGGGAGAGACCAAGCAAGAGTCCTCTCAGTCTCAATCACCTGCCCAGAGAGGGACTTTGAGGGTCTCATTTTTGCTCTAACATCTATTAGTATAGTTCCTGAAATGACTATTTAACATGCAACAATTAGCTGGTCATCAGAGCATGACTGCAACCTCCCCTGGCCAAACTCCTTCCCAGCACAACAGGTGCAGACAGCACTGGCCCAAGCCCCAGGGCCACACGGCTGGAATAACATCCAGCCAAGGAAAAATGCCAAGCACTTGTAGGCTGCCAAATGGAGGTGAGGTGCTCCTCATCAGGCAGGTGTAGAGTTTTAGGTGCCTCAGGGCTTGGCAGATGCCAGAAAGAAGAGTCATGGTTTTGGACTTAGGTCAAGGTGTCCTTACACAGCATTAACAACTCTCTGAGCTCCTCAGCACCAGGATCTTAAGTCCCAGGCAGTGGCTCTCCTGGCATAACCAGCACCACACTGGCCACAGGTATGAGAGCAGCTCTGTGGAGTCACAGCAGCATTGCAGTCCTCTCCCAAGTCTCTACCTGACCCTGGTTTCTCAAACCAAGCCCAGTCCCTTAGCCCCAGGTTCCACATTACTTCCATGTCCTGTTGACAGAAGGCTGCACAGCAGTGACAGCCTTCTTTCTGGCTCATGCCTTCTTTCCTTCACAGCCAGCCCCTGACTCTCTGCCCTCAGGCATCAAACAGAGAATCAGCTGATGAATATGAGTCAATGAAAACCCTGTCCCAGGTCCTCTCACCATCTTGTCATCCCTCCCTTGTTACCCACTTCACTTCCTGGTCCTTAAACACAGGGCTTGCAGATCTGCTCTGGTCCTTACTCAAAACAAATAGTTTTTTTGAGGTTTTTGCTAAAGCATAATTGGTAACATGGCTGTTTCAGAGGAAAAGGTGCAGAAGATTCTGTATTTGGCTAGGTGCTCGCTAATGTGTTTTGTGAGTCTGAGAGGAAGACTGTCTAAAAGGGACCACTAAGCACTCAGCAGAAAGCAGACATAAGAAGTGAAAGAAGATTCCAGGGTACAAGCAGAAAAAAATCTGAGTTGTGCTAGAAGAAAATGTTAGACGTAGATAACAAGGAGAGGTTTCTTGGTGCTAGAAATATGGTCCCTGTTTCAGAATCGCTGATGAACACGGACAGCTGATTTGATGTGAGACACACAACTCTGGAAGCATACATTCCTTTGACGCCTTTCAAGGATTTTGAACGATAAGAATTTTCTCCCTCTCTCCCTGTGTGCACCAAGAGAATGGCTCAACTCTCAAATCCTATCTTGTCTTTACAATTTACTCTTAAACAAATGGATAAACTCCAGCTTTTTTTTCATGATAGGAAGCAGCTTTCTTGTATCCAGGACAGATGTGGGTAAAGTGTTCCAATCGAATTGCACCTTCTCCTTACCATGGAGGTCTTACAGGACTGCTGTTTCCAGCACAACCAGTCCAGACAGAGTCCAGGTAGAACCAAATAGAAAAAGCTGCTGTCAGGACATTCTTGGTGGGGTTCTCAGCTTACTTGAATGTAAATTCCTGCCTTCTCAGGAGCCAAAGCAGGCAGATAGGTAGTCCTTGCAGGTGAGCAACGAGGCCCACTCTTCCTGGGGTTTTGGGCAGTGAGGACATGCTGTGGGTATTGGGGTGGTGGCACACAGCAGGTGGGCTTTGAGGGCAGTCTGACCTGTGTGTGGCCTGGACCAGAGCAAGGAATTACCTTCTGCTGTTCAGGGTTTATTCTGGGTGAGTAGGAACCGATGCGTCTGTTCCTGCTGGTACGTGGTGGCTGCATTTCTTTGCATATGCCAAGCACCCTGAAAAACTCTGCTCTCTTTTTTTGTTGTTTGCTTTTTTTTTATTTTGTTTTGTTTTGGGAAGGTGGGGTTTCAGGACTTTTTTTCTTCCCCTTCCCCTTCCCCTTCCCNCCTTTTCCCCTTCCTTTTTTCCTTCCCCTTCCCCTTCCCTTTCCCCTTCCCCTTCCCTTGCCTTCCTTTGCCTTCCCTTCCCTTCTCTTCCCTTCCCTGCCCTCCCCTTCCTTTTTTCCCTCTTTTTGTCTATCTATGAACAGAAAAAGTTTGTCTTTCAAAATGAGCTGAAAACTGAAGCAGGGAAATGATAGAAAGGAGAAAGGCCAAAGAAAAACTGGGCAGTAATTAAGACTTGATTGAGAGATAAACCATGAACGAGAAAAGGATTTTATACCTGAGTTACATGTGAGTCTCTCACCTGAGTTACTTCTGTCTCAGGGATGAGGCAAGTGTGGCTTCCCCAGTAAGAAGGTAGCAGCAGGGTGGCTGGGGGGGATTCTCCAGCAGCTGAGGTTGCAGCAGGGGCAGAGTCACCTCTCCCAACACTGGGTATCCTGAGGGCCCAACCTGTCTCCCCCAGCAGCACCTCAGGGAGAGTGGTGAGGGTTAGAAGTGCCTTTGTCAGGAGCAGAAATACCAGACACCCTCCACCTCAGAAGGGGAACAAAGGGGCAGAGGAGAAAGGCTTGTCCACGAGAAGACAGAAACGGGTCATTTTTCCTCACATTTCTGCTCCTGCAGGATTATGTAGTGGAAAATACTGGGCTACACTAAGCATTCAACTTTTCTGTAACTAGTAACAATAGAAAAAGCAAATTCTTGTGATTTGTGTGTAAACAAAAGTGAGTTCTTTTACAGTGCACCTTTTTGACAAGTCAGGAAAACATAGGTTTTATCTAATGAACACTGTCTGCCCCCCTTGCCTCATGCACCATACATACTTTCTGAATCCCAGACAACTCACAGATATCAGTACAAAGATGAAGGTAAAATAGTCATTACTTGCATGGCTGGGGGGCATCTGATGTAAAGTGCATTCCCTGGGTTTTGGGTTATGGTTTGTAAAGGAGTGCAGAACACTTTCATCTCCCCTTTCAGCCCATCTGTGGCTTCAGTTGACAGGACAAAATCTGGCACAAGAGAGACAGACAATAAACTATTGTACAGTGGAACAGGAAGCAACAGGTAATGTTTAGAGGAATTAAATTATTTTTGGATCTGATACTGATAATCAGTTTAGGCGAGGGGTATCCAGTGCAAATTTATACAACATTTTTAAAAGACTGGGAGCACTCAAGAAGCAGATAAGTTAAAGTGCAGTATAAATGAACCATTCATGAACTCAGACTTCTTTGCCTGCATACAAAGCACATGAGAACAGACCTTGTTGCCTGTCATCCCGGACTTTTTTTAATTAACAGTTGTGAGCCATTCCTGTGCAATATGTCTGATACTGGTGAGAGAGCTTTGTTCCTTTTTCAGGGGAACAGACAACATATTAATATGACATCTCTGGAAATACAAAAAAATACTGGATATCATTCCATCTTCAAAAATCTGTATTTCATCCAAATGATAATGTGAAACCTTCACATGACATTCATATATTAAAAACTGAGGCACTGGAAGTCAGTCTAATGTGCAGCTATTTAAAACAGCTGCTAGAGCAATGCTTATTTAATTGATCTAAGCTTTGTGACATCCTGGATATCTGTGGAATGGCCCTCATTTGAAGCTACTTTTTGAGAGTAGCCACTATAGATGGACCAGAGGTACCATCACCTGTTCTAGGCAAAAAATGCTGGAATAACAGCAGTGTGGATCAGTGCAGTTCTCTGCTCTAATGGTGTATGTTTATTTAGAAAATGCCTGGGTCTGCAGCCCTCGCTTCAGGGCTGCTTGGCAGGATCCCTCCCCTGCAAGGCTGTGCCGGGCACTGTAACCGGCCAGGCAGCCAGAGGGGAAGCAGCACTGATGCTTCCTTTACAAGATGGCAGGGGATAAGAAAGAAAGCAGGCTCCCCTGGTTATCTGGTAAAAGCAATAAAGGGCTTTCTACAGCTGTCAGGATGACCCAGGGAAAACTACCAGACGGCATCAACTCGACCCTGCTTTCTGTCCCAAAGCCAAACAGTTGACATGTCAAAACTTTGCTGTCAATTCCTGCCTCAGCCCAGACTTCTGCGGGGGCCGATCCTGCAAGGTGCTGAGCACATCTGAGTAGAAGCCTGGAAACCCTTTTGTCCTGACAGCAAAATATATGGGAAAGTATTAGTTGCAGTCAATGGGGCCCCAAATGGACTGTTGTTCCCACTGTCCCTGTTTACACTGTCATTCTGCAGTGTTTGCACTTCCTATAGGTATATTTTCTATGGGGGGTGTCCATCTGAGGTGCTCTGTCACCTGCTCAAGGCAAGGCATTAACCAGGAACTATATAAACAGATTTTAGATGAGTGAGGAGCAGCTCCAGCATCTATTCCATCTAACTCCAAACAGCTATTGCAAATAAGGGGAGTATTTGCTTGTGGTGCTGTTCTCATCTGGCCTGGCCCTAAGATCTCATCAGTACATGTATGTGAAGGAAATTTGTCAGAACTGAGCTCATGCTGTTGGGGATCCTGAGAAATGAGGGGAAATCAAGGACAGATGTAAAAAAACAGTGGTATTTTTTTGAAAGAATGCAGAAAAAAATCAGATCTTTTCTGAGGATCTGTTGTACCGTGTCTGGAGACCTCCAAGGGTAAACTAAGAAGTTTAAATTCTGCTTCAAGTGAAAATCTTAACTCTAATTTTAACATGGAGCTGCTACCAACATCTTCATTTTATAACATGTAAAGCACACATGCCACCACAGAGCTATTAATTTCCATGCACAGAAACTTTTGAAGGCACAGCACCAGCTGCTTAAATATGTCTATAATTATTCACGCATTAACACCTACTGAATTAGCAGCATTAGCACCTACTGAATCATCTTGTATGTGTTTAAATAAATTAAGGCTGGGATTCAGTAGCACTGGCCTGGGAGGCTGTATTTGCTGGAGTTATGAATGTGGTGCTTCTTGACCTGCAGAGCAGGTGAAAGGTGTTGCAAATGCCTTTCTGAAAGAGCCTGCCCTCTAATTGGCAGCAGCGGTGCAACCCCTCAGGCAATAGTGGTTGGCACTGAAATATATTCCCTCTGATCCTTTGTTTTTGTTTCAATTGAGGAAGATTCTTATAAACATTTTTTTTTTTTTAATTCCTTCTTTAATTCTAACTCTTCTTACTAAGCCCCATTAGGAAACTCACATTTCTCCATCTGTCTCAGAGCTTATTTTATGTGGAAATATTTCAAAACTCACGCAGCTCTTGTTCAGCCCCATACAATTGAAAGAAGTTCAAAGTTGGGCAGGGCACCAAGTCAGCAGACATTAATAACATTGCTTGCAACCATTCAAAACCTGTCATTTGTTAAGTCTGTCCCTCTCATTCCAACTGACATAAATCATGTGTATAAATGAGCTCCTACCCACAAAGGAGAGCTGATTTTAACATCTAAGCCTGCGCTGTCACCATCAGGATTTTTTATTTCCACTACTTTATTTTTGAGTCCAAAACCAGAAGGGAGGTGACTCAATGCAAGTGCACCTCAGGAACGTATTAAGAAAAGAAGTTAAGCAACTTCTGCACAAAAACTTCAGCTTTTCCCTCTCATATCCCACATACACATCCAGCACAGCAGAAGCATTCTTCACATCGCTCTGTCAGCTCCTGCATCAATCAAGGTGTGGAGAGGGGCTGCCCAAGCGGATGGCAGTGGGTGTCCCTGCTGCCTGGGCAATGGCAGGGCTCTGGAGGGACCTTCTTCCTGCACAACCTATCTTGCCCTTGCCAGCTGCTCTTCAAGCACTAAGTCTGTGCCCAGTGGTGCCCTTCTGCAAAAACCTTGTCAAATCTGAAGAGAAAGTAAATCTTGACACCACCACACCAGATTGTGAGGGGGCTGAGGGCTGGTGGTTACAGAACATCCCACTCATCAGCCAGGCCCTGATCCCTTCCCTCACCCTTCTCCTGCAGACCAACACTCTGCTTCCTATGAGACGGCCTCCCAGACACTGGGGTCTGACCTCACAAGTTGAAACACAAGAAATTTCATTTAAAATGTAAGAGAAAAACATTTTTATGTAGAGGGTGCTCAAGCACTGGTACAGGCTGACCAGAGAGGTGGCAAAGCCCCAATCCTTGGAGATCTTCAAAATCTGACAGGGCACAGGCCTTATCAGCCTGCTGCAGCTGAGGGTGTTTGAGCAGGGGTTGGACCAGATGATCTCCTGAAGTGCCTGCCAGCTTCAGATATTTTGCCATACTGAGGCTCTGTGACTTTGCCTCCCAGCTACCCTCAGACAGTGCATTCCTGCTGTGTGCCTCCCAACTCTAATTGATCTTTAGTCCAAGCCATCTTGCTGTGGCCAGAAAATGTCCTCTGCAGTACTGTGAGGCAACAACCTTGAGAGCACATTCGCCCTGGGCAGGAGTGCCTGCCACCCTGCAGGTCATGGGAAGAGAAGAGGCATCCTTCCCTTTTTATGCATTTCTGTATATTCCTTGCTCACGTCTGGTGCTCACAACTAGAGCCTGGAGATCAGACTCTGGAAGGACGTTGTGCCCAGGGCTGTGCACACTTACAAGCCTGCAGCACTGTCATCCTTACACACACACACTGTCTGAGCAGCACATATGGCATAGATGACAATGGAAAGTGTTGTCCTAACCACAGGCTTCCTGCCATGAGAAATCAGAGTGACTGGAAAACTACAGCTTTCTGGGACAATCCATTGCAAAGAAGCTCTATAATGAATCCTCTGGAATCCTCACATCAGTCTGTTTCTGCTGACAAGTTTAAAACCAATTAGAAGTTTCATTCAGTCACAAGTTGCTCAGACTCCTTCCTTCTAGTGAATAATCTCATGTAGAATATAGCAATCAGGCTATCAAGAACCTCTGCTGATTTAAAATGCTGCACCTGGGTGATTTCCCAAGGTGGGGAAATGCTTTATAGATGTTGTCTTCAACAATTTTCAGTCTAAGGCTTGTCCCTTTGCCTTTTTGGGAAACTTCCAGACATTGCTCTCATTTTTTTGCAAAGCCTTCAGCTCATATTTTATACCCTCTTTTAATTCCTTCTCTGACATCTCCAGCTGCTTCAAGTCTTAATTCCAACTGCAAAGTCTATGTGTCTTGTTTTAGACCTTGTCTGTGATTTTTTCTTTCCTTAATTCCAGACAAGTAATTTTGATATCTCCACCACTTGGTTCTTCTCAGTTCAATGACACCATCAGATCACAATCCTTTTGCCAGAATTTCTATTCTGCCTGGCTCCAGGGTTGTGCTTCCCAACTCAGGCAGCATGGGGAGTTCTCCTGCTCATTTCTATTAAGAAAAGCAGATGGCAGAATCAGGGATTTCACTGATGTGATCCCACTCAATTACAAAAATAAAAAAGAGAAAACATGTTCTACAATCGCATTTGGACTCAAAATAGCAAGATACAATTTCTTAGCTATTTCTATCCCCTATTCCCAGGCAGTTCTCTACTTCAGGATCACATTACAACCACTTCCCTCTGGCTGTCTTTATCTGGACACTGCCATTTTTGCCTACTTTTCTGCTGACCCAGCTTCATTTTTCATGACATGGTTCTACAACAAGTAACAGCCAGCCACTGGCTACCTGCCCCCAGTGAAACCTCTCTACCCACACAGCTTCCCTCCCACCAGCACTGCCTGCTGCCCACTGTTTCATTGATGGATTTTTTTGGTTTGCTTGTCATATACTCACAATGGTCTTCCCATTTCTTAGAAGTAATGTATAGGATGATTCGTGTTGGTTTGTCTTGTGAGTAAGCCTAGGAAATGTCCCTGGGTGATCAGCACTTTGCCATCAAACAGCTGTACCCAACGTGCTCTCCTTACCGCATCAATAAAGGGAGAACTGGAGCATACTCTTAACCAAAGGCAGCAGTGGTCTCATCACCTTTTCTCAGCCATCCTGACAGTTTCTACTTCTACCTCCTTTCTGAAGTTCTTGGGTCCTTGAAATGAAAATCATCTGTGGCCAGAAGTAACTGATACAAGGGATGAAGATGCAGAGGATGAATTCCATGTGAGGATGAACTCATCAATCATTGTTTGTAGTGTCGATGCCAGCTTTCAAGGATATCTTGTGTGCCAGTCTTCGCAGTCACAGGCTGTATTTGGACAGTCTGGGTCCAGCCAGTTGTGGGGCATGGCCGGGGGGAATGCAATGGGGAAGATGTTTCTCAAGCATCACCTCAGATGATGGGATAACATGAACACCTTCCATGGCAAGCCTCTTCTGCTTGGCCACCCTGCACCCACCATGCTCAAGGGTCACCTATTGCTGCTTCTCCTCATGACCTAGAGCAGAATTTGGGCTTGCTTGGCTCTGCCTTGGGCAATAATAACTTCTCAGCTCCTCACTCTGGCTATGTGCATGCAATCCTGGGGTCCAAAATCAGGCGCTGTCTTCCCCATACTCCTACTGCCTCCCAACATGGTGAGACCCCAAGTCCATGTCCTACGCTTGTGCCCCTCACTACCTATAAAATGCAGGAGCACATCTCATGCCACCCTCATCACTCACCTCCTGACTACTACACTTTTTGCTTTAGCTTCTGAACCCAACCCATCTTTCTCCATCTATATCTATACCTATATCTATACCTGCAAAGGTCAAGGTAGTAACACCAGCTCTGGACTCTGTCAAGGCACCAGCTTTCCCTGGAGATAAAGGATACCTGCCCAACAGCATCTGTAGGAGTCTGTATCAGAGCTAGCAGCATCCATTGCTCCTAGCTTTAGATTTGCTGCTTAGAAGTTAGGAACCATTTTGAGACCCTCTGCTTTCCAGCAACTTATTTTCAAGTCTTTCAAAGATAAATATATTCCCAGAGCCAGGTGTATATAGCTTTTCCATTATCTGGTTTTTGCTTTAGTCTATACCCTCTTCCTACTATCCCAAAAGATTAAAAGTTGATTGCTACTGTCCTGGGAAACCAGAAGCTGACTGCACACCAGTTAAAACTTAGTTATTTCTTTTTCTGAGCCATCACCAACAAAGCAAGTTTTGCATGGTTGCAAGGGTACCAGAAAAAGAGTATCAGATGCATACATATGTTAAACATGCCCCCTTCCACCCACACAGGCACACACAAACACACCCAGAGCAGAGACTAGGAGGAACACTAAAAATCTCTGTAGAAGTATTTCTTTTAAAAATAGATGCTATAGCTCAGCTCCACACTGACTTACATGACAGTTGCCTGTGCTGATTCTTTGCAGGGGTCTGTGAAGCATTGCCTGTAGCAGCTAAATAGGCTGATAAACCCCTGACAGATCCTGCAGGGCTGGAAGGACTCAGCACAGTGATTCTCGCAGCCAGCCAGCACCACCACTCTGTATTGACATTGGCAGGGCTGCACGGGTCCATCAGAGGGAAACTGGTGACATCATGCAGCCTTCATCCTTCCACGGTGACCCACATCAAAGGCAATTTAATCACTGCCCAGGGGAATGGACATGCTGTAATATACAATGAATCAAGTTTTGAAGTCCTTGGAGGTCATACACAGCTCCTGGCAAATCCAGTGGAGGAAGGTGATGTGGATGACAACCTTTCACAACAGATCCCAGAGAGATTGTAACAGATGATGAAGTAGCCCCCTCAAAGTCTTAGCCCTCGCATACTGTAATGGCTGGACATGGAGTTATCAGCAGCTCTGCAGGGACACTGATATATACATCATGGTGATCCCAACTGTTAACCCAGCTCAAGAAAGAAAATCTTATTGTAAATGTTCTTGGTCAGAAATTATTAGGACAGTTAAATCAGTTGAATATCCATGTTATCTGATTTAGCTGAGCACAACTTGATACCACAGTGATGTTCTAGGCTGCATTTCCAGTCCTGTGAATCCAGGTCTTCTGGGCAAAAAGCATAGTCCTTTAGCTATACATTCACCAGCAGACAGGTCCCTTTGCTTTCTTGCTTCAGCAGTACTCCTGCATCACCAAGGGCATAATGAAGGACTATTACTTGCTCTCCCTACCCCTGCTCTAGAAGAACTGTATAATGTCTAATTGTATTTCAAGGCTAACTTGAAGCTATGCAGTGACATTTAAATAGTACTCTTTGTTGACCACTGCTACGCATATCAATTTTTACTTACGTTGTTATGCGCACACACAGATGCACACACTTATATGCCTATAAAAATAATGTGTTCTTTATGATTGGATATCAAAAAAAAGGTGAATTAAAATGTTTGTGGGACTCTCTTGCATGCCTCGGTCTACAAAATATTAATTTTTAAATTGCAAGGTCCAAAGTATGCAGGGCCATGCAGTATCCCTAAAGTTCAGTCTTATTACTCACTGCTAGCTAGGCCTATTCAAAAAACCACTACTTTATTTCATGTGAAACATGAAGGTCAACGTATTTTATTTCTCCTTATAATTAAATCAGAATACAACGTTCTCCATGGAGGTTGCCATGAACAAACAGACTCAGAACACTTCTGGTGGCCCCACAGGGTTACCTGAAATCTCTAGACTAGCTGAGGGGGTTGAATCTCAGTATCTGATACTCCAGGTTCTCCCCAAGAATTCCTTCTGGATGTGAGAAACTTACTCAGCAGCTTCATTTATGTAATATTGTGTTTTAACAAAATGTTCCACAATTACATTTTTGGATGAATCTGTGTTTCTGTGAAGTATTTCCCACTTAAAGCCTTGTTCAGCTGGACAACAAATGTTTTATTCTGATTAGTTCTATAGTTGAACTCATTGGAGTCATACTTTGTCTGTCCATGGAATGGGAGTTTCTGGATATCTGAAATCAATGAACATGTGTGGGAAATGCTTAGGATACAAGTGGATCTGCCTGCTGATGCAGCCATCCCTCTCAAATCCAACCTATGCAAGGCCAAGGAGGTGTCTTGTTGGTCATGTGCAGCCACCGTATGCCTCCGACCCCCACCAGCTGAAGGCAGTCTGGATTCTCAGCAGCTGGCAACATGTGCAGGTACTTCAATATACTGAATACAGGACCTTTGTGAACAGCTGCCTGGGAGACAGAGGTGAGTGGAGACCTTTGCCTTTTTTTTATGAGCATATTGCAGCTGCTGGCAGGTCTCTGTTCACAGTTGACAAAACAGCAGAGGAAAACAAAGGAGGGGAGGAGGCCTGTGTCTGCATCTGCAAGGGATTGGGAATCCAGAGATTATTCACTGCAGCTGCAAGCTACATCATGGGCAACTTCAGTGGGAAGAGTTTTCCTACTTGCCAAAAAGATCACCTCAAAGTGTTTAGTTGTCCCAAGCTGTACTGAACAAAGCAGAAATGTCATTATTTCTTTGATCAACAGTTCAAAGCGGTACTCGAAATGCTGAGGTTGTTTGCAGACTCATTTTCAACTGAACTTAAAAAAAGTAAGGGCAGAGTTTGTTCAGAACAGATAGTTACCATGTGGTGATCCACTCTCCTCACCAGGTTCCAAACCGAAAAGTGAGGATCTTCTCTAAAAACCTAGCAAATCATAGATTTCCTGAGTCAAGTGAGAGAGCTGCTATTTGTGTAAACCTCTTTACCCTTTACCCTCAAACCCTTGTATGATGGAGGAGTTTTTTCTGGTCTGAATATGATCAAGTCAGAGCACTGAACTGCCCAGCAGACTCACTCAAACTCCTCTGGCCATCTCAAAGGCAAAGCTGATGGTTTGAGAGGAGCTAGGGACAGATTTCCCATTGACAATACTTCTCCAGCTATGACAGGAAACCAAGATGTCTTTATTGTTCAGGTGTTTAATGCAGTCAGTAATAAAAAACAATGACCCTGTGTATGTAACACAGACCAAAATCCAGTGATACGCAATTCTGTGTAGTCCTCAGGCTCCCTCCATTTGCTGCTGCCAGTTGCGTTCCTCTGCTGTGCAATTCTAAAATGTCTTTTCCCTATGAAATATAATTGCCTGTGTCTTTTCCTGAAGATGGTGAGAAGATCTCTCCCATACTGCAGGGTTCACTCTGTAAGGACCTCCATAGAAAGTGAACACTGGAAAACAAGTATCTAAGATTATGCTGCTCTGGGCACTCCAAATCACACCTACCTGCTGTTTCCACTGAAATACCTTCTCAGAACTCACATTTTCTACCACTACTGCTAGTGGGAACCCTCCCACCCTTTCTTCTTTCCTGTGTGATTTAGCCAGCTTTTTTTAGAAAAACAGGTTTGCAGGAAGTTGTTCTTCTGAGGGCACGCTTCCACTCCTGCTTAGACCTAGGCCCAGTCCTAAGGCCTACAAGCAGTTCCACCCTTACTGCAAGATTGGCTCTACTGCACAGCACATCTATCACTGAGCCGTCAGGCCATGTCCTAGGCAATGATCAGCGCTGTGTCAGGAAGCCTTCTGCAGTTCTGGAAAACAACCTCAGCTACCTTTTGGAGATATACTGGATAGGATGTATATTCAGGTTTTGACAAAATAAGCAGGATTTAATTGCCTCAGCATTGGTCTTTTGGGCTATTTGAGATGCCCCAGCCAGTCTTACCTCTCCTAAAGCAGCTGGAGAGCAGAGTTTTCCCTAAATCTTCTCCCCATCAACCACCAGAGGATGTCTTGGTGTGTCAGGTCCTCTCAAGTGTCACTAGATACCTACAGCTGGGAAACTACACTGGACTGGTTGGTGCCTTCACTAGGAAACTCCCAAGGAGAGGTTAGAACACAAGTCTAACCGCTTAAATAAAGACCCATGGTTTAGGGCTGAGCGACTCATTTTCTAAAATGGTTTGGAAGTGATGTTGTTGTCTGACTTAAATGGTAAACAGCAGTGTGTCAGCTTACCTTTGTGAGTGTGTATTTTTTTCTCTGTCAGTGTGTCTATCAGTGGGTGTGTGCGTACCAGTTCCAGCACACAGATAACACTCAACAAGCACCTAAAGCAGGTGGAGATAATGTAGGTCTGGCTTGACTCTAGATCTAGATCTTAATTCCTTCAAAGTCAGGAGATGTTGGGATCTGAGGTTTTGCAGCAGACAGAGTCCTGTAAACCTCAGCTTCACTTGCTCTCTCTTTCTGCCTCCCTCTGCGGAATGAAGAGGAAAGCAGGCAAAGCTGACTGCCAAGTGGGCACAACCATGCCTGAGGGGAAAATTCCTCCTAGTCTCTGCAGGGGAGTTCATGCTGGTGCAAAAGGCCTACTTAACCTCAGTCTTTGCTTGTCCAGCTCCAAGTGTAATTAGTTGACATAAAATTATCCAACCATTTTTCAAATCCTGATCCATTGTTTGAATCAGTGACCTCCTGCAGTACTAAATTCCACAGGTTGACTACATACTGTGTGAAGTAATATTTCTATCCATCTACTAGCCATTAATTTCTGACCTTTGGGAAATCTGAAATATGTATGATCATGTGAAGGATGTTGAGCCATTCATAGCTGTGTGTTGTGCAAAACACATTTGTTCATTTAATGAAGTCCCAAGTTCATTTGGTCCCAACTTGAGCACCAAGCAAGACAAATTAGCCCAGAAAGCAAGAGAAATAGCAAGAAGCAAGCTGCCAGCTGTTAGATGAGCAAATGGGGAACTACAGAGATTCCCAGAGCCAAATTGTTATCTTATTTATGCTAGCATAAATCTAAAGTAACTGCACTGAATTACCCTGGATTTATCCTTCTGTAAAAGAGATCAGAATCTGACACTCGTTTTGGAAATTTCCTTCCTCAAATTTCCATCCTTCCTAGAAACAGAATGAGACATCATTGTGCCACAGGTTTGTCAAATATTTCTTTACAGAGAAGTATCAAATAACCGACATTTCTGAGGAAAAACAAAATTCCCTGCAAAACTTTCAATAATCAAAAGAAATCTCACGGTTTTACAAATCCAGAGGTTACAATACCAAGAGAACTAGACAGAATTAAATTTTAAAGTGTCCTTTGTCTCTTTGGTCCATATGACCATCTGCTTCCATAAAGCCCAGTTTTGGGTCCCAGTCAATCCTAGCTGTGGAACTGAGTTTGATCACTGAGAAACACAGAGAGAGAGCAGGAATGGAGGTGTTGCAGATGGAAGATAAAGAGATGCAGGCAGGTTTGAATGCACTCTATAAATTCAAGTGCCTTCTAGTTCTTTGCTTTACTTTCTTCTCTCATTGTCCATTACAATTTTATCACAAGATTGCTGCAAGAGAGAAGCAAAGCCCAAATATTGCGAAAGAAATACAGAATAGGCTAAGTGATTTAATAACATGTGGTTACAAACCAGCCTGTCCTGAAAAGAAAATTACTACTTCCCTCACTTCTAGTAAAGTGCTCAGCAAATTTTTTCTCACACATAAGATTTTATTGCCAGGGTGTTTTATGCGAGATGTGCTCAATTTGCAAAAGAAGTTCTGAAAAGTTTCTTAAATGATTACCTTGCAAAACATTCTGGGATATTTAATTGAAATGGCATCACTCTGTTTTAAAACATTGTAGTGTTAAATAAACTTGACCTGTAGCAGCAAAGCGCTCATTTTTCTCCAGCTACGTCATACCATTGAAACGTGTATGTATGTGTACAACACCCTGACTTTTCCAACTGAAACACAAATGCAAGCCCCCATCAAAAAACAATGGCACTACCACCTTTCCTCTTGTCACTGAGACTAATGGAGGAAGAGGCTCTGAGAAAAAAGTGGCCTCATCTTAATTACCAATGGAAAATGAAATTGAATGAGACAGGTATTTTAAGTATACGATTGTGCTCTGAGTCCAGATCCCACTTGTGCAGTTACAGGGCTCTGCCAACAGTCCCAGCTGGCAACCAGCTCTGCCTGCCCACGTTCTGGGGAGCAGGAGAGTGGGAGTAGGGCAGAGAGATCGTACCAGGAATGTGGGGTCAGGGCCATGGGCAGCAAGGGGAGAACACTCCCAGCAAGACACGGGGTGACCCAGGAGCACTCACCATGGCACAGCCAACATGTGGAGGGACTCCAGCTCACCTGTCCCCTCACAGGGGCTATGGATGTCTCCAGCTGCCTGCCAGGAGCTGTGTTATAACCTCTGCAAAGCTCAGGAGGGCAGAACCCTCAACCCTTCCCCCCCTCCAGACTCTGATACCTGTCCTTCCTTCGGCGTCAGTGTTTTAGGATCAGAATTAAAGAAGAGGAAGGCGCAGCTCAATGCAGTTACACAAAATGCATAGTTGTCCTGTATGTGCGAGGAAGAATAAAACTATTAGCTGCTGGCATCAAGCCAAGAATCCATTAATGACAAACTGGTATCTCTCCAGGAATGTAAAATGTTTTACTAAATAAACATTGAATCAGGAAGCTTTCAACCTCTGTCACTAGGTAAAAACTTCATTGTGTCTATTGGAAGGAGGGATAGCCAGGAGGTAGGCAAGGAAACTTTGTTACACTGATAAAAAACTATTTAGTACCAGGAGGAGCTGGTGTGATGTGGTTTACAGTGGTTTACAAAGCACGATGAATGAAGACCGATGTTTTCATGGGATCAACACACTGACTAGATGGAAAGGAAATAAGGTAATGGTATGTGCAGGCAGAAAGTTCCATCATGCAGGATGATACTCAGAAATCAGCTCACTGAATTTTGTACCTTTTCCTGTGTGGTATCACTGTGCTGTTATTTACGGTTTTCCAGTGCAAGAGACTTGAAAACTAGAAATACAGACGTTTAAGTTCCCACAATTCACAGGAGATGGTCACAGCACCAGCCTAACAGAGTTCAAGAAGCATTTGGATAATGTTCTCAGGCACATGGTGTGACTCTTGGGGTGTACTGTGCAGGGCCAGGAGCTGGATTTGATGATCCTGATGGGTCCCTTCCAACTCAGGATATTCTATAATTTTGTGATAGCTGAGACACAGAAGGAATTCAGCTCTTGAAATTAATGAGGAAAAGAGAAAGCATTGTTCTGTGGTTACTTCCAGGTTATGTCATTGGAAGGATTATGGTGTAAAGAAGGTGGGAAGCAGGATAGATATTAATAAGACTAAGGGGTGACTTAAATAACAGGCAGCTAAAGACAAAAACACATGACAGGAAATTTTGAAGGCTTTCAGTGGCAAGACTCTTGTAAGAAATCCTGTGCCTCTTCTAAACTCATGCAAAGTCAGTCATTGCAGGGAAGTAGCTAAAATATATATGCTGCCAGATAGAGCATTGCATAGAGATAAGAGAGCCAAATATGTATTGCGAGGGTTAGTGTAAGCTAGTATCACCCTTCTTGGAAAGAGGGTGGGATATCCCACTGAATCTGAAATCTGTAGTGCCAGTACTGGGTGCAGCCTCAATAGTGCACCCAGCTCCAGGAGTCCCACCAGGTATTTCATAGTCTGCACAGTTTTGTCTTCAGAGAGCCCATGGAGCTCCTCTTGCCCTGCAGCCTAGGAGTCAATCTATCTCTTTGGCAACTGATGCCCCAAATATACACAAACTCTTCCATCTAGGTCTTTTCCAAGGAAGGGACCTCTATGGTGAGTTCAGAGCCCCAACCAAACTTTTAGATTCTCAGCTGTCAGATCTCAGATCCTCAGATCCAAAACCATTCCTGCAGCCTTGACAAATCTTATACCTATAGTTCCTATCCTCTGTAGAAAGGAAGTCTGGTAATTCATATTTTTACACCAAATAGTCTTGGTCTTCCTGTGCAAATCTGAAATTAGACTGCACAGAAATCAGTCTGAGACTGAAGCAGGAGGATATGGTCTCAGTAGCAGGCTCTGTATGAAAGGCACCCGTGGCACTTTTCCATCCAGCTTCCAAAGCCAACATAAGAGTCTGTCTGGGGACAGCACTCAAGATAAAAGAAGGCAGAAGGAGCAAGTCAGCTAGAGGCAATGCAGCTTGCCATCCCCAAAGGCAGCTTGTTTCTGCCAGGGCAAGGACAGGAGCTACTGCTTGAACAGAAGCTGAGAGACAAGAGGCTTGTAGGGCTTGGAAGAGGGGGTGTGAAGAAGGGAAAAGACGGAGGATAGAGCATAGTCTAGATCAAGTCCTGTGGCTATTGAAATCCCGAGCTGCAGATCATTTTGGTGCACTTTGGGCTACAGGCAGGGGTTAGCTGAATGCTGACATTCTGTGCTTGAAATTTTACTCCCCCATTTGCTCTCTGTTGATTTTTACACAGGATGCTCATCTGCACAGACATGTACCAATTGGCTTGACTGCAGCAACATATATGAAGAAGAAAATGGTTTAGAGCCAGATCCTCAGCTGGAGTAAATCAAGCAGATGTGGACTCAAGCCAATTGAGACCATGCGTGAGATCTCCCAGTTTCTCCTCTCAAACTGTTATATTAAACTAAACATAAGATACAGTAGCTCCCTATCTTTGCCTTGCTTTGGCACACTGACATTTTGTCCAACTTCAAGTGCCAGGGTAATCAAGGAAGGTGATCACATGAAAATTGTATCCAAATTGTCAATGACTCACCTGCTCAGACAATTTTAAGGAAACATGGGGGTCCTTGTCACCACTCACTGTTTTAAGAAAGCAGAAGCATAATCCATGAGATTCTGCATAGATATCAGACATGAAAGGTCTTTATAACTCTACACCCCAGTGTAGAGGACCTAAGAGGCAGCCCTGCAGGTACAAGAGGGTTTGGGCAGCCCTGCCCAGGAGCCACATGTCTTGAAGCTCAGTGGTGAAGAGATGCTGCTGTCCCACAGGACACTGCCGACATGAGACCACCTGATGCTGGAATGAGAAAGCAAAGACCCAGCAGTTCCACCTTTCTGGGGCTTTTGCAGGATGCCACCATGTCACATTGACCCACCTGAAGGCTGCTGTCACTTGTTTGGCAATATTTGCAGAGCTTGGTGGGCTCTGTGAGGTGTTGGTAGGAGGTGTCTTGCCACTGCCTTTTCCATTAGCACACCAGTGTGAAAGGGATCTTTATACAGCTCATTTCAGAAATACAAAAGGATCCCTCAGCACCATGGGCAGCCTGCATTGGTCAGGCAAGCCAACCAGAAAGGTGTTTTACATAAGGAGACAAAAGCTTCAAGTAGCCTTCTCAGCACTGTAGGTCTTGTATGTGGGAATCCAAGAGGAGGCATGAGTGCTCCAGCACACCATGCCCTGGGAGAGACCATGGGCACTCCCATCATCTGCAGTGTCCAGAAGGGCACCCCACACCCCAGCCCATTCCTCGGAGACTGTTTAAATTGGCTCTTATGCCATTTTGAGAACTCAGGTGTGCTGCATAAAAAACAGCAGATCTGTATAAGGCTTAAAGCCAAAATCCTTTGCACCCATTTTTTTCAGTGAGGAAAATGCTGCAGATAAAAGAAATACTGGGTTATTTTGTCACCTCCACCAGCTTGCAAATAGTACAGAAGTATGCATTGACCTGGACTTCCTAACTCCAGAGATAATCCCTGTGTATAGCCCATCTAACAAACTGATGAACAATGATTGTGGCATTCAAAGGTGGCCGGTGACTTGCTGGTCTGCAGCACTTGGGAGGCTCTTTGGTTTTCACATCTGGGCCAAACTCTGACATTTGTGTAACCTTTCAAAATCGGGGGAACTTTCCATGAAACACAAAGGCAGCCAAATATTTAGTTCTGCAGAGTTACTGTGGGACATTACTTACTTATCACAAACACAAAACTCAGGAGAGACAGAGCTATCCAAAATTTGGGTAGCATGTCAACTCTTCACATTAATGCACTTTCTCTATTATTAAACAGAAACATTCTATTTCTCCAAGAGCTTGATAAGAGCCTGGGTTTGATAGGAATAGTTATCCAGCTCCATCATCCCAAGATATTGATCAGGGCCTTCCTACAGCATCTATGTGCCCTAATTCCAGATAGTCCTCTCCCTATAGAAGCAGCTCTTCTCCCTGTCACAACACGGCTGAGCACTATTCCTCCATAAAGGTCATGGAAATCAAAGCTTGTGTTTCCTTCCTGGGTCAATAACAACACATGCACCACACTTACTTCCCCACCCAGTGCAGCTGGCATGACCCTCCACCACCAGCCACAGTGGGCCACAGCAAGACTTGCCACCAACTGCTATGTGGTAGCCTTTGGACATCTTCCAGCAGCCACTTTATTCCCGGGGTCACTTCGCTGCCACACAAAGCATACACCACACTTTCCGACTGGGATTGCTCTTCCTCATCCATTGCTTTCCTCACTTTTGAACAGGTGCTGTTTGCAGAGCTCAGATTTGCTATGTTGCTCTGGCACACAAACCATCATCTTCTCATGGAGGACCTGCCACCTAGGAGAAGTGACATGCTCACCCCCTTCAGCTTCTCCCCATCCTGAATGGGCAGCAGAAATATCTTCTGTAATGTCCAGGAACTGGGAAGAGCAGGAAATGGAGATGGCAAAGAGCTCTTTGAACTCCCTCTTCCGAAACAAGGGCTTCTCACAGTGACTAGACACATTGGAGAGCCATGATCACCTCTATCAGCTACCCCAGGGTCCCCATGTAGGCCTCAGGGGTGCATATGAGCCAAAAGCCAGAGCAGAGTGGTCACTACACTTAATAACAGCTGTTGTGGCTCTTTTGCTCACTCAGCGTTTATGAGCAGCTCCATTCCAAACATGTCTCTGGGCATCATCACTGTTTTGAGTTTTGGTTTGATCACACATATCCAGAACTGGGGTTGTGCTGCTGAGCTGCTGCTGTTCATGTAAGTGACGTGACCTCCTCTCCCCTTCCAGCACAAATAAGAGGAATAAGAACTCTGCAATTTGTTTTCTACCTGCTCTTTTTCATATTTTTTTTAAATTTTACGTTATTATATTTTTAATGAAACTCACATTTTAAATACAATGGGGTTTTTTTTGCCCATGGAACCCAAACTTTGCCATGCTTGTGCACAAAGGGGACAGGAATATGCATGGAAAATGTTGAAAATTGCAATGTATAAGGGCAGAAAATGTGGTGTAATTTCCACACACTTCAATCAGGACAGCGTCTTCCTTTTTTTGCTGTTTTCAGTCCTTATTGCAACATGAAAAACTTTTTAGAAATAATCAGTATAATTACAGTATTTGCTTCATCAAGATATATCACAGGCTGTCTGCAAAAGGCAAATGCTGAGCTGCTCCAGAGTCTCCACCATGGGAGCTACCTGTGCCTGCCCTCAGGTCATATACATATTTCTCTGCTTCCAACAGCCTTCTAGAAGGAATCCCTTTGAATCTGAGGTAACAAGGCATGGGTTGCACTGTGCCAGTTATGTCACTTTTGGTGAATTAGGAGTCATGAGAGCACTGGGGAAAAGCCAGTGCAGCTGAGCATGGTGTCTGGGTTTATTACCAACCATGCCAGGGAGGTGTGCTCAGCACAGGAAGGCACAGTCCCTGCTCCTGGTGTCACTGTCACTTCCCAGGGAGCCCCATGGCACACCAGGAACCAGCACATTCACCTGCACGTGGTTCCTGAAGCACTGAACCTGTCAGGTCTCAGAGCATCCCAGCTGCCCCAGCTGTTCCTGCTGTGGAGGGGAACAGTCATTGATCTTGCAAAAAGACGCAAAAAAAAATAATGCTGGGGTGATAAGGGTTGTTAAGGAACTAAGCTTTTAATGAAATGAAAATTTTCACTTTATTTATGAAAAAATTAAGTCTTTAGGATTTTGTCTTTTCATATTTTGCTTGGTGCATGGCATTGAAAAAATGGAGAAGGTAGACATGAAAAATCACAGGAAGTGATATTTTACCTCCATCCTTGTGGAAACTTCTTTAATACCGACAGTGAAATTTCTTTCAGTGATATTTTTTCCACATAATAATCTCTTTTATTCTCCTTAGGAATATGTCTGTTCCAGTGAGGGGACAGAGCTTTGCTTCATAAAAATTGTAACCATTTTTTATGTAAAAATAAGAACGCAAAAAATAACCACTGGGGTAAACAGCTTTTTTGCATACCGGTCAGCCTCCATTTTTGCTATCAGCATTTTGCCAGACTAGTCTTTGGGGGCTGATGTGGTGTGAACTCAACTAGCAGAATTGCAAGCATGCAGTGCACCTGAAGAAAATGCAATTTTTGTAGCAATTACAGTGATGATAGTCTTTACATCTGGGAATAGGAAGGGGTGACTAACATAGAAAAAGCCACAAGTGGAAGAGGGAGAGGAAGGAGGAAACAGCAGATGCCATCATCTCCAAGGGGCCTGAGAAAGGACAACATTCAAAGTGGTTACTAGCTGCACAAGGTTTTGAAAGTAAAACTAGATGCAAGAGGAGTAAAATCTGCAAAAGAAAAGGCAGAGGAAAGGGCTTGAGACAGGATCATTGTTAGTCTGATCACAGGAGAGAAATGGTTATTTATTCACTGTGCTTGGCTGGGATGGAGCAGAGCAATGTCGGAGCCTGGATGGGGTGCAAGGGAGCAGAGCGGGTGATCAGCAAGCAGGGAACAGCAACGTTGAAAAGGATGGATCACTCCAGGGCAATGGTTTATACTTGCTTCATTATTTAAAGTAGGCTGAGGCAGGTGATTACTCATGAGTCTGACTACGAGGTATTTAACAGTTGAACCACAGAAGAAGCTGTAAGCACAGCCTACCTCTTCCTGGCAGAAAGTGTAAATTGATGACTAATACGGCTTAAGTCACATCTCACTTCTCCCACTGGCCATTGGCCAAAATGAGCCCATTTTCCTTAAGGGATAGGTCTGTCATGTACAACTCAGCTCCTGTCTGCTTAGGGATGTTGTGAAATTATGCATGCACCTTCCCAGACCATGCAGGACCCAGGCAGAGCTGCAGCTTCTCTGTCCAAAGACACCCATCACTCCCATCCAGCTGTTCACTGCAGCACCACAGTGAGACTGAGCAAGACATGGGCTGTAGGTGGGTGCTGCAGGTGGGTGCTGCAGGTGCGTGCTGCACCCGAGGGGATGTCCAGGTTCAGGGGATCCCTGGAGACACAGGATATAGCCCCAGAGTCAGGGAATGATGCCTGGAAGAAGTGCTGCACTCTGAGGCAGTACAGGCTGTTTTCCCTGGGGACAGGAAAGGGCAGAAGGAATGGTCATACAGCCCAAAAGCAGTCCAGACTGCTTGCATATGTTGGCTTGTCCACATGTACTTGTAGATGTAGAGCTCAGCAATAGCTTTTTTTTTTTTCTTTCAGTTGCACTATGCTCATTGTGATAACAGGAGGCTTAATTTTGAACAGCACTATGAAACCAGTGAAATAGATGTAAGTATTAGCTGATACTCAATACCAGGAATGACCTGTCTTTTATGTCCTCTCACTGTTCTGGTAGAAGCCTACCAGAATGCAGGACACATGTTTTCCAACTCAATAGCAGGTATCCAGCTGGAGAAACGTGTTTCTCTGAATTATAGCCATATGCTATATATCCCGCTTCAACATATCATATCATGTTCCATCTGCGCAGAATTTGACACTGTATAAAACAATCTGCTTTGAATTTGAATGCATATACTTCCTCACACAAACAAAACCCTCTAGCTAGGCTATGAGTCTAAATGCCCCAGAGTTTCTGGTGAAGTTTGTGGCACAAGGAGGAAAGCCATTATCTCTGGGCTGTTCCATCTGAAACAAATTCTACCGTCTCATCAAAGAACTTGTGCTGGTGGTTGCTGATAGTGAACAGAGCAGAACCCAGAGGAAGAAATACTTGCAAATCCACTAGGACTACCAAGCTGTACAAAGCATAATGCACAGGAGTACATCATCCTGGCTTTCTTTAAGCTGCTCTAGACCTCTCATATCTGTAGCAGTGTGGTACTTAAGGGGCAGCTAGAGAGTAGATGCCTCAGCAATTCCTAATACTATAGCTCTCAGAATTACAGAAAAATTACGAAAAAAATGTCATGCATGTTGAAGACAGCTCCTCCTTGCACAGACCATCTACTGTAAGTCAATGAGTCAATATGGAATGGTTTTTGTTGTTTTTCAAACAAATGTGAATGCTTTCAAATTGTTTGCCACTCTTCTAATGGACCCAGGTCAATCCCATCTTCCTTGCCCTCTTAGGCATTCATCTTAACGTAAAGAGGCCCATCCTTCCTGAGATAAAATGTTAAGTCAAAAATAATTGAGAAGTCCTAAAATGATGAACACTTCTTCTTTATTTCCTCTTTCTCTCTCAAAACCTTTCATTCAGACTGACAGTAGATGTTTAATGTTTCATGGCTCTGCTGCCTGTTTTGTCAGTATGAGTTTGCCTGCATTGTGTCCCAGCAGAGCAGCCTTTGGCAGAGGTACATCCCAGGTTAAATTGGTTTTTAGATTCTAGTCTAAAGAAACAAAAAAAAAGAGCAATTGAATGATAGACAAGAGTCAGTACAACTTCAGCACTGTTAATGAAAATATTCTGCTTATAGGGTATTGATAAAAAGGGACAGGAGCATGTTTTACAGAATTCCAACCCTAGATGATGATAGTAATTTACTTCCCTCTAAAACAACAAAGCAAACAAACATTTGGGAGCTTGTGTTGTACTGGATGTTCATCTTTACTATTCAAAGCTGTATGTGAAGGGGATGATGAGCAGGTATGCTGCACTCAGTTCATAGCTGGGCCAAGAACCTGCTGATACATCCAAGAACTGATTCCCCTCATGTCTGCAGGGTTTCTGGTTCAGGATGGACCAGACATTCCATTGCTCATATTTGTCTGGTCATAGTAAAATTCAAAACTCCTCTCCAGAGGTCCACATCTGAACTAGTATGAAATAAACGACAAACAAAACAGCAATGCTAGATTAAAACCCTTGAGGACACAAAACCTAGTTTCTGAAAAGTATTTCAGAGTCAGCTATAGGATACAGCTGGCTGCAGAACATCTACTGGAAGATGCAGATAACTGGTTTTAGGCTAATCGAGGTTTGGGAGTTTTTTGACCGGAATTGCCATCAACAGCAAATTGTGCCCAGTGAATTCACAGAAGCACATTGTTGTCATGCTATGACCCATTGTCTGGTTTATGACGGCAACAAGAAACTCTCATCCAGTGCAGGATTCCATCAGAGTGGGAGTGAACAAGGGGGGTCCCTCATTCTGAAGCATTCATCTGGCTGCATTAAACAGAATGCCCTGTATAAAATTATGAGAGACATTTATTCCCCTCCGCTCAGTATTAATGACATCCCAGAAGGCATACTGTCCAGTATAGGTTCCACAATAGGCATCACAATAAATCCCCTTTTTCCCATTTCAAGAGCAAAATTCAGATCTATATGTCTCAAGGAAGATAATTGCAGATGAGTGCATAACAGTTTTTAGTTCTCCTCAGTCTCAGGCAATTTATCATGAAAAGATATCAGGCACTGTGGCACTTCAGAGTTCTCCATGCAACAGCATCCTGAGAGTTCCACTCCCTCCTCTTCTGATGGCAAGGGATTGAGAAATGCCCACCCTGGTAGACATATTTGAAAATATTTTTCAAACCACAGAAAGAAAGAGCTGGCCCTGAGTGAGTCTTACAAAAGTATCTGTTGCACCCAGATATTCTTATGTCCCAGGTCATGTTAGTCTGTGGTCAGCAGACTACCACTGATCCAGAAGATGTCAGAAAATGATCTGTTAGATCGTGATCCCTAAAATTGAGCGCAGCACTTTACCTGAGCCCTTATCAGTCTCCATGTCAGAATATTTCTAACACCTAATATTCCAGTTGTTATACCCTGGAACATCCTGGGCAACTGAACCATTCATTCATTACCTTGTATTCAGAATTCAATTCACTATACAGTCCATATTCTCTCTTGTAGAAACATTATTAGCCAGTTTTTTTATATTTTACTTGATGTTATCCTTTCTTAAGTGTAGTATTTTGCACTTGTTGCTATCACATTTTGATGTACTTATACCAAACTGTCCTTTTAATGTAGCAAAATCATTTTGAATTGAGTTGCATGTCACTCTTAGCAAGAAGAACACGAGGCTAATTGGATATGATTTGTTCTGGATAAATTCACACTGGATATATTTATCACATTATCATTCTGCAGTTGCTATTATATGAAGCACTTGAATTTTTTTCCAGTAATTCTCAAAGTATTGGAGGTATCTGAGACAGGTTGTCTGGTCAGTATTTCTTGGTACCTTTTAAATCTTCTCTGTGTTCTTAAATACACTTGTTAATATTTCAGAAATTGTTGTAGTTAGTTCTTTAATTATACCAGAGTAAACTTCCCCAGGACTTCCTGTTCTGAGAACATGCCCTTTACTCAAAAGTTCCTTTACTTCTCTTTCATGAGCTGCATTTCAACTCCCTTGCTAGCTCTGTGTTCAGCTTCTCATATCAAGTGTCCCCTACTTGCAAATGTGGTGTTTCGCACTTCAGCCCATTCTATCATTTGTCCTTTATTGAACACCCCAGTGAAGTGATAATCCTTTTCCCTTTTTCCTAATTTCTTTTTCTAGTCCCTTTTGCACTCTTTATACTTCAGTCCTTCTCTTTTACTTATCCTAGTAGTGTCTTTGCTCACTTTTTGTACGATGGGTTTTTGTCAATAGATAAGTATGCAGCTTCTGACTCAGACCTCCTGATTTTCTCCAATGCTGTCCTCCTTGTGAGCAGAATTGGTTCCTTTAAGACCTTTAACTAAGGATTTCTTCCAAATTGCTTGTTTTCTTAAGATATCTTTCTCCTCTTGGCTCCTCCTTTCAGAGCTTTCCCTATCAATTGCCTGAAGTGAGGAAATCTGCCATACAGGAGTCATTTGGTCTTGCTCTCCTCCTCCACAGACACGAGCTCAAATTGCCTTCTAGCAAGTTTCTCTTTATTAATCATATCTATCATAGCTTATCTGGCCATGTCTCCCATAACTGCCTTCACTCTAAAACAAAGAGTTGTCCAAACACATTCCAAAAGCCTGAGGAACCTCTTGTGCTGTGCTGTTGGGTTTTGTTTGTTGGTTTTTAAGTTTTCTTACAGCAGATAACCTGGCTAGATAAAGTCCTTGATTATACTACCTCATAACCTCAGGACACTCCCAGTAGTTGCTCAAAAATGTGACATCAACCTCCTCCTCACTCAGTAATCTTTAGTAGAGTTTTACTATTCCTCTCTTTCATCTCCAACCACTCTGCCTTTCCCCTCTCTCCGGCCTTCTATACATTCCTAATGTACAAGATAATACTCTTCCTTTTTTTACAGCCTCTCCTTCCTACACAAATTATACCCTCTCTGCTAATATAGAAGAGCCGCAATTTATTTCACTGAGTCTGTGTAATGGTGATTAAACTGTAGCCTTTGTCGTGTCCCAGGACTTCTAGTTCTTCCTGTTTATTCTCCATACTCTTACCATTAGAGTGAAAACATCTCAGATGTTTGGCAGGTTGCCCTTACATTATCCATTTCATTCTTCTATGGCCCTCCTGCAATTTCCCACTTCCACCACAGCAATGAGTTGTCAACCAGACCTCTACTTTTCTTACTCACCTGAGGTCTCTCCTGCCCACCCACATGAACCCTGTTGTCCTAGGAGCTTTTTCACTCATTTTGCTCTAGTAATAAAATTCTCACATTCTGGAAAGCAAGGGTTTTTTACTGATTTTAAAATGCTCCATAGGATGGAGATTCTCCTTAGGGCCTTCCTAAAAAATGGTGCAGAAAATTGTTAGTAGGAAAGCGGTCTTTTTGGATAAAGATCCACAGTCCAATTTCAGATTTCTCAGTTGCAGAGAGGGGGTTGACAGCACTCATAGTTTAAATAAATGCTAGTTTTGTCAAAATGCTAGCACATTAGCACATATTGGCAGATATAAAGTCCCATATTCTGCATCAGGCCGATGTGCAAAATGAGTTCTGGGTAAAACCTTGTGAGAACCCTTTCTAATTCCCAACATCATAATACACTAAATAGTAATGTATACTAACTAAGACAGTGGTACTTTTCAAGGCTGCAGTCATCAAGGAATAAGCAGATGATGAGCATAGCAGGGACAGTATGCTGATTCTCCTCCCTCACAATTATGAACAGCTGGAACATCCTCAGTTTACAATGGGTCTGACATTGCAAAGAAACAAGAATAAATATTTGGAAATCTAATCACATAATATAGCTGAATGCTGACAAGGGGTCCCTGCTCTAGGGGAATATACTCCTTTATAGCACATAGCTGCTATGTGAAAGAACAAACTATACACTATTGGTATCTGCTGTTCTGCTGGCCAGCCTCTGAATGATAGACAAGGGTGAAATTCAGTCACTCAACTTCCTTAAAGCTTCAGATGTGCTTCTGAAGCAAAGATAACAGGTTATGAAGGAAGATGTTTCATACAATGCGATCAGCTCAAACAATATTTGAGGTTAAACACTGAATTGTTAAGAATAAACATGCTTATTTTATAAATGCAGTAAACGGACCAACTTCTCATTTACATGGAGATAACAAGGAGGAAGGTTGGATCTGCTCTTCATGGAGAATTTCCAGCTTTTTTCTCCACAAATAACCATTTTCAAAAATACACCCCTCCCACAAATAAATGTAAGAGGGAGTCTGTGGTCCAGAAAGGAGCTTATTTATAAAGTAAGGGCTTAAGTCCCATGCTGTTTTTTTCATTCATGTACTCAGAATTTGTTCCAATGAATATCTATACTTCAAAGATCTGTCAGTGATTTTCTTCTGCTTGAGCAGCACAGCCAGTGTGATGGATGAATTGTGTAATGTCTGCTGATAAGTATCTCACCATCAGCCAGACCAACTTCAGCTGTCTTCTGTCCCTCGTTGTCTATTCCCACTATTTCATAGATTCTGCTCCCTCTTCTGGCCAGCAACATAATAAAAGAATTAATTTCCCCTTTTAAAATGTGATTTTTCAGCATGGGGAGTTGAGAAATGGAAAAGAAACTTCATATTACTTTGGCAGGATAAAGAGATTTGAGCTGTGCATCCACTGCATTTCCATATTTGGATTTCTCTGTAAAACAGGCTTGCAGGATTTGTAGTAAAAAAACTGAAAAAATGATAACAGGTATTTTTTGTTATATTTTCAAATATATATATACATATAACTGGTTATTTCTTGGGGGCAGGGTAGGAGAGAGGAAGGGAAGTGCAAGGAAAGAAAACCATCTATCAGCTTTGCTGTACCTATTCGTTTCTCCCTCTCAGAAGATATTACCTCTCAGATTTGTGCAAGAGTATTGCAGACTTGAAAAAGGAAGTGAGCAGAGACCCCACCTTTAGGAATAGCAGACTTGCCAAAATGGGCTCAGATAATGTTGTATTAGCTATATCATGCAGAGCACATGCTCAAAAAGGCCAGTGTTTTCTCCCTTCCATTAAGCGAAATCCAAAACGTGTGCCTCTAAAGCAGATACTACAGTTTCTAACTATTTTTGTCTTTTTTTCAGGTTCTCTCACTTCTCTTGGAGGTTACCAACTACAGACATTTGGCATAAAGGGCTTTCAAACCTTTTCTGTCTGTTAAAGATACCACCAAAAATTCAGCTAATGTAAAAGAAGGTGCAAACTGCACTGCACTGTACATCCAAGACAGAAAAATACTGCCTGTCTAACAGCTTTTGATGGGAGTTTTCTGAGGCCTCCCACAGTTGAACTTTGTCTGATGAAGCTCCCCAAAGCCATGTCTGAGGCGGAGCAGAAAGGACAACTCAGTGACAGCACAGCTTGCCACCAAGTGTGTGAATAATGGGCTTGCAACAGAAGCGATACTGGTTTTTACATAGAAAGGAAATTGCATTGAAAATCTCAGTGTATGGTTTTAGCCAAAGCATTGTCTGTACACACAATAATTCATTTGCTCAACAGACAACAAAATAAAGAGATGATTCATTCAGCCTTCTCTAGCTGAGAATTCTGTAAAATTTCAGATTTTTACATCATGTTCATTTCCACTTGACAATGTCTTGCATATCTTGATTACCTTTCCTCAGAAAGTGTATTGCAGCCTGTTGAGCATCATTTGCCCATTCTTTCCCTCCTAAAGAGACCAGAGGCTTGATCCATAGCAGAAGACTGAACTGGTGTGGTCTGAACTGCAACCAAAGTTCACACCAGTCAGAACTACACATGGTGAACCTGGCTTTAAAACCAAAGCCCTTTTTAAAGCTGTAATTTCCAAATCTACTATTAGTAATGAACTTGAAATACTGTTAAGTAGAAAGCCGTATTCCTCTGGCAGTTGTACCAACTCTAAGGCTGGAGTCTTCTACAGGTCTCTTAGCTGCTGCTATTCAAACACTCGGGCCCGATTCTGCACTCCTTTGTTCACGCACCAGTCCAAGGGAGTGAAAGCTGGTCAGAGAAAAACGTGTGGGATCAGATCTTGTGATATGGGGAAAAAATTCCACTTTCCATGAAAGGAACCTTGTTTTCAAACACATTCCACAAGGTGATCAGCTCTTTCAGCCCTTCTGCATATAAGATGAGGCTTTTATTTTTTTCCCTGAGAGTGGGGCTCACAGCCCCCAAGCTGCCTGTATCACCTCTGCATGCATCACTGAGAGGGGATCCTTCTCTTACTGAAACAGCTACTCATTGAATAGTTCTTCATTATCTAAAAGATAGCCAGGAAATATTTAATAAATATATTACCCATTGCATCAAAATAAATATCTTTTATAAAACATTCATTGTCTTTTGCTCATCATCATACAGTGTATATTAATGTCCCCAGTACAGATGAGATTTACAAACTTTTGCCTGAATTTTTCCCCTTAATGCATTTGCCCACTTACAATAATCATTGCATAAAATGCATAAAAACATAATGCAGCTTTATGCCACTGGCATATACCAAAGACGAAACTAAAGATCTTGTGAGAGTACAAAAAGTCTTCAAACAGGAGGAATGGCTTTTCAAGTGGTACTAGATCCAACTCAACTCTGCAGCATTTTAGAATTAGAGCCAATATTTACTTGAGAACTCAGAATTACTTAATCAAATAATAGAACATATAAAAGCAAGCTGACTTTTTGGAAAAAAAATGTTTAATAATACAATAATAGTTGTAGTATCGTCCAGTAAAGGTGTATTGTAAAAATGTTCTGAATATTAATTTACCTCAGATAACTTTAGAGTTGTAAATACTTGCATTATATTGAGGTAGACAGTAAAAAAAAAAATATTTTCTCCATTATTAGCACAGAATTTAAATCTTGTAATAATATCTTAAGGAAATGATAATGTTAAGTAAGGATGAAATATTTGATTAATGCTTAATTCTGTACAACTCAAATATAAACTTTTAAAAATATTAGAAATTATAACATTTTGAGTGCATATCATATTTTGTACATTAAAAAAGAAATGCATGTTGTTCATCTCCATTTTGCACTTTTCAGTCTGTTTAAATAAACAAATATTTACAACTTTTATATGAACAACAGTGCATCCAAAGCAAAATGTGCATTTTAAATTAATGCTCCTGGTCGAGTCTTTTTATTAGCATTTTATATTATTATTCTCTTCTCTTTTTTATTTTTTTTCCACAAGTTTGTAGCTCTGCAAAACCAGATAAGCCAACAATTCTAGAAATCGGTGGGGGAAAGCCTGAAACTACGAACATAATAATTACATTAAGAAAGGGCTAGGCATAGCTTCGAAGTGCACTTTCCTCAGGTGAAGCCACAGCTGAGACCAAAGGTGGGAAAGAGAAATCTTACATAAAACGCCTTTTCCAGGACAACATTTGCGTATAATACTGCTGCAAGTTTCGAGGGCTGCCAAGACAGAGCTACCCAGAGACCTGGCAATGGCATCCTTGCACTCTTCAAGAGATCTGAAGGAGTTTCCTTTCCAATCCACCCCGGCTATGCTTTCTGTAGCACTTCGCTCTTCACAGTTTTTCTTTGCTGTCTTAAAATAAAACCTAGCTGGTAATTACAATCTTAAGCAATTCTTGTATTCTTTTTTTTCTAGTTTTCTCTTTCTTTT
>VZRN01001114.1:762793-773565 GCA_013397935.1 Dasyornis broadbenti | reverse complement strand
GCACCGCCCTGTGGGGGCACCCAGCCCGCCCCCGCGGGGCGGTCCGCGGCGGGGCGGGACACCCCGTGGTCGGGTGCTCGGGGATCCCTTTGCTCCCTCTTCGCTGTGTGCTCCACGCGGGAAGAGGACACGAGGGCCGGAGAAAGATGCCGCGCGTCTTGCTGCCACCTTTCGGGTACCGCTTCTCATCAACCTACAGATGCTGTAATGTGTTCAGGTGCCTCCCAGGTTCTCCGGTTTTGGGTGTGGGCAGACTCTTGTGATGCTAGTGATTTTACTTGAGGCTCTCTATATTCCCGTGGCTATGTGCCCAGAAACTTGACACAAAGCAGGGGTCTTACAAACAGGAGAATTTGGTGGAAAGTGAGGGTCTCACCTTGAGATGTGCCAGGACCCATCTAGCTGGCAGCCTTGAGGCAGGCCCTGCCACCCTTCAGAGAAAGAAGAGAAAGCATAGGAAGAGCCAGAGACCTTTCTCCTTCTCAAAATCTGCAAATTAGCCACCAAGAGGGGACCAGCCCAAGTGGAGCACAGTGCTGGGCGCTACTGAGCAGGTAGCACTGTCAAGATAATCAGGGTAGCCTGAGGCAGCCAGAAAAGATTCCTCAAAGCAGGGCACACATTTGCCTTGTGCTGGTCATGCAAAAGACAGCAGTGGAGTAGAAGTACAAAGATTCAGAAATTCATCCACCCTTTTTCATATGGTTTTACAGAGGTACATCCTGTAGCACAAAACTGGTGTCAGTTCTCCAGTAGCTTCATCCAAACCACCTGTCTAGTGTTCAAAGCCATGGACAGAGCATGGTAACACATTTGCATTACCCTACCTGTCCTGATCACTACTTCATCCTTCTTCCCTTTCTCATCCTCCATCCTGAACCATGGCAATGCTGCTGCAGGCAGCCACAAACCACCCTCCTCCTCTTCCCTATGTAGCTTTTCTCTGTCCTGTGTTGAGCTTTCCTTCTTTTCTGTTCTGATCTCCCACTGTCCACTTCTTCCTGCCTCTCCTATCTATCCCAGCTCTGCCATTAGTGGATTTTTCTCTCATTCCAGTAAGAGGTCATGTGTGTTTAGCCGTGAAAGCTTGGTCCATAGTAAATAAAGGGAATCTGGCATTCATCCCACATTGAATCTGAGATCTCTGACCACGCTCCTCCATCAGCTGCCATTCTTCATGCAGTCATACACTGGACTTGTCTTTTTCTTCCCTGTTCTCACTATCTGCCAAGAGAGAGCAACCCATACCTGGGCTTTTGGCAACACTTCCAGTGCACCACAGGATCACTGAGATGAGGCAGACCTTGACAGGGCATATGGAGCAGCCTTCTAACCTCGCACATCCCAGTTTGCCTGTAGGGTGCTTAGTCCTGCTGTGTTCCCCATCTCCTGTGGAGAGATGCTAGGGATGATGAGGAACATGAGGGGAACATTCTAAGCTAGTGATGGGCTTAGGTTCCAAGCGAACCTGGTTGCATTTCTGCTAGCAAAAAAGATAATTCCAAGACAGGAGCTCACACTGTCCTGCAGCCCTCCACACACGGCTTAGAGAGCTCCCTGGTGTGGTTTTGGCCCTTGCAAACTAGCACTTCCCCAGCCAGTACCCAGGCCTGTTACAAGTTATGGCTTGTGCCAGGGGCTGTCCCTAGATTGCCATTTGGATGTGACCATGTGGATGTGGGACGCATTGTATGGATGGGATTAGAGAATGGGGCCCATCATTGCCTCGGCTTCTTTTTAGCAGGATAGATGTACTGCGAGGTGCTGGCAGATGAACTGTGAAGAGACAGGGCTACAAAAAAGTATCAGTGACAGTGCAGAAATGAGGCAAGTGTTCTGCAAAACCAATTCCCACTTCATTCTGTCCCATTTCTTCACCCCCTGTTATTTATTGTGCTTTCACTCCTCCTGCCTATCCTCTGGCTTCACAGACACCTTCCTGACCACTACCCTCCCTTTTCATCAGCTGGTTTCTGCACTGGGACCTTCCCCCCCTTCTCCTGTCCCTTTGGCCTCACTTTTATGATGCCTCACTTTTGTTACTTCTGCTCCCCTTTGCCACTCCCATCCTTTCTGCTCTGTACTTAGCATTTTGGCTATTTTTCTCTTGCCATGACCCAGTTCCTTCCGGAGCCTTATCATCACTTTTTTGTTTCCTTCTGCCCCTTTTGTGTCCTATTCACTTATTCCATGCTCCTGCCAGCTATCTCCAATCAGCTGCCCAGCTCCAGTTTCTCCTCCATCAACTTCTGCCCAACCCTAGCCCCCCAGGCTCTTTCTTTTCTCTCCTGCTGTATTTCATTGTCTTATTTTTCTTTTCTGATATTGTTCCCACTTCCCACATCCCCTCCTTGTGGTCCCAAATGCTGCTGCTGCACGGCTGCCCTTTCCCACTCTCACTCCGTTGGTTTCCAGGATCCCCTCATTGCTCCCGGAGTGTCTGTTCCCTTCCTGCCTTTGTCTCTCGGTCTGTCTCTCCTCTTCCCTCTTTGTTCTCGGCTTTTTCCTCCCTTGGCCTCCTGCTCTCCCAAGGGGAGGTGGTTTCATACTAATGCAAAGCTGCAAGGTCTCAAGAGCAACTTCCATCAGCCTGATTTAGTTTCTACCTGCTGCTTTTGCATGTTTTAACGCATTCTTTAAAATTGGCTTGGATGGCTGCTTTACACTGTCACTTCTTTATCAGGGGCCCTACTTGAAGCCCTCTGCAGTGAACAGGGGCCTTTCCTCTGGCTCTTGTGACCTTTCAGGCAGTGTGGAGGCTGAGGCCCTGCTGAGGCAGACGCCCCCCTGGTAGCATCCCAAGACAGTGTTGCTTACCAGGTGATAGAGCACGCAGGCAATAGTAACAGCCTAAAGTAGGCAGTGCTGCTTTCCAGCCTGTTTCTCAAAGCATTAGATTGCTCAGGGTGGCCCCTTGCCATTTTGGAAGACAATGCCATTTTTCAATACAGCTAGTTACCAAGACAGTCACTTAAGGCAATGACAGAGTAGGGAACTGTGGAGGTATAGCGGTTGTGGCGCCTCATGGAGCTACGAAGTCAGGCCACTGTGAGGGACTTGAATATATTGAACCATCTTAAGATGTTTTGGGTTTGATTGTCACTGAGAAAACTGTGTGGAATTGGACCTGGGAAATGCAAGCAGGAGTGGGTGCTGCGTGGGGCAGCACAAGAATGAATCAGCGCCTGTGAGACACTTGGGATCCCTGCTTCAGTGCATGGCAAAGGGTGTAATAATGGCAGCAACAATAAAAAGAGAGAAATAATAGCAGCCACCAGAAAAGAAGAATAGCGTTTTTAAAAATTATTTCCTTTCCGGTTTTCTCAACAATAAAAGCTGGCCAGAGTTCAGTTTATAATTACATTATACATATTTTGTAACAATTTTTAAATTTCAAATATGTTTCTCCAAGCTAAAGCAATTTGGACACTGCAAAAATGCAGTTTTAAAACCAGTTTTGTTAATTTCCTTGCACATAGTTTTTACGTCTTGCACATTTTTTCTTTGTGTGAATTTGTTATTCTTGGGAAAAGAAAAATGAATTGAGGCAAATTTGAAAGTCAGGAAGCAGTCCAAATCAAATGTGATTTTTTTCATCTGAAAGTTTAGTGGAAATTTCTCTTGCTATAACCATAACATGAGCAGAGATGTTGGGGAGGAATGTCAGAGGTTAAAACACATCCCTGCAAAGTGGTCAAGCCAAGACATAAGCATCACTCATTTCACCTTTAGTTTGTGGCCATTTGTAAGACTTACTGTGGTGCCTAAGGGACATTAGTAGAGAACTGATCAGTTTGTAGACATTCCTTCTTAGTATTTTTTTACTTTTTTTTTGCATCTAGGTTGATGCTTGGTTTAACCTGAACAATCTGTTGTAGCATTTTTATTTCTGTGAACTAAAATCATTCTTTATTAGGATGACTATAAAAGGTACCCCCTCAAACTATGGGCTTTTCCCTGCTTTGGCACAAGAGGCTCCGAAAAGGCCATGGTTACACCACATAATCAGGGCGTAGGGACTCCTACCAGCACAGCAGTTAGCACAATATTTTCCGAAATGCCCGTGTAGTCCACATGTGCTGGTTTTCAGCAAAACACCAGCCCCCACAAGTCTTGGCTTTGAAAATGGGAATTGTCTTTCAAGGGCGCTGGTTCTGAGGCATTAAATTCTCATCCTTTTAGCCTCAGCATTTTTAGCCCCTCTACTCTTTTCTGCAGTGCTCCTGCAAAGGTTGGTTTTCAATGCTTCATAATGGCAGGGATATTTATTTTTCGGTAGGTGTATTTTGACGCAGGAATTGTTTTCCCTTCCCCAGATGGATCTTCCTTTATGGGTAATATGCCAGTTCCTGTCCCTGCCTCCCTCCCAGCCAGGCTGCCCCGCTCTTGGCTGAGAATATCTTCTGAGCTGGAGCACCAAGGTCCTTCTCTGCTGCCTGCATCCTGGACTATCACATTAGCCATTTTTTTTTAACACAGAAAATAATCTTTTTTTTTTTCTCTCCTGAGCATATTTATTTCAGCATACCCCATCTCCAAAAGTCCAAGTTGATCAAGATTTTCAGCTGACAAAACTATGGCATGTGAACTAGCAGGAGGCAAAGGAACATACCCAAATAAATACGGTTGCTTTAGGAGAGTCTGAAGTACCTCCTGCACTGTGATCCCCCAAAGAAAGCTCCGTCTCACTTTCCAAGCATCCCACAAGGGATCTGCACCTCACCCAGTGCCTCACAGCCTGCAGAGCTCTTCCAGATGAGCCTCCCGTGTTCCAGCTCTATGGAGGCTTGTGCAGCCCCACAGTGTGGGGACAAGCTTTCCCATTTTTCTTCTTTTTCTGGTTAGTCTTTTCACAAGAAAAGTCGGGACAAGGAGCAGGGCTAACCCTACACAACACTGTTGCTTTTCACAGTGTTTTATTTTGCCACAAACCAGTGGCAACTTTGCTTCTCCGCAAGCTCTCTGCATTTTTGTCACTGTCTTAGATTAGAACCACATTGTCTCTCACTCACAGTTAAAAACTGAATATATGGACATGAAGAGGGAAGCCACTCCTGCATTCTTGGTGCATCAAAACACATCCTGACATCAGGAAAACAAACTGCAGCATATAGATCAGGAGAAAGGGAAGAAGTTTGCAACAGTGATTCTACTTTCATTTGTTCTGGTGTAGAAAATTAAAATGGTGTAGGAAATTGTTTTTCCTGTTTAGGATAGATTTGATTTTGAAAAATTACTGCTAATTTTGTAAACATTTAAATAAATGCAATAAAGATGTTAAATTTCACACAGGGGATCTACAATGTTTGTATAATTATAAGCATATGGTTACTTTACACGAAGCCTCTGTTATACTTTTATTTACTAGTGCTTGGGGAAAACAGAGGTTCTCAAATTCAGTGTTTATTTACGTGTATAGAGAATGTCACAATCTCCATTAGCCTGTCATAATCTGTATTTCTGTTTTGGAACTCCAGCTATATAAATTGAACCCCCACTCATACCATCATTTTTAATTTGTTCAGCTACTCTGCTAAATCAGACAATTTCTGTCGTTTCTAAAGAATGTATATCCTGCTGCTGGTGGCTGGATGAGAACAGCTTACCACCTCAGTGCCTGCTTATTTTAGCACTTGAGGGGTAAAAGTGAAAGCTGTTGCTCCAATGCAGTTTTCTTTGTTCTGAGGAATTTTGTGGGACTTTAATTTGTTGTTTTCTTTTTAGTCTGACTTTCCGCAAGCCTCTGAACCAGCCCTGGAGGATACTCAGCATTTTTCCTTTGATATCCACAATTCCTAATTTTATAGGACACAAAAGGAACTCAGATCCACCGGGATTCAGCCCTCAATTTGTAGGCTGAATTACATTATTTTTTTATCTTTAATACTGAATGGCCATAAGTCTAGGGCTGTTCTTTGCTTCAGGAAGTGCAGGAGCTCATATATACATAGTAACTCCATGTCTTAGAAAAAAAGGTGAAATAATATGTGGATACTTTTTGCACTTCTTCCTTCTGTGTAAGAATACTTACAATTTTGATAAACTTGATTTAACTGTGCATTTGGGGCTTCTTCTTTTTTTTGGAGTGAGTACCTCAGCTCAGGCTTCTATTTTTGGTTCTGCTCAGGCTGGTGCTATTAAATGATGCTTGCTGTAATGAATGATCACAACCACACGTTCTGACTGGAGAGGGACTGGGACATACAGCAAATTCCTTTCCAAAGAAGACAAAGGAGTCTGTACAAAGTGTTGTGTCACCGCAGTCTGGCCTAAGAGCACAAAGAAATTTACTTGTATCCTTTTATTTTACAATTCCTTTCTCACTTGTCTCTTTTTCCTTCACTTCCCTCTTGCCACTTCAGCACGGCATGTCCAGTTGGAGCACGGCAGCTGGATTTTCTCACAGACCCTGAGACGACTTCAAGATGTCTTGGTTACTGTTCCATTACCAGTTCTGGGATGCAAATAAGCACTTATCTGACACCTCAAAGATGTGGGTACCAATCTCATCCCTACTCACACTGCCACAGGAGTTTCACTGCATCTCTTCTTACTGTTGCTTCTGCCTCATTCCTTGTGTCAGCTGCAAATTCTTCAAGACAGGATCTGCTTCCCACTATGCTACTGCTATTTAATCTTTTTCTTGGTAGGGAAAATTTAATTTTTCTTTACATTAGTTCAAAGCAATCCACCAGTGCTAGCTCTGCCGAGCCCACTGGGTGTTGCTTACTGCCTTCCCAGACCAGGACCTGGAGCCATTTGCCCTAAAGAAACCCTTTAGGAGCAATGCAGGAGAGTCGCTGCATGCAGATCCAAACCAGGGGGTGCCAATGGAATAGCCTCTGGCAAACAAAACAAACTCCTGGAAAGTATAAAATTAATTTGGACTTTTGGCAATACTTTGATATTGGAAGGAGATGGGATGCAGCAGATCTCAGGCTGGGGACATTCCCTTGTCCAGGGAAGTTGTGCATGAGGATGGTGGTGGGGAAGGAAAGGCACAGGCTGAACTCCATGATGGTGACAGCTGTCACAGTAATTCCATTCTTTCCCCACTTTTTTTTTTTGTTTGGTTCACTGAGGATGGAGTAAAATGCATAGAGGGGAGGAGGAGGGGATCAAAGAAAGAAAGGAAAAGGCAAGCTGATTGTGGTTTTATATTAAAAGTTTAGCTGTCAGCTGGATCTTCCCTACTAAATAAAGGGACTTGATGTGAATTTTACTCCATCTCAGAAAACATCCCCACATGCTGCAAGTGATCCTTTCCTTTTACATTTCCTTTCTTGCATGTTAAAATCTCTGTAATTTTGAAAATCCACTTTTCCTATCCCTGTCACAAGAGAGGCAGGCACAGCAAATGGAAGTTGATGAGTTGCCCTGGAGGAACAGTTAAGGTGTTTATCCAAGGGGCTGTGCTACAACACAGTGCCATGCCTGCCCACTGACACCAGGAGCTTCCATGATCCTATCCCAGACAGCCACAGTGCCCATCCTTTCTAGGTCCCACATTAAGTCAGCTATTTTGCTCAGTAAAAGATGATTAAACAAGCAGTAAGATGTTATCATTAGAGACTTCCTATTAAACTATGACTATAAATACTGGCATAGGAAGGATAAAGCTTCCTCAAGCTAAGCATGTCAGAAGCTAGTGTTTCCTTTAACATTGTCCACAAAATGCATTGGTTGACCAAAGTGTTTATCAGTGCTACTTCTTAGGAAATCAACCAGTTTATTTTCAGTTCCTCTGACTGCTTTATATTTAATGCAATAATGTGGTTACCTATTACATAAAACTGCATTGTGATTTCCCAAACTATTTTCAACACTACAAAGGCAAAAAACTTATACAAAAGAATACCAAGGCTCAAAAAGAAGCATTTGCCAGCTAGAGCACAGCAAAACCTTCTTGCCTGTAGCACATTTTGTTTTCTTTGCAGTTTAATCATAATTCTGAATTTCCTTATTTGAAATGCTTGTTCTGGGATTAATTAAATCAACTGGTCTGATTCTTGAGCTGCTGATGTGTACATTTATTCTTTCTTAATGTATGGTGGGGTTTTTTCTATATCCAGGAGCAGTGGTAGCAAGCCAGAGCAATGCCAGCGTGCTGTATCAAACAGAGAGCTCTAAAGCAGAAGAGTTTGTTGGATTATTTCTCCTCCCCACTGATGTCAATGCTGCTCTGGCATGGGGAATCACTTCTACGTCTCCAGCATGAGCATGGCTGCTCCTGTGAGCAGACATCAGTGAGTTAGGAGGGAACTGGGAGCAATGGCAGAATAAGAATATTAGTGTATTTACAAGAAAAAAATGTGGCCATGGCCTTTATCCTGGGTATTTTGTTTGCGCCAATCAAGCAGCAAAAAAGTTCTTTATAAAAACCAAGCTGAAACTGTGTAAACACGGTCAATAACAACCCCCACCTCACTGTGGATCAAACAGAATAAATGTACAATAGCTTGGGAGGTGCTGGTTTGCCTCTGAATTTCTGAAGTTTGGAGAGATTTACTCACTTTGGGCCTGAGCCTAAAGCCATCCTCAGGCAATGAGAGCCTTGGCTGGGGCAGAGAGCTGACCTTTTTATTGCAGGGCTGGTCTACAGTGATCAGAATAAACCTGCTGCCATTCAGCCCTCATCTCCCTTGCATCAGTGTTGCTCTCACTGACAGTAATGGGAATTATGATTGCAGTTTAACTTTCTTGTGTGCCAAGGCATCCCACAGGTAACGACCTGGGTGTATGTACACGAATTAATTCTTAAAGTCACACACATTTCTCCTCTTTATAAAAGAAGACCAGGCACTCTATAAGCGCTAACAACAGACTGTCTGAAAGGTGTTTTATTAACTAAAGTTGGGGAAGAAAATGAAACTGAAAAGAATACGACTGCATATTAAACTACATGAAGTGGTCATGACAACTGGGGATCTCAGTATCATAAAATTTTAACAGCTGGATGCAATCAGTGGGGATTTTCTATTTTTCTTTTTTGTTAAGTTTAAGAAATAAAATGAGGAAGAAGAAGAAAAAAAGAAAATAAAAGCTTCATTTTACTCAAGCAAGCTTTTTCTCCAGCTCAGCTTTCTTTGCTTAATATCAAGAGTTGTCTTTACTTCTCTATAAATCTCAGCACTGCCTGTGCTCAGTTGACATCGTCCTTTTCCCGGGGTAGGGATTCCACAACTGGAGGTGTTCAATATCCCCAACAGCAGCACGATGAGGAATGGAAACCAGAGAAATGCATATTATAGGGAGACTTCCCCCGTGTGTATGCAATTTTCAGAACTTACCAAATAACTAATCAAAATCAAATTTTGCCTCACAATTCATCAAGACTCAGTTGTGCCTGAAATCCCACAATAGTTCTTCAAAAAAAGGACTAAGTTCCACGGTAATTCAGCAGAAACACTTTAATGTTTGTCTGGGCATCTTCCATTTCATCGCATGTAATCTCAGCCCAGGCTTTCACTTATGTACATTTCTTTTGCTCTAACACTGCTTGTTTCTTGGTAATGTCAACACTTGCCTTGAGGTAGCTGAAGAAACATTTCACAGACTGAGCTTTATCAGAACTATAGAAAAAAAAAGGCATTACCAAAAGTAATGTAATGGACTTCTTACCCCCACAAAAAGCATATGTTTAAAAAACAAGCTCAGAATTGTATATAATTTACTGGAATTGTATTCCTTGATAGCTCCAGTGAGGACTGACTTATTTGTCGAGGGAGTAATGGGATATTATTCAGCATAAGTGAGTTTGATGGCTCTCTGTCTGACTTGTATGGCTTTGGTCAGGCAGCCTTATAAACAAGCATATTTTCTCAGTTTGTTGTTATTTCTGTGTCTGTTGAAATGCAAACCAACTCCAAACTTCTGCCTTCACCTTTCAATGCTTACATCTGCATTTTTGTTTACTAAAATAACTTCATTTTTTCATTTACTGATGGCTTATGAAGGCTACAACAGCATCCACACATCAGAAGAAAATCTGCTTCTCATGTTGCATTTTCAGCCTCTCCAAATCCCACTTGACTCCAAAGTCACAGGTTTTCCAGAACAGAGGTTGCATTCTGGATAAACTCCTAAGCCCTTATTTGGGGACTGTGGATGGGCCTTGCCTCTCCTGAGGGACTCAGCTCTACACATTTGTACTGAGGGTCAAAGCAAGGCAGGATGGAGCACTGAGGCTGCACAAGGAGATGTCAGCCTGGGGAGTTTTCACCTTCAGTTCTCCCAATTCCTTCACTGGGTTGCCCTTAATAATGTTTTCCATGTTCTCCCACAAAAGTAATTTGGAAACACCTGTAGAAGGGCCAAAATAAACACTAGCAGATGGTGTTTGGAAAATGTCACAGGCTGCCATTTGCTGAGGTGCCTGGGAAGGGAGCAGAGCACATCACCTGGCAGTGCCCATATCAAAGAGCTGTGGAGAAAACTGGTGGGCAATGAAATGCTGACTAGCTTGGTGACTGTGGAGACCTGGGACAGGGACCTGGTCTCCAGTTTTGGGGAAACGTATCTGGACTGTGAAGGACTTCTGAGTGATGGGCTTGCTTCAATCCCAAATGTCTGTGAACTGAAGTAAGCCCTCACCAAATGAAGCTGCTGTATGGGCTTTGAGCAGAGATGTAAACTCAGAGCCACCAGCACAGATTCAACGATCAGAGACAAGAGACAAGAAACATGCTTGCCTGTAGAGAGCCGGTTAATAGTACAACAAAAACACCAAAACACGTGATTGAACTATATTATGTATGAGGCACGGGGGGGGG
>VZRN01001114.1:638709-752779 GCA_013397935.1 Dasyornis broadbenti | reverse complement strand
GCCGTAGCAGTTTTGGGGAGACTGCTTGCCTGTGTGGGGACCAGCGTCACTGTAGCAGTGTCGGGCGGGCTGCCGACGGTGAGACCCATGGCTGCGCAGAGGAAAAGAACCTCTCCCCGGGCAGGGGAAGAAGATCTGGGTGATGAACTGACCTAACCCTCCCCCCATACCTTGTTCCCTTGTGCAGCTGCTGGGAAGGAGGGAGGGGGGTGAGCGAAGAAACGGTGGCCTTGAAGGGTTTATTTTACCTCTCATTTACTCCTCTGACTCTGTTAGTAATAAATTAGATCACTTTGCAACCTAAGTTAGTCCTGTTTTGCCTATTCTAAGTGCGTCTTCTCCCAGGTTTCCTTATCTCAACCCATAAGCCCTGGGTGTGGGTGTGTTAATTTGGGGTACCTGGCATTTGGCCGGGCTCAAACCTTGACATAAATTGGCGTCCCAACGTGTGGCTTGAGAAAGTGGAAAAGAAACTATAACACAAGTCTCATTCCTGGAGTTTTAGCAGATTTGGTCCTTGGAGGCAGCTCTTATAGGCACCATTCTAACATCACAGGACTGAGTTATAAACTAAGTTAACCTCCATGACATGGTTCCTAATTAAAGTGAAAAAAGTAAAACATCAAAGCTGCAAATGGCAAAGGCAACCATACTGTTTTGTACATTAAAACAACTGTACACCAATAACTCATTGTCTTCTGACTTGGCTTCATTTTTGTTTCAGTGTGATACAGTCTGTGATAAAATATGCTTTAAAAAGCAGATGGTTAAACAAGATCTGCAATCTGCTTATTATTATAGTTTCTACCCCAAGCTGTGAATTAGTGCCTCTTCACTGTGACAATCTGAGATTATTCAAGCATATAGGTTTGTGTTCTAGGAAACAGTAAAAATTGTCTACTCAAAGATAAATAATTGCTTCTTCTTTAAAAGCACTTGTTATCACCTCCTCATACTGAATATTTTTAGTAATAGCAAAGTATCTTCTTTTCAGCTCCCTTGAGACATCTGTTCTCCATATGGTGGACTTGCCTCTGCTTACACAGCCGGTTTCTGGGAAGGAGTCTCCTGGTATGACAAATTGGAATTATTTCCAGGTCTTCAAACACTTCACTAGTTCCTGACTTGTGTAATTGAGCCTAACAAGTTCTGCAATAATGTACATGTTTTAATCCCTCTTGCCTACCTAATTTTTGTCATATTACTTCCACTGACAGCAAGCTGCCCTTAAAACATCAACACCAGGTTGTTGGTGGCAGAAAGCCACTTAGGAGCCAGAGCTGGTTCAGAGCCCAGCTAGGGTACATCACCCCACCATATCGTGCTGTTCCTCTGCTCCTTGAAGTAAACCTGCTGAAGGCAGCATGGTTACCCTCTCCTGGCCATGACCATGGGACCGCCTGTACTGGAGCACAGCCTCTTTGAGCATCTGTGCCAGCTCCTTAGCACTGTGACTTGTGCAACAAAAATGGGGCCACTCCATCTCTGCAGGCCACACTATTTTCTTTCTGTGCTTTCTGTGGAATGAAGATTCCTACAATCAAACAGAAAGGAGACAGCATTTTTTTCCTTTGGTTTGACAACAAATGCCAGAGGATGGATCAAGAGCTAAAAAATTAAACACTCATGTTTGTGTGTTATGCATATATCTATAGTTACCCTCTTTTTCCCCACTGTAGCCTGTGATGTATGGTTACTCTCTGACCTTGCACTATTGAAATATATTTCCTCATGCCTTATTACAGAAACTGGCAGTTTGAATTTTTCTAGAAGCTGTTACAGAACAAAGAGACACAAAACTCTGTCAAGTAATTCATTCCACAGGACAACGTGATATTGCAAGTAACAGTGGAGGAAAACCACAGATGATACTTTAAGAGCAACACTTTCACAGAAGACCAGTGGAAGGGAATGAATATTGATACTTCTGACTCACAGTGTTTGTGTATTTTAATCACACTCAAAGCACCCGTTTTCCTTCCATGCGTACAGAAATCAGGGAAGTGCCACACCAGCCAATGGGAAGAAAGATGTGTGCATGGGGATGAGCAGCAGCAGTGTGGGGCACTCCACAGCATCACGCCCCTCATTGTGCTAAGCCCCCAGCATGCTGCTGGATTATGGGTTATACTGAATGAGCTGTGATTACATCTTGCAAATCTAATGCTTTTAACTATTCACACACTATTTTTCCCAAGATCCATAGCTAAAACTCCAAGGATACAATATGTGGTCATGACAAATACATCTAGCCATACTATCTTTTCCATGGTAAATATTAAATCCCTCTTAAGTAGCAAGAAGTCAATTGTTTTGGCAGCAAAGTGCCACAATAAATACCTGGAGAACAGAGAAGTACTCTGGATCCTACTGAGAATAATGGGGGCAAAGTAAAAGCACAGTAACCCAGAAGAAAACTAAGACCTGAGAAAAAAACCCCAATGTTTCTCTTAAATTCTTGGTTAGTGAGAAACTAACCTATCTGTCTTTTTATACTTTAAATGAGATATATGGAACAAAGACTTTGTTTCTTGCAAATTAATATGTGGACTTGCTGTTTTGCGATAGCTCAGAAATCTGTGTTTTATGGAGTCGCAAATAAACTTTGCTTATAAAGCAGCAGATAGGGCACACTCAGCAAGCATGTTATTGCTTAGCTTCTGCGTAAGAGACAGTTTCTGCAGCTAAACAATATTAAATGTTGCAGTAAATCACTGCATCATTAAGGACCTAAAGGGCAAAGATGTGTCAAATTGAGTATGCTGCTTTGTCTCAACTTTTCCTGCATCCAAGGTTACAGCAGGACAGTTCAGTGGCATGTTCCCAAACACTGAGCCACTGCCAGCATTTTCTTAATGGGATTAAATTGTGCCTTGTTACTGTACAAAGACACATTTTAAGTACTCTTGGCCATTTATTTGATGTATGATTCTCTTTGGCTGAATTATTAGCCTGGAATTGTGAATAGTAAAGTCTTTATTTCATTATTTGCTGTAGTTCTAAAATTTATCCAATTAGCAATAGAGATATTAATAAAATGGAGAAGTACAATGGATCATTTAGAAGTTTTTCCCTTGTATTATTTATCTCTGTGAGTAATTGAATAAATACTGGGAGAAGTACAGCATATTGATGTACGTACAATTTTTAAAAATTGAATTGATAGACAGCTGTCCAGAGGGACTGTCCTGAGATGACATCCTGCCTTGCAAAATCAGAAGGAGGGGAATACATATGGCAGCAATACTACCCACAGTTAAACAAGGCACAGGCTGGTCAAGGACAGGATTTGGAGGCTGGGATAGAGATGGACATGGAGCTTCCCTCAACCTGGGCCTCTGGTACCTTTCTGCTGCAGCCAATGGAACAGCAGGGATCATCCCTTCAAACAAAGACATTCGTGGGCCATGATATACGTGACTGCTGCAGTCACAGCAGATTAAACATGACGAAAATATTTCTGCTTGCTGCAAACTCTAAATTAAGAGGTAACTGAAAGGCAGTTTTCTATCCCTTGAAGTTGGCCAAGAAACCTCTAGAGAGGCCCAGGTTTCCCAGGCTCTTTCCTCTCAGCTCAGCAGCAGCACACCCTGGCTTCCCCTGCCCTGGACCCCCACAGAGGCCACTTCCACCAGGATCAGCAAATCATGCCAGTGCTGCCTGTTGCAGAGGTGGGGAGGAAATTAGAGTGTTGTAATTAGATGTGTTATATGTAGGTGTCATCTCCAGGCAGGTGACACCCGTGCAGGACCCCAGCCAGCAGCGCTGGAGACTTCTGCATTCCCACAACTGAGTGGCTCACCAGACAGCACCCGTGCGCTATAGTCTTACAACAACCACAGTCGGTATCCACTCAGACACAAACGCTTTCTGTAGAGTTGTTAACATCATAAAATATGTTCTACAATAATTTCTGAGAACTCCACACTCACTATGAACACATCACAGCCGAGACTCCACTCCTGCAATTGTCCTTTGCTTGCTAAAAATTGATTTATTAAAGATTTTATCCTGATCTTATTTCACAGCTATATAATTCCACTGCTATGACGTTATCCCCAAAGACTTTAAAATACAATGCATAAATGTGGAAAAATTAGGAGGATTGCCAAATGGTACATAGGTAGAACATCCCTGGATTTGATCCTGATGCTGAAGACCAAAAGCCTGATTCTCCCTTCTTGAAGACTGATAGAAACCAGGGCATTTGTATATTGCAATTGCAAGGGTAAATATGAGAGGTTAATTATGATAATGACTTCTACCACAGATCAATGTTGTCTTTAATTTATTTATATTTTTAAAACCTTTCAATTTCTATGTATAATCACCAAGAGTGAGCATTGGTGACTAACTGTGCTTTATAATTAAGCACAGTTGTCCAGCTCCTTCCTACAAAAGAACAAGCCAACATTGCCCAGGTCTGCTCTGCTAACAGGGACTGCACCACTTCCAGTGCAAATGCCACCATTGGTAGAGTTGAAACAAATTTACGGCAAAAATTAAAACATTTATATTTTAACATCTCCAGACTTTATTAGGTGTTCTTTATACAGTCATCTGGTATGTTTAAAGAGTGAGCAATCATATAAAAGGAAATATGGTCATAACTGATTGAAGTAATAAAACCCTGAAACTAAATAACATCTCATAACTCATTACACAGCATATATTAGATTTCATTACATCAGTATATGACTTAGTAGTAAATTCTCCTGTTGGTCATAAACCTCTAAAGTGTTGTCATCCTGAAAAATGAAATTAAAAAAGAGAAGAAGACAATGCCAGGATGTTCTGGTGGTGCTCGTACTGTAACAGCACAGCCCCACCTTGCGTCAGGGTGAGCTGGCCTTGATGGGCGGTGCTGGAGATGGGTGATGTGTTTTTCCCCACAGTTATAATCATGATCAGGACAAAACTACCCTCCACATGGGGCACTGGCATTGCCAAGGGTTCGTTTTTGTGTAGCTGACCTGCCTCTGAGCTTGTCACCCTTGTGTGCTGACGAAGCCACATCCATCTCTGGCACTGGGCAGCTCTTGCAAAGGTGGTGGCTGAGCACACCCTCCCTGCACTCACCCCAGCCTGCACTGGGGGTGGTGAAGCAGCGATGCGCTGGTACCAGACACCAGAGCTATGGGCTGGGTGCCTGTGCTCCCTCTGCCGTGGTGCTGGGCAGCGTTAGCTGCTGACGTTGTTTGCTGCTCACCACCTCAGACAGGGCACGTGAGGGTGGTTGCTGCCCACCCAACCTCCTCACCCTCGCCATATTTTCACCTGCCCTTGTTCACAGCCTGATGTACTGCTGCAAGCTGGCAAACTCCATCACATGTCCTGGGCTGCAGGGAGCTGGATGGACATCCCAGATACTCGCCACTTGGAGAAATGGCATGGCTGGACCCCAGTGGGACCATGATCTGGGGCTCTCAGAAGTGACCTCAGTGAGGCAGTTCACCAGGTCCCATTACCCCATGGAAACACCAGCACGGGGGATTTCCAAAATCCTCACTTTTTCTGAGGCTGAAGCATCTCCCAGCACTTGGGTTGCTGAGTCCCAAAGGTTTTTCAGAATGCTGGTGCCCTCCAGCATACTTCAAAGGGCTGAGCAGAGGGTCACTGGTGACCTGAGCATGCTCAAAAAGCCCAGTGACCTGTGTTTAAGGGAGGTAGCAGTCACCCCCAGTAAGGACAGGAGCCGGGGCTTATTCCTGACATAAGGTCACCATGCCCACAGCTTCTTTGTGCTACAAACAGCAAATGCATCAGAGAAACTGCACAAAAATGAGCCTTTGAGCTGAGGACAGGCTCTGGTAAGTGTTTGAGCCAGCTATAGCGGCAGGGACCTGCTCCCCATCTTCTTGCAGCTTCCAGAGTCTTGAACTCTTGTTGTGCTGCAGCACGGCACCAACACCTCATCTGGGGCTCCGTCCTCCAGCTGCACAAGCCAAGTCTGAGCAGGGGACCAGGCCTGTGGCTGGGAAAGTTGTTTTCCCCCAGGGCTAGCAAGGTAGCAGTTTTCCCCCAGGTTCCCCCTTTCCATTTGAGTGTGAGGGTTGGCATCTGCTGCCTCAGGATCAGATGGGCTTCCACTAGTGGAGTGGGCAGCAGGCCCCTGATTCCAGGCTAGGAGATTCTGCTAAAATTTCTGAGCAGATTTGCTAGGATCACTCCACAGCAAATCCCTTGCTGCAGGGCTTATCACTATGCAGCATGCCACAGCTCAGGCCTAAGGCTCTGAGACCTGTACATGATACCAATCTGGCAAAGCTAGGCAGAAGCAGAGACTGTTGTGGCTCTGGGTGTCAACTGCGAACAGTAGATATTCCTCTCTACAATTCCCCAAAAAGCTTTTATGTTTTTAACTCTGAGAAGCAACCTCCCCTCCTCCATCTGACAGTTTATAATTACCCAGAGCAACGGATCGGCAACCGCACCATTTGCAACATCTGGGAGATCTTAAGGCAGATCCCAGGCCAAGCTGCACTGATGTAATTGTTTTGCTGGGTGAAGGATGATAACTCTCCCCGCTTATGATTATACTCCTTCAAAATAATCCAATGGGTTTTTTGAGGCTCACTTATATCAACACATGCTTTACTGTTTTTAAAGAGCTGGGTGGAAGCAGCTGGAGGAGAAGTCCCCTTTCAAAGCATACCTCTTCATGTTCTTTTTGAAGTAGCTTGTTGAGTAAGGCTATAATGGCTGTTTTGGACATGTGCAGACACACCACTGGGTTTGATATACTTATGAAAATCTAAGGATGGAAATTCATGAAAGAGATCCCCCAGAGCTCAAGAGGTGGAGGTGACTACACCCCTCCTTTCCATGAGAGAGAGCAAGAGCCTGGGACCAGATAAGAACAAAGCTGTGTGAAGCCGGGTACTCTGCTATCCAAGCTCTGTACCAAGAACCCGCTCTGAGGAATGGCTGCAAACCTAAATGTTACCCAGCAGAAGATGCTGGTTCCAGCAGTAGTCTTGAAGATCTGGGCAACAGAAGGGATGATAACAATGCGCTCTGAAGTAAACATGAACTACTTTGTGCAAACATTAAAATACAGCCCTAAATGTCTAATCTGTCATAATTGCATCACCACTGTTACACTGGAAACAGCAGCCTCTTTGAAAGACAGCTGTACTTCTGAATGGAAATATGCTGTTTCTTTTTCTCAATAATTCCTTTGTTGTTGTTGATGTTTTTGCTTTTAAAAAAATATAAATAAAGCATGTCCAGTTGCTGCCAGTGCAGACCGAGGTCTTAACTTTTCCCTGCTACAGCCTAAGTGCTCCTAGGCAGAGATGACTGCCTCCACAGAGCTTTGAAATTATGATCTCACCCCTCCTCTGATACCTCGGCTTTTGCAGTGCACAGGGCAGAGCTGAGCCAAGCCTCACCTGGCAGCAGGATGCATCTTGCTTTTTATCAGAGCCACCTCCACACTGCCACAACATTCTGGTGAGCTCCAGCAGGCAGGCTGAGTGCCGAGCATTGCTGGGGGCCTGCTTGCACACTGATGGAGTTTTCTTCCTTCTTCTTCAGGATGAGAGACTGCAGCCGAGACATGGAAAACTTGGAGAATTTTTAGTTAATTGAAGTAAACCAAACAGATCAAGCTGTTTTTATGACTATTTCATAATAGTATCTTTTTAAACTAATACTCCACTGGGGAATGTAACTTGCAGACAGAAAACCTTCTGAAGTGCCTTGAAGAGATCTGAGCTTTGGACCCTGAACTTTGCTGCTTTAAACAATCATTTCAATCTGCTAGGCCGCAGTGGGAGTATGAGGCTTCATAAAAGGGCTTAGGTGTTGTAATACTGAGTGCAGCAGTGCTTAAATCCATGTCTCACCATCCAACCTCCCCTTGCAATCCAGAAGATTTAGACACAAAGAACCAGATCCATGCAGGCCAGTGGGGAACCGCTTTAGGAACGGCTGAGGAGAGTACAACCCAGCTGTGCTGAGTTACCTCCTTCTGATCGGGTTTCAGGCTCCAGATCCTTTCCCGGCAAAGGAACCAAAGCAGCACACTCTCATAACACAGCAGCAGCAATTTCAGCACTTGCTTAGGCTTTGGAAGAGAAAGATCCAGTGCTCCTCTTTTGCTGCAGAGATGTGAGTAACCAAAACTCAGACCCTGTAGCTGTGGGGGCATTTTCTTGAAGATATTCTTGTTTTTGTGAAAGAAAAAGATGAGGTTGGGCCACAGGAGATGGACTCTTAGGCTGTGTCCAGGCACCCTGGAGGCAGGGCAAGGACAGCTTGGGTTCCACTCACAATAAGGTTCAATGACTGATCTTTATAAATATTCTTTAGGAAAAACTTAAGCCTCAATAAGTGCTATGAACTCGGCATTCCCAAAGTTAGGACACACAGGTGTCACCCTCTGCAGCAGCCTGTAGATCACCCTTGCATTTGTCAGACCACCCCATACCTCTCTCCTCATACTCATACTCAGCGGTCCTATTTGCCAAAATGCATTAAACAATATATTTGCACATAAATGCATCAACTCCACCTCTCACCATGCACCCCAAGGCAGGCAAAGGGGATTGAGGTAAATTTATTTTCCTTATACTTCCTTCAGATCCCTGCACATGGTTTCCTAATCCTGGGTCTACCTCAACCCCTCATCCACTCTGCATTCCTCATTCAAGCCCTCAGTGTATCTCATTGATCCAGTGCCAGGGCTCAGGTACCACAGGAGAGAGCAAGGCAGAAGCTGGTGGGCAGCAATTGCCTGAGCAGGCAAGTGCCTCTAGGCAGGTACAGTCAGGCATTGCACTTATTTTGAAGCAGCTCATAAACCAGCCTAGAAAGCAGCTCTAACCAACCAATTCCAATCATAGTTTATCCTGGTACAGTTTATTAGATCTTTCATAGCAGAACAGAGTCAGCCAAAAGGATTAATAGTCCCACTTGCACTCCAGAAAATATGTAAATATTATGTAAAAATACATACGCATTCACAGAGAAGGGAACTGTGAATCCACACCTTTTGTGAAGGAAAAGGAATTGAGCCCAGAGGCTGACAGCGTAAGCAAGCATTAAATCACCAGTGAGCACAAGGCATTGAGGTTCCTTCTCCAGACATGTCTTAACATTCCCCTTGCCAGAAAGGCAGAGGTACAGATGCTTTCTGGCCCCGTGGGACATCAGACTTGCCTGTCGCTTCATCCCAGCAACATCAGCAGAGGCTCTGGGTGAGTCAGGAACTACTTGACACTGAAGGAAGCTTACAGCTCCACATGGCCTGCTGGGGAGTTTGAGGAAACAGTTTGGGATCAGGCCCCATTCAAGGGTACTTAGATGCTAACACAAACTGTTTACAATGAAGTTCATAGCCTACAGATTTTTCAAGATATTAGCCCTTTGAGCCATAGGCCAGCCAAAAGTGTGTAGGAGAAGTAAAGGCACCCTAGTGTCACCGTGGTGGGGTTGCCTCTGTCTGTTCTGCTGCCCAGGGGCAGCCCTTGCCCTGGCCACAGTTTCAGTCCATGAAAACCGACTGCAAGCACTGTGGAGAAATCTTGAAGGTCATCTTTGACCTTTGCTATCTAGAGATAAAATGCCTCAAGTCAGAATGTGTTTACCATATTAATGCTAAAACACTTCCATTATAATGGCAAGCACAATGTTTCATCAAAATTCTTATGAGATTTGTATCTGCTGTAGCTCTCCTTTAGATGGAAGTTGGAGGTAAAACAAGCATATGTTTCTTGTTACACTGCTGAAAAAAATCTATTGTTTCTGGGTTGACTGATTCAAAATTTAAAGAAATCAGTCTGACATAACAAACATGATCTTCAGCAATCAAAATGTATTCTTATATTTCACTATGTATTTAATAAAAACTTCAAGTGAAGCACAGGTTTGCTCAAAAGTGATGAATAATAGTTCAAGCTAAAACTGTCATCAAACTGCAGGATTAGCAATGTCAGCTCAGACTCAATTTTGCACTCATAATTTGGACATAGCAAACTAAAACTACAAAAATACCTCAGTAATTTATGGAATCCCTATAAAATTTATAATCAAAAAAATACATTAACTGAGATGAAGGTTTCAAAATCAGGAATAACGAAAAGCAAGATTTGCTGTTGCATTGTGCATGATGATATGACCTTAAATTGCAAGTTCACATTTTAGCCAGTAGGCACTCTTCTCGTTCAGGAACTCTTTTCAATCCTCTTCACTGCATAAAGTACTAAGTACAGGCCACAAATATATCATTTTTCATATAAGTACTTTTGCACTTACCATCAGAGGAATACGGATTGTGAGAATCCCATAAAAATTTGCTCCTCGTACCACCACCTGTAGTAACCATTGTGCGTATGGATTAACACCAACACCTAATATTTTCAGAACAGAAGAACTGAACCTAGACATAGATGTGATTACTCTGCACTTCAGTAGATGTAGCCACAAGCACCAAGATATTAAGCACTTGGCAAAATTCTTTCTGCGCTTCTGTGAACCAAGTGTCTTGCTTAGTATTACAGAAGCTTGTGACAGAAGAAAGAAATCCCAGTTCTTCAGAGCAGAATGCTCTTTCCTTCCTCATCAGACTTGTCTTTTCACCCCTAGCTATTTGACGCCCTTTACTGTTACCAAGCTTTTCCTTAAGAGGCAACTTTGCAGAGAGCAAGTTAAAGGCTGCACAGGCTGGGATCATTCACAGAGGGGCACCCAGCCTGCACAAGGAATATGGCAGGATCGCACACAGAGATGGACAGGTGGGATAGAATCATTCCCATGAAATTGCAGATGTGAAACCCCATTTTTTTGCAAGTCCATTCCTTCCCATCCCAGATATTTTTAAGCATAAATACACAGATTAAAAAATGGGAATCATGCTGACCCTTCAAATTGTCACCAGCAGGATTCAGATCTTACATACAAGAAAACTCTCTTCTAGCTACAGATTAATGCTTGTCAACTCAGTGTGCACAGACGGGAACACCACAGGGTGAAATGTGAAATGTCTTCCAAGCTACTCATTCATCAGGCAGTAGTAGAAGCATATGAATCTCGCATCACATATTCTAAAAAGAATTTGGTCTCTAACACAAAGCTGCTACAGCTCCTGGCTCCCAGGCAACAGATAGCACTTTTACACCAGCCTCCTTCCTCCTTATTCCTCACCATTTTTAGATACTCCTAAACACTTCAAATACACACCCATCTCTGCCATAAAATGGCAAATAACATTTTCCTAACAGCCTTCTAAGATACAAGTAGACAACAGTCAGTACATTTTTCAAAATACTTCAACAGAAGACTATTGCACATTATGGTAATTTGAAGTTAAAAATTAACAATCCAAGTCAGAAGCATCTGAAAACTCACCTAAATGAAGCCTCAGTGAATAGGCAAGCTCTTAATATGGCTTGCTTTTTCCTTTTCCCCTTGAGCTGCCAAAAAGATCACTTGGAAAGACTCTTTTACTTCCACTACCCACCTCTGACTCTTAAGATGTTACATTTGAGTCTAAGTGGGTCAGTGATTTCAGATACTTTAGGCAAATTGGAGAATAGCTGCTTTGCACTCCACTCAAAGGTCAGTTTATTTTTAAGTGCCTGATGCCAACAAAGCCCTTTTGTCTAAACCAAGTAATTTTGGATACTTTTTTCTTAACCCAAATCTATGGTCAAATAAGCAGACACTGTCTTCCTATAGAATTCTAGGTTTTGTAGAAATTTGACCAGCTATGTTTTTCAAGTACTGCTGTCACTATATAATTAAGTCTTCTAATATAATTCTAACAGATAATGAAATAATTCTAATTTCATTAAAAACCCTATACTTTAATAATTCCATAAAGAGAAGTGTGAAACTTCATGCCCTATTTGTCTCTTGGAAGAAAATCATAAAGTTACCAAAAATACATCAAATTATGTATAATTCAATCATTTGATTTTACTACAGGAAATTAAAGAAACCTCAAATTCTTAATATAGTCTCCTCAGAGACTTTTAAGAAATAATGGAAATGCAGATATTTTTGCAGAATTTTGTTTCACCACATCAGGCTATGAAGTTTTGAGGTAAGTAAGTATTTCACCAAGGGATCACCATATCCATCCTACAAATGTAGTGGACTTTAGCAAGCAGGTGAACGTTAATAACAGAGTGATGAGCAAAGTTAAAAGCTTCTAATCCAGTATTTTATTTATCTGGTCATACCAATTCAGAATTGCAGATATGTTTTTTTCCTTTTTCTTTTGGTAAACTGAGTATTGCATTTGGCAGACAAGTATGCATAACAAAAGGGAAAAAGCAAACCTTGAGACCATCACGCAAGATTGTGTACTTGATGCAGAAGGTTATATGACAGGCTTTGATTTTCATGTCTAATACCAGTATCTGTCTCAAATGAACACTACCATTAAACTATGGAAGACTAAACTCCAGGTCTTCAGTCAGTAAGGGCCAGTATTTTCTGGTTACCAATCACTAAAAACTGGAGTGTGTTCTAGGTGATGAAAAAAAAACACAAGAGAAGTCAACTATGTCAAGAGCTAGGCTGTTGAAAGCACATCAGAACACCACTTTTACTCTTTTAAAGAACAGAAGTCTCAAAAAGCTGAAGTGAGACAGTCATTACAGTTTACATGCATATAGCTTTTAAGGCTTAACGATGTATATGGTACAAAAAACCAGTGAAACATTTCTTATGACTCAGGAATAATCTGTATTTTCCATTTTTAAAATATACATCTGCTTAGGTGCACAGAATAACATCAAGCCCTGGCTCAGTATTGTTGTCTACAGTGAGAAGGGACAAATGAATACCAAATCCTTTTTAATTTAAGAGAGCAACTAGCACCAAGAGCCTTGAATGTTTCTTACCTAACCCTACTACTACAGAAAACAGCTGTATGGTGAAAATAGTAAGAATCTAAAGCTGGAATGAAGAGTGTGTCCCACTAAACTAATATGTAATGCATATGCTCACAGGAAAGATATGAACATTAGCTTGTTAACATTTAGAAAGAAGTCTTCCAAGGTTTTTAGAGTTTGACATGTTTATTTTAGTTGGATGACCAGACTCAATGAACAAGCTGAAACAGTATTCCTCAGCCTCACAATTGCCTTCCTGTGGACTTCTACAACCAAATGTTTAAAAATATCAGAAATACATGGATATTTGCATGAAGTAGTTCAATAGTTACTTCTTGTTCCATGCTTCCCTTTCATGTCTTTCGCGGATTACTTCTTTTAGGTATGGTTCAAGATAAGGTTGATCCTGAAAAAGAAGAAAATATATTTAAACTTAGAGGGAGGTCCAGAAACATCTCAAGTCATTCCTACAGACTATTTGTTTCTCATTCCTCCCAGGTTTGATTAAACAACAATGTATCAAGAAAAAAAAAAAATCCGGCCTTACTTACCCTCAAAAAGTAAACTTCATATCTGCCAAGTCTGCAATAACAAGTCCTCTACTACAGCAACCACTAATTCCTAATGCCTCATCAGCATTAACAGGCATAAAGTGATGCTTTCAGCTATGCCTTTAGAAACAGTTTTTTTGGCAGATACTCAAATGTACAAGATCGACTTTAATTAGTTCGAAGTCCAATTATTGTAAGGTACAATATCCACTTGAAGTAATTCAAAGTCCAGCAATAATACGTCAGATAATCTCTTTTTGAGCTTAACCTCTAACCAGCACTGTAAATTTGCATTTGATGGAACATCTCGACCATGTCTAACACTTACAAACCCAACTGCTGCTTGAGGAAATATGTAACCAGTTATTCAATGCAGCAGTAACCTAAATATGTCCCATGAGACCACAAGAAACAGCCTCTGCTTATTCAGATATGTACGAATACCTTTATACTCTCTTATAGTCAAAGGTTTAACAATAAAATTCCTTTCTGCCTGGTAATCTGGAGAAAGCTGAGGTGGACAGTGATGCAAAGTCTGTCAATCAATTCACTACCAAAAAATAAAATTTAATTACATCTGACAAGGAAAGTGTAGTTTGTTTTCCAAATTACAAGATGACATTTATTTTAATGCAAGATTTGCCTTCAAATTATTATTCCTCGGCACCTTAATGAATAAAAGCTTTGGCTCGAGATTTTCTGTAAGATTAAGAAATTAATCAGAAAAGCAGGAGACCTTTTGTAAGAATTCCAAAGCTATTTACATTGTATTTCTTTATCTGATAGCTTAGAAGAAATATTTTGTCAGAACACAAACAATGTGCTGTGATTCTGAGCTGCACCTTAAGCGTCTGTCATCTTGAGAAAAATCTGGTAATTCCTACTGAAAAACAGATTTTTAAATGGCAATCAAAAGTGTTTTCCAGAGGTATTCCACGAGATACTGACTCATTTAACTCACTATGAAGAACATGTAAGCATGCGTCTCTTCAGAGAAAGAAAATCCCAAAACCACCAGTCATAGCAGTGCCATTTAAGACCTGCACCTTGGAAACACTCTGTACACGTACCTCTTCATACTTCGTCCATTGGTCTTTTGGAAGGATCTGATGTTTCAAGCTTAAGTCTAGTGCTCGCTTTATGCGAAATACTCTTTCATTGTAAAGGTGTTCTGGAAGTCTCTTCAATGCTTCTTTTACATCATCATCTTCATGCAATGTATCATCTCGCATTAACCCTGTACCAAGAAGAATTTACAGTATCACTGAATAAATGTTCTTCAGTAAGATTCAGGACTGACAGAAGTACCACAGGCAAAACACTTCCAATGCAAAATTATGAAGAAAAACTAAACCAATCCAGGAGAGCCTCTAACTGCTCACAGAGAACATGCAATCCTAAACACTGACTTTCACATGCTCTATTCACATTTTTTTATTCCTTTTCTTAAAAAGGAATAAGGAAAATGGGTAATTAATTCAATGTGTTTCATGAGAGTATATATATACAGAACAAAAACTTCTCTGGATCTAAGGAGTGGACTCGTGCATCTAATTTTGTATCTCTATTTAAGCTGACTGTCTAGGTAAAGGGTTTAAGAGCTCTAAATCCATCAGAGTTGGCCAGCCACAGATGAGACTCCTTCACTACTGAAGAATTATTCTTGAAACTCCCCTATTCATAATGACCAGATCTCTGCTGACTATATGAAGCTATGAAAACCGAAAGCTCTATGGTGGTGCATGAGCTCCAAATTAGAAGTTAAATCAGGGAGAAGCACCCAGTCTTCTCAAAACCAAGAACACTCCCACACCTTCTGTGGAACAAAGCATTCTTGAAACTCAACCAACCTTTCTGTAAAGTTCAGTATTAACAAAATATTACTTCTGTAGCATTCCAAGATGATATGGATTACTACAACACACTTACTGACTTGTGGTTAAAGGTTTGCCTCTCATGTGACTAACTTGGCAGTAGTCTCTCACTAAAACAAAAATTTCTTTTGAGTCACATATTGTTAAATTCAGTTTTGTAATTTATTTCAAAGGCACAGGGAACACTGCTATTAGTTTAATCGCTATTATTAAATCTGGTACGTCTCTAATTTTTTACTTACATTTCCAGAAAAGTAGCAGAAGTAAGAACTTCAGCAGAGAGGCATCAAAAGAGGAATTAAGCACTGCATCTCTGAAGGAAGGATCTAAGCTTACTTGTTTACAGTTTTCTTGTAATTTTTTTCTAACTTCCCCATGGCAGGTATATTAACATCCTCTAAAAGATTTGCTTGTATTGTGGTGAGCAATAAATTGCAGCATCTGAATATTCAGATTCTGGTCATCCAAGAACTGTTCTGCCATCTAAACAGTTGAAACAAACTCTGAATAAACGGAAGACAATACCATTAAGGCAACCTCTTCTCCTTAAGGAAGCCCTGTTTTGACACTTATTCCACCACTGCACAGGCCAGAGGGATGCCAGCTGCAGTTATGGTGACACAAAGGGCAGAACTAACTATAATCTTTTTTGCACTTTGGATACTTTGTGTAAGTACTACTGACAGGCTGACTACTATCAGTGGGAATCTCTCCAACTTCAAGGAGTTCTTTGAGTCAGAAGACACTGGCCAGTAAAAGCAGCTAGGTGGGAAAATGTAAATAATCAAGCTTTCAGGACTGCTTTGGGAAAGTTCTTTCAACTGCCCCAGTTTAACCTTAGCTGTTATAAGTTAATTCACTGGAACATGAACAAAACCAAAGATAACAGAAAAGGTATAAATCACAATAATTGAAACTATTGCCAACTTTTTTCCCCCACATAAATAGCAGCTAATTTTGATCAAAAAGACTTATGCCAAACTGCATGTTCATATGACAGTTATGAACCATAACTAGTTCACGAACTGTTCCATTTTCAGTTTTTAAAACTCAGTGAAACACTTACCAAGTTTGTTGAACCCAGCTGCATTGTAATACCACTTCCGAATCCTGTCTATCATGCGACCACCTCCTGCAACTGAATGTGACCATCATGAGTTGCAGAGCAAGGTAAAATTCAACATTTACACATTACTATGCCAGTACACTTACCAGGCTCCTTCAAATGCAGCAATGTAACACTGCATCAAGTTTGAGTTTGATCATATGTGACTTGGCCTCTACTTCTCAGTATCTCAAAACTGAGCAGGTAGAAGGACTGCTTGTTACCTACAACAGTTTGACCCATTTCACTAAATTTGAATATTGGGCTGCTTTAAGATGTGGAAAAATGCTACCAACTCCTTGCCAAAGACAGCAACAAAACTTTTAAGCTCCACAACGCTTACATGAGCCAAACCCACAATGTCTACATAAAGCACAACCATCAGGATTTTCAAACAATTTATCTACGTTCCCCAGCTTTCACTATGGGTTTCTGTGACTTCAAGTCCAGCATATTATTATGCTCTTAACTTTCTGCTCTCCTCTCCAGGCATTTGAATGCTATTCCTTTTCCAAGGAGCTGCCAAAGTCAATAATGAAATAAACACTAAAACCTAAAAAACCCCAACAAAAAAAAAAAAAAAAAAAACCAACCAAACAAAAAAAACCCCACAAACCCAAACAAAAAAACAAACCTTCACACCACATATAGCATGTTCATCTTTCCTTAAATGTGGTTTGGGATGGCAGAAGTGCTTTTACACATAATCAAGTACCTCAACAAGAGGTCGAGAAGCCCACGAACAGCACAACACAGGCAATGAAGAGCTGGCAAGCTGTTTTATGTGCATTTTGAGCCGTCTGTCTTACCAAGTCACTCCCACAAAAATCCAGTGCTCCGAGTGATACTGGTACGTCATTAGAGCACTACCTCTCCAGTCACTCCTTCGTCTTTTAGGGCCTGACAAAGAATAACCTTAGACCAGCTGTGCGCGGAGTAGGTATCCGCGCAGGACAGCGATCCCCGAGGCTCCTCATAAGCAGCCTAAGGGTTCCTCTAGTGCTCCCGAGTACTCTCTGTGCCCAGAGAACTCAGGCATCGGAGCCAGGCTCCCTCCGCTGCGACGGGAGCGCCGGCAAGGTGAGTCGCCCGGCGACTGTAGCACAGGCACTCGCCGTCCCCGTCAAGGGCACACGGTGCACACCGGTACCCCCGCTCCCCCTCTCCCCGTCACGGTCCGCCTCACTACCCGGCGCAGGCCAGAGCGAGCCCAGCACCGCAGGCGGGTCGGGGTCGAGCCGGCCCCGCTGCGCGCCCCCAACGCCCCCTCCGCCTCACCAGTCGCCCTGGCCGCCATCTTGACCTCGGCGCGGCGCGTGGCCTCCTGGGTAATGCGCGGGGCGGGGCGGGCCGGGCTCGCCCATGACGCCCCGGCGCAGGCGCATGCACTCTAGCGGGCGGGTGAGGCCGGGTGGAGGTGGCTATTAGCTTAAAATAACAAAAAAGAAGAATTTAGCCTTGTAAAGCAGAGTAAGCAAAGCACCAATCGGTCACGCCAAGAAGCAGAAACCTATCTCTACTCAGGTATTACAGCCGCCAGGGGAGCGGCTCTGCGTTGAGGCACAGATCATTGCCTCTCTCCAGCCATTCCTTCAGGAACAGACCACTGAAAGAAATAAAATGCGGTGGAGAACGTAGCCCAGAAATACGAAGTAGGCAATGCAGTGGGCAATTTCAGCCCCTGACACTTCCAGTAACGTTGGGAATTTCTTCTAAAGAATTTTTTTTTTTTTTAATCGTAAAGCCACAAAGTTTTTGGCATGATCATCAAAAAGTTCTTCTATCCTCTCTTCCCTTCCTTTTAGCACACCCATTAAAGGTTTTTCTTGCATTCTTCGTCGTGTTTCTGGGAAGCTATTTTGGCAGAAGCTTGTGCATTAACATTTCAAAGAAACTGGTTTAGCTCTGGCAGCAATAATTTCTACATTTAAAAATATTAAAGGAATTTAATGCTCCAAGTTTGAGGCATTCAAAATATACACACTCTAACATAGTTTCTATTACAATGGTTTATCAAATGGTAATACATAGTAATAAGTCTAGTGGAGCAAATCTGCAAAAGTTAACACAAACATTATGAACCCACATACTTTCTATTAACATTTTTACTATAAACATTATTTTTTATGATTGTTTGAAGATTGCAGTTTGTTATTAGCATTTAATACAGTCAAAAATCCAAGTAAGCATATTGGACTTGGATATTTTTATTTAACAGGAGGAAGTGGGGGAAAGTGCTTAGCCATCACATTTCAACCACCATGAAATGAGTTACGCATCTCCACCAAGAACGGTGTATTTAATACAGGATTTCAAGCTATCATCCCAGGCCAATGGAGTAGGAAACATGAGAAAAAAGACGAGAGAGCATCTCATATATATATATATATATTGCAGACAATGAATGTGGTTTTTCAATGTGTTTCAAGCACTTCTTTTTCAAATTCTTAATTTGGATAAGAACTTACCCTAAGTCATAATCCAGAGATCACTACTATTCTCATTCTTTAAATGTCTCTTTAACCTTACTTTTCCTATCTCCCAAAACTCTGCCATTATCAAAAGAAAAAAAGAAGAATCCATTTGAATTTACCTTTCTGTTAGTATGCTGCATCATCCACTTTAAGTTAGTGATTAATTACAAGGCTTGCATTGGTAGCAATCAACATATTCACTCAAACCTTCTGATATATATTTTAAAGTTACTGTAAATATTACTGTGAGCCTTTAAATCCTACACATTTCATAAACAATGACTTCTTGAACAAGTAATTAAAAAGTTAAGAGACCATAAAGGGGAGTAGTTTTATAAAGTATGTTTATTTCCTAACTTTATTCTGTGTTACAATTATAATGTGTTACAAATTAAAGTGTTTTTAAGAAATTTTCGAAGTCCTGCATAGAAGCTTTGGCAATCTCTGTACAAAACACCTCATCCGGCAAGGATACCAGCTGATCCAGAGAGATGTAACTGGGTTGTGCTGGGTCATACTGGGCTCTTCCCAAGAATGCAAGAAACATATGCCTCTCTCTGATTCGTAAAAGCTTTGAGTTGAAAACCTAAGAAAGAAGAGGGAAGAATTTTTCATGTTGTCTAAATTTCAGACCATGAGGCATCGAAAATAAGAGTATTTGTTTAGACAAACTGAAGATCTAGGAAGGAAACAAATAATATGCTTATTTTCCTTTAATTTATGTCAAACACCAGGTGGGTTATATTTATATATAAATTATCTAAACTCTAAATAAATACTTCTATACAATATGCTAACATACACAACAGAAAACAGGGAGTGACATAAAAAACCTAATGTGCTTGAGAGTTGTTTCTATATAACAACTATATTACTTTTGTGTTATCACAGCCAAGAAAGTGGATAGAGATATTCAGAAACAGGGAGCATTTTCCCCGTTGCATCAGACAGATTCAAATGAGCATTGTTACAAGGAGGAAATGAAGAACTGACCACTTGGCATAATACAAACAAACAGCACAGTGGCACCGGCAAAGGTGAGTGGATGTGTCTCCTATCATCATAACACGGCCAAAAGGCACAGTGTGGTGGTTCAAAACAACCATTTGTCTTCTGCTGCACGGCAATGCCTACCTTTGAAGATACCTGCCACAGAAAAAAAAAAAAAAAAAGAAAGGGGAAACACAGAAGAAATCAGCAGAACATCTAAAAAGAGAGGGAAGTGGGGAAGACAAGATGCACAGTTAAGTCTTAAAAGCAAAGTTCTATCTTCATTTCTAAATGGTACAGCTGAATAGAGAGAGATGCTATAGGGCAGATAATGGTGAAAATGTGAATGCTACAGCAAGCAGAGATTTTACTAAAAAAGAGACTACACTGATGAAAGAAGAATTCCACAAGGATGCAAACTAATTTGAACAAGGAGGGAAAAATAAAACTAATGTTCCTCCTCTACCTTCCTTGAATTTTAAGAGGGAGTCAGAAGACAGGAGGAAAAAAAACAAGCACTTAACCACCATTTATAGATATAGCTGACAGAAGGAATGGTTACAAGAGCAGCTGAAACATCAGAGAGAATTTGACAGAAAAAAAACCCCTGTATACTTCCTATTTTCAACATTACAGTCATCCAGGATAGAAGCAAGTACAGATGGAGAAAAATATGCAATTGTGAATGCACAAGTTAAAGGCCCAACTAAACACAGACTGACGTGCACTACCTGTATCCTGCAACTCACAGCTTTTGAGGGTGAAAGGGAAGAACAAGGAAGAGTGGCACTGACTGTGCCAAGAACAAGGAGCAGAGGAAACTCTCCAATTACCCTTCCAAACAAAGAAAAATAATGAGGTGAATCACCACAAAGCCAACAATAAGACAACTGAGAAGGAAGTGAGAAAAACTTGTGACCACTTACAGATCAAGGAGGGCAAAGTGACACAGACGAGCATTAGAGCAAGCATTCTTATTAAGCGAAGATACATTAAATAGCAAGATAATCAAATCCTCAGGAGTAGTTTTATTCCCCCACATAATTTTGGCTTTTTAGCCAGTTAGATTCTCTACTAGACTTGCTTCAGAAAGAAAATTATTGCTGTTCAGAAGCTGTAATTTGTGCTTTCATTTTTACTTTGTAAGAAGATAGTGCAACTGCATGTTAGCATTGAATGAAGTGACTAACACTTTCAGGTTTTAATTTGTGAAGAAGTAACAGTAATGAGGAGGTAGAAAAAAACCCCAAAATAGTAATCAGGAAATGAATCTATTTTCAATCCTGTGGTATTTTAACAATTACTACAGCAATAGGAAGACCAATGAGACTCTGACTGCCTAATGGACAGAACTTCTCTTACCTTTACACTGTATTTTCAGATCCTAAAATCTCTAAAGTTTATTTTTTAAGTAGACAAACAGAAAGAAATGTCTACCTGTTTGTTTATATACATATATATATATATAAAATGTTATGTAATGAACAGATCTTCTGCATAATCTATCTTGTCTTGTGTCTCGTAGGTAAGATTTCAGAACAAGCAAATCCCTAAGCAGGCAGTAATCTCTCTTGCATAAATACAGAAGAGATGAACATGACCACCTGTTGAAAACCGAAAAATTCATGAGACTGGGGTTAGTGATGTCACATGCCCTAACAGAAAAAAAGCAGCACTTCCAATGTGAAATCCTCAATGGTTTCTGGATTGCTAATGAAAGTTATCCCAATTACTGTAAAAGCCACAGGCTAGTTGGAAGAATTCACGTATGTCCTGCAAACAGCAAGGTTCCACCCTCAGCACATTAGTGAATTGGCTGTGACAAGAGCACATACAATTTATTCCCAGATTAACAGCTCACCTGAGGAAAGCGAGTAAGCATGTGGTGGGGAATGCCCATTATATTGTGTAAATAGTCAAATGTCTGTTTGAGTCTCTTTTTACTTGCAGTTAAAATCTTGGGAGTTTTATACACTATCTGTTGAATTTCATTATGTTGAAAACCAAGTTCAATTTGACAAACCTGAAAAAGAGCACAATTTTATCTTCACAAGTCAGCTGCAACAAACTTAGATTATTTTAATCTGCCACTGAAATAAACTAATGCTAAATTCTTCTTCCCTTTGTTACACAGCAACAAGAATGCAAACCACAATATCTGCCACTCCAGTTCTTCTCAAGTCAAACAGTGCAAATTATTTATCATTCTGAATTAATGTGTGATTTGTTTATAGAATATCCCCAAAATAAAGATGACTTCTGTGAATGTTATGTATTTTTCAGCTTGTCTGAGATATGAACAAAAAAACGTCTCCATATGTATGGCAGTTAGAAGCATAAAGATTCTCCCCTAAGAGTCTTTTATCATTTTCAATACCAAGCTGTCAAGAGACTTTCTTCTTGTGGAGCTGCTGAGCTCTGTAAAACACAGCAATCAAATAGCTAGTGCATATTATTGCTAATGTGTTACCTCTTTTCCTAATGTATCCAAGTTGCATTTTTATTATGAGGAGTATAATTTCTATAGTCTTCAATTTAAGACTGCTGATCCTGAAAGGGATGTGTAGAATATGTGGTGTATTCAATTTATTCTACAGTTCATTATAGTCTAAAATAAGATGTCTTTTTCGGAGACTGCACTGACTTCAATTATGATTTCCCAAAAGGAAAACACAACACATTTTTTCAATAAAATCATGAGCACTCCTCCCAAAGTGCAGAATGGCAAGCAATTCATTGAGTTGTTGAGAAAGAATTCAGCATACAAGAGTGTCTGTTAACTCAGTCATTTCTTCTATTCTCCAGTGACACTTACAAGCAGCTTGTTTTCAGTAATGAAGTGGGTGTGCTTGCCACTCAACATAACCAGACTTTCATATCAAACTAAGGTACTTCAATTAGCAAAAGGTGGTGTTTTTATTTGTCCAGTTTGATGTGGCCAAGACTGCAGCTCTTTTCCAGAACTGCTTGTCAAATACAAAGGGAAGGACTTAGAATCTGGGTTTTGAATTTACCCTAGGACTTACAGATCCTTACAGGGAATTGTTTCTAGAAGCAACTAGAAAGAAAAACATCAGGTCTTTCAACTCCTGGTTTTTTCCTTTTCTGCTTTATAAATATTTGTGCACCACACAAAATACCAATCAACTAAGACAGCTTTAAAGTATCAAAAGAAGTGTTTGCACATTAGTGGTATCTTCCTTGGACCTGAGTTGGCAGGGGTAACTTCCTGCCTCAAGATACACAACCTGAGTTAAGACCCCGTGTTAAATCACTGCAGATGTAAAGTTAGGCCCACTGTAGAGGTAATTGTGGCAAGAATCTTGAGCTTTTATCTTTTATTCTATGACATGAAACAGCTCCCTCTTGACATGATCAGTGACCTCAAGTGTAAGTTGCTTTGACTGCACTCAGTTTGACAGCAAACATATTTAATATTCAGTAACTCTCTAAGCCACACATGCTAATATCCTTACTGTGGGAGCCTCAGCAATACTCAACAAAGTATGTATTATTTCCACAATAGGCAGTGGTAATGCAAACTTTCAAGTTTTACCCTGTCAGTGAATCTCTAATTGGGCTTGATGAAACCCTCAGAGGATGGAATAAGCCATCCTTCAGCTTGTTTAGTCCATGACCGGTATCTTATGAGAACCGGTATCAGCTACAATACTTGTTTCTAAATAACAGTCCATTCAGAATGAGGAATACAACCCAATCACTTCTGAACTGTTGGTACATTGATTTTACTTTCCCAGTACTGCCCTCCCACCACCATTTTAGGACATACAGGTCTGAACAGATTCTGAATCCAATCTCCTGAAATGCTTGAGCATTTAAGAATTAGTAAGTTCTAATAGTGAGGACCTAAAAATCCTTCTTCTCTCTCCCTCTCTCCCACATTTTAAAAATTGAGGTGCTACACTGTGTATTTCTTGGTAGATAAACAAGATAGTCACACAGAACTGAGGATCTTAAAAACACATTCATTATAATAATGAATCCCTAGCCTGTGGAAACAATGGGCGTTAAAAAGAAAGCACTATTAATTAGAACAGTCTGCTACTTTCCAGTCTCCTCCCTTACCACACACACATTTCACATTGCAAGATTTCTGGTGTTTAATAGTTTCAGAGCAGTGAGTCTGTCTGAAAATCATACATTTTGATTCATAGTTATTTGTTATAGGATAATGGAATTTCACAAATTGTTACACTACATCATGCTGTTTGGCCTTGATGGCTTTACAGCAGAAGAATTAAACCGATATATAGTTACATTTTCAAAAGGGAAAGAAGTCCCCATGGGTTTGAAGTTATTTACCCAACAGTTGTTAATAACGACCATCTGCTATCAGACAATAGGTGTCAAATGCACATTTTGGCAGACTAGTTACCTGCCAGGAGAAAAATAATCAGCTGCACATTTCTTGCTCCTAAATACTTATGGACAATCCAAGTCAGCAAAAAACCATAATAATTGGGGGGGGGGGGGCAGAAGACAGAATATTTTTCTACTCATAAAAAAAATGGGTAACAATTTTGTCATTATATAGCAACTTTTGGCAGGAAGGCACTACATCAGAGTGGAAGACAGAATAAGATAATGCTCCATGCACTGGTTATGCTTGCACGCTATAGAGGAAAGTAAATTGTTTAACAAAATCCTCAGTTATTTTATATCGTCACTAAAATTATTTAATGAAATTCTTTCTTTGCACAATACCGTCCAGGAATTTTATCTTCTGGCAACTCTTAAACTGTATGGATACACAATACGCTTTTAATATCTATTCATAAGCTCACCTGAAGATTTTCTTTTACAGGCTCTAATTTGCCAGTCAGTAGCCTTGGAAAACGAATTACCAGATTCTTTGTCTACAATCAGAGAAAACACACAAAAGAAAGAGTATTACTGAAAGCGTGTTTGTAAATCTATCTGTGAAAGAAAGATCCCATATAAACTTTTTTTTTCAATTGGAAGAGGGATGTATTTAATTTTATCTCTACACCAAAGATGAATTTGCATGAAGCAGCAGTATATTAAGATGCAAAATGTTACTGAAATATATTCTTTGGGAAAACAAAAAATAATGTTATTGTTGTAAAGCAGACAGAAAGAGGGAGTAAAAGCATGCATCAAAAGGAGCTAGTATGCTCAAGTGCCCAATTTCTCTCAGCCCTCAAGTTGTTTCTTTCCATCTTTTTAAAAAAAGTAAACAACACACTACCTGATAGAGGTTATAAAAGGATTTTTCAGTGGCAGTGGAGCTAACTTCAGGATCTTGTTAGACCACAGAATAATGGCAATACAAGAAATTACTCCACATTCCCTAAGGCATCTGATTACTTGTAATCCACTCTGAGTACAAGATAGTGACTAAACCCTTTCCCGAGGAGGTATCTTACTTCAAACATAGAAAGACCAGCAACAGGCACTGTAAGGCACTATAAGGCACTGTATGACTGTTCAGCTAATAGAAGCCAATAGAACCCCAGATTCTGCTTGGAATTTGACATTCATTGCAATCCCCACCTACTGCAGGACACAACTAACACGGCCCACTTACGCCAGGAAAGTCCAGCTACTACCTCCCCTGAAGCTCCCAAAGCAGGGTGCTGAATACCCACTAAGCACATAATGTGGTATGCACTCACAGACAAACCCAGAGGTCACTCTTGGTGAGCTGAGCATATGATTTAGCATTTATCTTGATATGATATTCACGGACTGCTTTTGAAATGATGAGTTAAGTATGTTACAGTATCTTGAAGAGATGAAGAGAACCAAATAATTTTCCAGAAGTTAAAACAGCTTGCTGTTTCAGTAATTAGTTCAGTCCTCTGACCCACCTCAAATAATAAAAGTGGACATACACATGCTTGTTTGACAATAACCTGTAGCAGGTCATTTTCAGAAACTGTACTTCAGGTCCTCTGAATGTTAGGTGTCCATATCACTTCCACAGACAGTTAAAACCATGTTACCCTGCTGTAACCCTCTTGTGACATTACTGATGATAACACAATGTTTGTTGATAACCTCCAAACACTTGGGAGTATTCATACTGCAAGACCTTACAATTGTCATTAACAGAGTACCTAAAGACTTCAGTCTTTACCTTTTTTACACTGAGACCAAGTTCATTTTTGAAGAAACCCAGTCTGTTATCCAGTCTTTCCACTGAAAACAACAGCAAATATGGAGCTCTTGAGACCATCTGAGCAATTTCTGACTTACCAAATTTTTTTGATTTTAGGTAAGCCACTCTAGAAAGAGAACAAAAACAAAATAAAATCCAGTGATGAAAATTTTATTGCCTCCATTTATTCAGTACTTGCTTAAATTCCTCAGTGATATCTTATAAATGGACAGATGTTCTAGCATTAACATGCAACCCTGCCAAAAATAATTAGGGTGAAATCTGCAGTTATCGTAAAAGCAAAATACCCTCCCTTCCAATTAATTAGAAGTAAAATAAACCTCAGAGCAGAATGTCAATACTGAAGACAGATATTAATTCCTTCCAGCTGTACTTAAGCAGATAACTATGTTAACCTACGTTTAACTACCAGCCTGTCTCCTAGACTGCAAATACATTAATAGATCATCAGAGGGTATGGACAAGAAGATATATACAGCCTTTTGCTATTTTAATGAATTCCATTTCCACTGCTGAAAGAACAGGGGACTATACCTCATACATCCCTGTTTTGCCAATAGCATTGGACTAGAAATACCATACAATGATGCTACACATAGAGACATTTTTGAAAAAGACATTTCTACATCAGCTGAAGTTATGCTTACCACAATAAGCAAACTTTCAGTCACTGGCTTAACAAGTGAGTAACAAACATCTGTTCGTCAGAAAGCAAAAGAACTAGGTTGTAGTTTTGATGTTTAACAGAGCTTGCTTGCTTCCTTTCTTTCCAAGTCAAAACTTTTTCCAAACTTTGTTGAATTCAGTGAAAGTGAAATCCTATTTCAAGTACTGCTTGCAGTGGATGATTACCACAGCTCTCAGGAAAAAAAGGAATGAAGAGGGGAAATAGAGCACACAAAGTAAAGAGACATGATTAATCCACATACCACCATGTACTAAACAACTAAACTACAACTTGGAGAGGTTTCCTCTGGTTATAGATGAGAGCAATTGCAATATGAGAAGTATTTGCAGTCAGATCAACTTAGAGCACACAAGAATTGGTTTTATCTGGCAGTAATTAAGATACTAAATGGATTGAGAATATTTTGCAGAAGCAGATATTCAGCAAAAAACAGGCTCTCTGTTAAACATATCTTGTGGAGTGAAAAAAAAATTGCCTTCCAGTCACTACAATTTCCCTTTTTCCACAAATCCTCAAAAATGAAGTTATCACAAGCCAAAAACTTCCAGACAGAAGATACAAGAACAAGCTCTAGAGAACCAATTCCTAACTGAGCAGGCACCCCAGCAGAGGAGGTAGCAGCCTAGGCTCCAGACAATGACAATGGAATCAGCACAGCTTTCAAGCATCTTAGGAACAGCTAAATGAGCAGATTAAAAATAAAATATTTCGTTTGTCCTGACTCCACTTGTTTTCTGTTAACAAGTCATTAAGATTCATACCTGAAGCATTCCTTCCTGGAAAGGCAAGAAACTTAAAAGAGGGATGGCAAGATTGTAGTAACTTGACTCTAGAAACTAATATATTAAAGGAACACAACTATCCAACCTGGCCAAAGGCTGAGATACATCTGTGAGTGCTGGCACCAAGGTTAGCCCTCATTCTGCTACAGGGGTCAGCAGTTCTATGTAGCATGTTAATAGTTTTAAGTCATCATTAACACCAGCATAAAACAAAGCATCTGGTGCAGCTGCAGTACAGACACTGATTTGCAACTGTCAAAATTGTTAGGAATTATGGAATGTTTTGACTTTTACAGTGTTTATCTGAAGTCAAATGCCAAACCTATTGAAATTTGTGTTTTGTTTCCTAGCAACATGGAATCCATAGCAATAAAACATTCCAGAGTGATGTAACCAATACCATGTCCATCTGCACCGAAATGTTTATGCAAAGGTGATACTCAGCTTTCAAAAGACAGCTATTTGAGACATACTCACTTCACAGCCTTTACAGCACACTTACTTTAAAGCTTTCAGGAAAGCATTCACCAGTGTCAAACTTACTGAAGAATCATACTGCAGAAAATTAAGAAGAAATTGGATTGCTCTGTTTAGCCCCTACTTTACTAACCAGCCAGTACCACAGGACTGTTACTGAAAACAAAATCTGACTTCATGGAAGAGGTAGGATATTTATTACAAAAAAAAACCCAAAACCCAAAACCAAAACCACCCCTCCCTTCACAAGAGCATAAGCAACTCTGATATCTGGACTCTAAACTACTGCTGGAAAATGACACAGGTTCTTTTTGGATATTTTTTCTCAAAGGCCACTTACTGAACAGGTTAGAAGAAGAGAGGGGAAAGAAGTCAGGTTTATGTTATACAAGAGTCTACTCATGTGCCTATTTCTAAGTATCTGTACTTTCAGATTTCTGTCTCAGACAGAAATGCTACTACATGCAAGAGCCAGGATGACAGACTTTCTTGTCTGGAATTTTTGAATATGGGGAAGTTTTGAGTTCATTAAAAAAATGCATGTACATACACACATAAGTTGTTCTGAAAAAAATTATTGAATTAGGAGTAATGTTACAAATAAAAGTCCATTTTAAGGACTAAGGAACAGTTAGTTCAGGGCCATACAAGTGTAAATGAATACACACACGAATTAGTTCATTGTAGTGTTGTGCTGAGTTTCTGCTGGACAACAGGAAAAAAAGGTCACCAAAACCTCCTGCTGCTATTAGATGTCAACACAGAAGAGATCTGATCTGCTTATTTTACTGCAGAATTCACAAGGTTTCAAATTGTGATGTAAGAGTTTAATATTGTTCTACAAATTTATGTAAAGCCCCAGGGATTTCATTTTGGAATGAAAGCTGACACAAGTAAAGCAAGTGGCCTAAGATGGCAAGCTGCTTCCTCTGTGGCAGGGAGACAGGGATGGGCAGTAAAATTTGTTAATAGACAGTTTTCAAGCGGATCAAGATGTTGACTTATGATAACACCACATGTTAGTGTCAACAGATGGGAAGGCACAAGAACATGGAGCCAGGGGTTGAGTAAGAAAGGAGGCAGCAGGCAACTCAGGTTCCTTCAGACAAGATTAATCCAACTGGGAAACCAGATTTTCAAGCCAAGGGGCTTAACACCCTGCTGCTACTTGAAAGGTTTACCTGGTTTCTAAAGCTTCCAGATCTTCTCCAAGGATGTATGGATTTTTGGTCAGAAATGGTCCCAGTTGATTGTCTTCTACACCCACATCCTTAAGAAACAGAAGTATTTTTTTTATATGTTTTTCAAAGTCCAAGGTCAGTAAGAGTTGACCTGCCTTTTGACGTTTCTCCACTTGGGATAAGTCAACTCCTACAACAAACAAAATTAGAAATCGTTTTAATTAAGCACAGACCCTGCTTTTTAGAACTGTTTCACAAAAACATGTTGGAATTTATAGGACTACTCAATTTTTTGCACTGGTTTTAGCATACTTTAATTGCTCAACACAGCAAGGTCACAACACCTTGTATATTGTGGAAAGACTCCAGATAAAATAAGCAGTCATTTTAGAAACTTTTGCAGAGTTTATTTTTTGAAGTAAGACATTTGCAGTGAATCCTGCATGTGCCACATGTAGAGACCTACTCTTGCTGCACAGAAGTATGTGTGCATGAAATTTCCAATTCCGTTATAAAAGGGAAGGGGACAATTTTGCAGTGAAGTACTTTTGTATACTGACTCACACACGGCAATTTGTTACTACATGGGGACAGATTTCCCCTTCTCAAATATTAATTTCTCCAACCTCTTTCTAGCCTTCCTTGCATGTTTGTTTGGGCAACAAGGTGGTCAGCAACCTTGAACTCAGCTATCTCTGTTGTCCAAGTGGTTTTTTTATGAGAAGTAAGGTTTTCTTCAATCCCGTCCCTCTTGCCTCTCCAGTTTGCTGTGCCACACTCCTAAGGTTAGGCATAGCAACCATTCTCTTTTCTTCCTACCAAGGATGGAGAGCTGCAAATTCTTTTGCAGCAAATTAAAGCATCCTTAACCAGCCCAAAAGAAGAATGACCAATTAAGTTACAAAAAGTGCTCCCCGCCTCCTGAAGCTGAGGGAGATGCTTCCTTTTAGCACCCACAACACTAAGGGGCTAACACCAGCCAGCTTTGCTTCCCAGTAGTATGGCACTGCTAGTGACACAGTCCCCTCCTCTTTTTCCATTTACCCTGAATAAAATTCTGTTGCTTTTTGCCACTGGTCACTGTTCCTGTTTTTGAGTTTACAAGGTAACCAGTAAGTGCAAAGCACAAATTACAGGATCTCCAAAGCTCCAGTCACAGGCAGCCCACACAAACAAAATCACACATACCTAGGTGGACAAGTTTCGCAAGGGTTTCTGAGTGATCAACATAATCTCGGAGTGTGGAAGACTGAAGGGGGAGAATCGGTTCTGCAATGATCTGTACAGCTTCTTCCTCAGAAATCTCTTCCAAAGCAGATGAAGGTGGGATGTCATCCCAGTCTAAGAAACAAATATAGGAAATCCAAATGCATTTTGTGAAACACAGAGCTGCTTCCCACCAAATGCTATACAGATCTTTTAAAATCCATTTCAAAACATAGGAACACTGTGCGTGCAATAAACAGCCAAGCTATTATCTGAAAGCATAAAAACATACTCTACTCCCAGTTTTTGTCTCTGTTCCATCTCCTGGTCACTGTCAGCAGGGGTTGTAGGGCACAGACTCCACAAGATGGTGATAAGCGAAGACATTTTATTGTAAAAATCCAGGGTTCTTAAACTCTTACATTGTTATGAGTTTACATACTTGTGAGGCACAACAAATGTGTTTAACCAACCACCATAAACCATGATAGGAACACGCTTCAGGTATAACCAATCACTAACCCCACAGTGTGAGCACTTATTGGTTCTAACAATTGTTTTCCAGTTATGTAACTTGTTTTTCACCTCTAGTTTAGCTGAGTCATTCCCAGAATGCTCTCTGGTTAGCCGAAGTAGCAGAAGTGAGCAAGGATTTTACAAGGCCAACAAGGCCTTCATTTTGCAAGGCCTTCATTTTGCAAGGCCTTTCTGCTCCGCAACAACTGTCCATCAACTTTTACTCATATGGCCAAATCTGAGCGTAGTACCCAGCAAGCCTGCCTTCAGTCTGCTGCCTAGACCCCTGCAGACAACAGATCACATCACTTTCTGGAAAAGGATTACCTTTCATGTCTTCACAAACACATTTTTGCCTGATCAGTAGCCAGATAAAAGGCTACTGCAAAGATTATTATTTTTCATAATCTGACAAGTCCACTGCTTTGTGGCTCTCCTGAATCTGATGCCTGGAACGCAGCTCTTTTATCTTTCAATGTATTCATAGCCAACTCCAACCAAGCTAGCAGGTCTTATCCATTCCAGAAAGGCAGCTGGCTGCAACTATCTCTTACAGCAAAAGGACTAATTTTCTACTCAGTAAGGTTTCAAAGAGAACATCATTATGCTTGCTTCTCCTTAAGTGTTCCAAGTCACAGAACTTAGTGTCTTTTAAAAAAATATTTCTCTAAATAGATCTGTTTTCCATTGACAGGTGCTCACAGCAGCAAGATGAACATTACTATTTGAAGGCTGGCTGCTAGTATCCACCTCAATGATCAGTTTGATTACTGATCAGATGCCCTGATTATAAACTCGTCAGGAAGGGGATTTTCTGTGCCCTGTACCTTTGCATAATGGATTCCTAGAGACCAGGGTAACACTCTTCCATATCTAGAAAACAAAGGCCCACCAGAACTACTAAGACAGATTCCAAAGTAATTAGGATATTCCTAATGTTCCAGGAAGAGTTGCACAGACTAGCTAAATAGCTGTTGAAGATCTTGTCACTTCTTTTTTTCACAGCCTCAAAAATGAAAGCACAGTAAAATCTTTTCACCAACATTTACATATTAAACAGGGGCTCTCTACGAATCTATAGGAATATCACGTGCTTTCTTTCAAATTGTTGGGGACCGAACCAATATATAATAAGGTCCATTCCAAAAGCATGCATAACTTTTATTGCCACATTAAGGCAATAAAATAAATATTATTTAATTTTTAATATAATAAATATAAATTTAAGACAATAAATAAATAAAATTTGTTTAAGGCAATAAAATGCTACATGCACCCTCTCCAGTTGGTCTGCCAGCAGATAAAAAACTGGCATGTGGATAAACTGTATCACAAGTACAGATACACACAAGCAGCACTGTTTCAGAACCAGCTACACATACAGATCTCTGAAACACCCCAAAAAATAAGCTCAGTACAATCCAAGCTGGCTGGGTTCAAAGCAGAATATGAACATACAAGGCTGCTTAGTAATTCAGAGCAAGTTTCCTCAGCATACCCAAAGTATTTTGAAAGTATTTATCATTCTCATTTAGACACAAAAGTAGGGGAAAAGTGAGTAAATTTCCTCAGGGCAACACCACCAAGGCGACGTTGTATTTATCTGCTTTCATCTCCTTTCCTCAGAGAACAGTTGGTTGAGCATTTATTTCTCATCAGGGCAGTACTTAAGGAGGCTTCACACTGCTGCCTCCTGTTGTTCATCCTTGATCACTCAAATGGCCGTGTTGTGTGAGCTGCTTCGGGTGAGGAATCTCCCAGCCTCACTCAAAAAAAGAAAAAAAAAAAAAAAAAAAAAAAAAAAAAAAAAAAAAAAAACCACCAAAACGCCAAAAGACCGCAAACCAAAACCCAAAACCCTTTAGTTTCTACCAGCCATATGTGAGGGAAAGGAAACGCTCAGCTGATGCAGATAGGGTTATGAAAAGTCCTTCAAACTCCAGCTCACAAAGTCCTTCATATGCAGCTCCACACCTACATTTCTACCCAAAACATTATACCTTTATCTCACTTTATAGGTATTCTTTGTATGTTACAGTGACCATATATACGTGAATTACCTATAGAGCTAAAAAGAAGTGAAAGTCAGGAACTCCAGATATGTATTTTAGGCAAACAGGACAAAACGGGAGAACCCAGCTGGGGTTAAACAACAACATACTGAAAATATGATTTGAAGATTCGTGAGAAATAGTATCCCTTAAAGCCTCTTACCTTCGTCCAGTATTTTTGCATTCAGATCAGGTAATGTTTTTGGGTTTGCTTGTTCCTGTTGTACTGAAGGCAAGTTACTTTCGGGAGAAGAGAAGGATCCATCCTTGACGCTGTCGGGCGGGGAACAGCTTCCTACAGACACATGCCTGTACGCCTGCAGTCTCCATAGATCAACCTCCTTTCCAGCAGGCAGCACAGCCAGAGGAGAAAACTCACGGCAGGCCTGTGCAGTGCTGCCGCAACTCCTCAGCCTCCAAGGAAACTCAACAGCACGGGCTGTGTTCAGTAGACAACACCAGCGGGAAACATGCCGAGCCCACACAGCCATCATCCACCTCAGCACAGCATCCTACAGGAAAGAAAAGGTGTGGACTGACACAGGCACTGCCTGCCCCGCCGTAGAGCCGGGAGCGTGGAACCCCTGGGCGTTACAGCGATTCATCACTAGAAAGCACCACGTAGCTGCCTTAAGACTTTAAACGCGCGACAAATGGAGGAGCCGGGTCTGAAGGCCACCGCCCGCCGCCTTGTACGACAGCCATTCCCTTGGGAGGACGGGGGAAGCCCAGCCAGGACCTAAACCCTTCTGAGGCGACAGGGCCCTCCGCGTAAAGCCGTCACCGCACACTAGCCACAGGGCGGACAGGCTGGGTTGGGCCGCGCTCGCCGCCCCTCGCAGGGCTCCCCACGCCAGCAGCCGCCGCACGCAGCCTGCGGGAGAAGGGGCAGTGCAGTGCCGCCCGGCCCAGGACCAGCGAGACCGTCGACCGCCTCACCTGCGCCCCACGGCCACGGTACGGCGCGGCGCGGCCCACGTGTGCGGCCCGCTCCCCAGCCCAGCCCGGGCAACACCATTCGGGAGGAAACGGGGGGGAGGAACAGACAGCAGCGTCCTTCGCTCCGCTAGATCTAGAGGGGCGGTGTGGCCCCGCCTCCCCCACTTCGGCTCTCCGTTGCTCCCTCCCTCTTCGCGTGGGCGCGGCAGGGCGAGCTCCGCCCCTCGGCGCGGCGGGCGCGGCGCTGCCCCTGGGCTGCGCTCGGCGGGACGCGGCGAGGGTGGGTGGCCGGGCTGGTTCGGACCGCGCCGCCCCGCGGAACCAGAGCTGCGCTGAGAGGAGGGGAGAGAGCGGGCAAGATGGTGTCTTGCGTGGGGAGCCGGACCCTGAGCAAGGACGACGTAAACTACCGCCTGCACTTCCGCATGATCAACGAGCAGCAGGTGGAGGACATCACGCTGGAGTTCTTCTACCGGCCGCACACCATCACCCTCCTCAGCTTCACCATCCTCAGCCTCATGGCCTTCGCCTTCACCAGGTGCGCCGCTGCTGCGGGGAGCCCCAGCCCCACCCCTAGCTGCCGGCAGTCTCGAGGCGCAGGAGATTGCCGGGGCAGGGAATGGGGAGGGTCGGTGCCTGGCCCCGGGGCGAGCAGGGGCAGCACGGCTCCTGCCGGGCCGGGCCGTGCCTGCGGTGCGCTCCTCGGGCTGGTGTTTCACCGCCGGGCGCTCGTGCCCCTGCTCGGCAGGGCCATGTTGGAGAGCGGGCATCCTCCCCTCTCCAGAGCGGTTATCATCCCCTCTGCGTTTCCTGGGAACTTATTAATCTTTTTGAGCATCTCTGTGGAAGTCTCTACTAAAATGCGTGTTTCAAGGAGTTGCCAAAAAGGGGCTTTATTAGGCTATCAAGCAGCCCCGCAGTGACATCACTCCAGTAGATGATTTACCAAGCGTGCAGTAGACAGGAGTGACTGTTCTCTGGCATCACTTCTATACCCCACGCTGTCTGTGGCCAGTCACAGGTTGGCTCAGGCCTTGGCACGAATGGGCTTAGCCGCATCCCTTGCACACCACTGGAAGGGCTCCGTGGGCATCGTCCCTGCAGGCATTCTTGGCAATACTGCTAGGAATGGACAGGTTTTTTCGGGAGCCTAACTTGAAAACAAAGGGTGTAGCAGTGCAATCTGATGGGTAACTTATGTGTTTTTTGAAGTTGTGCATACTTTTAATTGCTTCTTACTGGATGTGAAGATGGTTGCATACTCCTTCTTTAGCCTAAATTGTGTAGGCAGTGATTCCTGAGAGGTTTTAGTTAGGTAGTGCTATATGTTTTAGGCTCATTTAAACGTTCGTGGCATTGTGTGTACACAGTCATGGATTTTAATGGTCTTGTGGCTTAAACTCTTGTGGTGTTGAATCCCCCCCATTAAAAGTGATGTTAAAACATCATTCATGACAGCTCTCCATTTGATGTAAGAAAAGCATTTATTTGTCACTAGGCCTGATACATAGTTCAGTGTGTAATCTTATATTTTATTCTAAGAATCCAAATAGATAATTTTTATCAGCTGTGAAATAATGGCTGAGCCTGGCCTGAGTTGAGACAGGAATATAAGGAGATGTAAAATAATGTAACTGCAGACAGTCTTGAGATGTGCCTTTTCTTGTTTCAACATGTGTATGGCCCCGAGGAAGATACTTTTGGTGAGCACATCCTTTTTTCTACTTGGATCCCTTCTTAACTCCTAAATCAGAGACATATTTTTGTGCTCTGCTACAATGTTCAATTACAGACCTTTGCTACAAGTACTCCTCATGCCCTCACCCTCTTACCTGATCACTTTTCTTCCTGAAGGGCTAATTTAGGTCAAACTTGTGAGTCACTGAGAGATTCTCATCACAATGTCATTCTGAAGGTTTAATAGAACTGATTGCTCACCTTTGGGGAAGGGATTTTGCCATTAGCTCTTTCAAGCAGAGGATGAGCCAAGAAGCAATTTCAGGACTATAGAGTCTTCTAGACCGTAATAAAATTGATTCACTTCTGGGATGTTTGTTTGCATTTTTCCAAGAGGTTTGCTGGTTTGTCTTTCCATTTGTTTTGCTGGCTTTCTAACTGACTTCTTTGGTTTCGTTTTCTTCCCTCTATCTCTGCCTTACTTCCTTTGTTTAACTACCAGTTGACTTCTCTAACTGTTCTCTATTTCTCCTCTTCTCAGGTTTTGGAAGATACTCTGATTTTACTTTCTCCCTTCTGCTATTTCCAACTATTGTAGGAGTTTCATAAATGTCCTGAGTGATATCAGAGTGCTGCCTCTGTGCCTTAATTTGGGACACTGTCCAAACTGTATACGCTCTTTGTGAAACTGGGGGAGAGGAGATACTTCCCCACGTGCTATTACAGTCTGTGCTCCCAGGTCTAGTCTTTCTGTTTCCACCAGCTTATTGCATTGAGTCTACGCTGACCGTTCATTTTCCCACTTCCTGGGCACAAAGCACTGTAGACTTCCCAGTAAGGTGTCAGAAGTGATTCTCTGCTTCCCCTGTGCTGTCAGTTGTTCCGTAGCTCTCCTGGTCAGTTTGTTAAGTGGGGGATTTTCTATGATATGTTAACGCTGATGTTGTGAAATAAAATTTATTTTTTCAGGAACTTCATCATAGACGGGGAAATTCTGCTTCCCTTAAAGTCTTTCTTGTCTCTTTTATCATTGTTTTGTGTCAGAAGTATGTGGAGGGTTCCGAAAAACTTAGAAAATGCTTTTCCCTTCTATGTATTAAGCCATTCATAACATGAAGTCCTCCTTAGAATCAGTGAGAGCAGCTGATACTGTCTTTGAGCTGATAGATAAGGGTGAAACTGAACTTCAGCAAGCAGTAATCTTCAGGTATGATGATAATAATAATAATCCAGAAAAAGAAATGTGTGTTTAATTTTTCCGTGTTAAAGTGGAGAATAGAGGGTATTCTGTTCTTTAAAACACATCCTTCTAGTGCTTCTGACAATGTCTGCAGGTTCATTGGTTGTTTCCTGCTGAATGAGCCAGACACGGGCTCCTCTGCTTCCATCCTGCACCCTTGGGGCAGAGGTGTGGAGTGGTTCTAGCTTTTCCTGTCCTCTTACACCCTAGATGGAGGTGTGTGGCCTTCTCTGAGCCCAGAGGCAACTAGCAGGAGTGAGTGCTGGAGGGGCTGTTTTGTGGGACACAACAATAGGACTGAGGAACGTGACAGACTAGTAGCTTCTAGTATGAAGTTGCAGGGGTTTGTGGAAGCAGGAGTAAGACCTATGAGAATGTAGGACTTTTGTCTTCCATGGCCCTTGATTAACAGAGTTGATTAAACTGGATTATTGTGTACTTAGGTTTGGTTGAGTTTATGGAAGATTTTTTTTCTCCCTCTCCCACATTCCAAATTTAGTGTCCTAGCTATTTTTTCCTCAATTGAGTATCTTTTTTTTTAATTTATTTATTTTTCTTTTTTTTGGTGTGTGTGATGTGATAACTTACTAGTTGATATTTTTGTAATGTGCTCTGGAGAAGAACAAGAGAGAGATAAAGATTATGCCGTTATTATGTGCTTTGGTTTTTATTATTTTTTATCTAAAAAGCCACGGAATTGAAAAATGCCCTGGTAAAGTGGATTAAAATTGAGAGAATTTTTATCTGTCCTCCCACGCTTGCATTTGAAACCTTGGTTTTGCTGCGTGGATTCTTGTATTTCAAAAACAGAGTCAACGTTTCTGGGGCTAAGTGAGGAGATGATTTAGCACATTTTCCTGATTGCAGCTTGTTGTGATTGCATATTTCCCTTTGACATTCCCCAGAATAGTTCTTCTGGGTAAACACTATAATTCTTATACTAACTAGTGTACTGCAGCAAGTTTCTTGCTCCCACCTGTTCTTACCTACTTCTGACAAGAAGAGTGGGTGTCTGTCCCTTGTGAAATGTATCTGCAAGCCAAAATGAAATGCCTTGCCACTCACTTGGAAAGAAACACAGTTTAACACTGCATACACCTTTGTTGATTTTTGGGGGGAAGTGGTGCCAACATGACTAGGACAGCTTTCCTGAAGCTGAGTAGTACTCAGAACCATGACATGCAAAGGTGAGGTCCTTTCATCCTACCTGGCACAGCAATTAAGTGATGTGATCACAATGTCTTTCACTTCTTTCTTGGCCATGATGAATTGATGTGATGTGACTCTAGTTATTTGTTCTATCTTAAAAAAGAAAAAAAAAAAAAATTAAGTCATCCTTTTGATGGCAGCCATGACACCACGTTCCCATGTGTTATTTGCAGATGTTAAAAGAGGGATATGGTTTTGCTGTCTGAGCCATCAAAGCCTGAGGCTGTGGCTAGGAAGCACACTGGAATGGCTTAAGGCTCTTGGGATTGCCAAGGGAGCCAGAGTTAAGCTCTGGAACTTGGAATTTATAGCTGGTATAAAGTGTCAGCCTGTGCAGCATGGCTACTGGAAAATGACTGGTAAAGCTGGACTTGGCTGCTTTTAAAAAAATGCTGTGAGGAGTCCCTAAGGCCTGCAGAGAAACCATTTGTGTTTAATGCACGTTTTTCCCGCCATACATGTTAAACTTAACACAGTACTTAAATGCCTCACAGTGATGAAAGCCTGCTGTGGAGCTCTTAAGGTTCAGTTTTGAGGAAAAGAGAAATAACTTGTCTAAGTGAGAAATATTTAGTAACTGCAGCAAGAATCTAGTGCAGAGAGCATTTATGCTGTCATTGATTCTTTACTGAACCCTCCAGAAATGTGCCAGATGCTCTGCCAGGAAGAGCTTTATACCTTTAAACTTTGCTGGGAAGTTTTGTTATCATGTTGGGAATAAATAAAGGACTATACTAAAATGGATAAGCTGATCCTAAGTACATGAAAATTCCCCAGGTAGTAAAACTTTGGCTTCAGTTGTAGTGGGTGATACATTATAAAATATTTGCTCTTTGTACTGTGCTAGTCTCAAGTGTGTTTCTGTTTGTATTACTGAGGTATCCCAGAAGCTGTCTGCTGGTTAGAAAACTTGGGTGAGGGTTATTTTGTTGATCTTGCTACCATATTCTACCTGCTTGAAAAGAAAGAGCTTTGTTAAGTTTGTCTTGGCATTCCAAGCTGAATTCTTAGGTCTCTCTTTTGGCCATAACATGACAGTAGCACAAATAATACCTGGTATTATATCCAGAGCTTTGGCTTAATAGATAGTCAATTGATATTTTTCCTTGGGTTTTTTCAGTTGTGCTGCGTCTCTGTTACATATTCTAAGCTGTATATTCATTATTTCTAAAGATTGTAGTCATTATTTCTGCCCTCATCTCGGGCATTTGGCATTGTGAGTAGGCAAAGGGAAGTGAAGGGTATTGCAAGTAGCACCGAAACAGCAGAGGGAAATCTAGGAATTGCATCCAGGCTTCCAGAGGTTTTAGTTTAGGTGTGTTTGCTGTGTAAAAGTACTTTTGATGATGTTTCTATAAACATTAGAGCAGGAATATTTTTTTCACCTTAGATTAAATGTGGTCATTACTTCTACACTGACTTCTAACAATGCTAATGGCTTGCATGTGTTTATTAAATATTTAACCCTCTTGTAAGAAAGGGACACCCAGAAGTGTAGTGTAAAAGTCATTCAGTGCAATTAATATCTTAACTTGTTCCATAATGAGCATGCATATTTCGTATACCTAATTTCCATGTATTCTTTATTTACATAGTATATATTGGGAGCCTTTTGATTTCATCCTTACAACGTACTTTAACACTGTGTTGTCTGTCTCTTTAGGGATGATTCTGTACCAGAGGATAATATTTGGAGGGGTATCCTCTCTGTGATTTTCTTCTTTCTCATCATCAGTGTTCTAGCTTTTCCTAATGGTGAGTAAGGTTTATGCAATTATACTTCATGATTTTAAATGTGAATTTGTCTTTATTGCCACTATATTTACTTTGATTTTTTTTTTTTAAATACCTATTTTCAGTGTATTTTTTTCTTTACTCTTTTGAATTCCTTTATATTAAGGAACAGTCTGAAAAATGGATTGTAGTCATACTGAGCAAGATATTATTTATAGCTTATTATTTATAGTCTGTATTTAACAAGGAAGTCGAGTTCTCAAAATCAGTGTCCTATTTGCAGATGTGCAGTCGCAGTTCAGCTTGCTAAGTAATGATGCTAACAGACCCCTGAATAATGTTTAAGAGGACTTTGTGTCTATGTGTTTTAACAGAAGTGTCATTCTGAAAATTCTCAGACACAATACCTTACATAAAGCACCTTACTAGAAGATAGTGATAGAAGTGGTTTAAGTTGCATTACAACCACACGTAAAACCACATTTGCTCAGGAGAAGGTTAAGCTGAACAAAAGTTTTGGTAGTGTGAGGAACAGAAAGTGCAAAAATGTAAGAAAGTTTGCGTGTCACTTAATTCTGTGGAAGAAATACTTCTGTCTGGTTTGTCTGTTTTGGTTTTTTAATTTTTACTTATTGCTGTCAGCAAAATTGTGATTCTTGGGTCAAGTCTAAACAGTCTGACAACTGGCAGTATTTGGGAAAAAACAGTGATTGTGTTCAGGGCTTTGTACTGCAGAGTTGGGATGCGTTTTTCCCACATGTTAAAAATCCTTCATATACACTTTTTACAAAGTGCTCCCTGAAAAACTGAATGCCAGAGAAAACCAAGCTTTATATATACAGTGGTGAAAGAGTGGTCTGCAGTGTGTTCTGAAAATATTTGTTGAGCCACTTCTTGCTACATAAATGTATAATTCATCTTTAGCGGTATTCCAGTTTCACCAGACTTACCTTCTCTGCTCTTTACATTAGCTGAGAGGTTTTTAATCTAATAAATCAGTTTCATCACTGGCTCTAAAGTAAATAATATTGACACTGGTAAAGAGCATCAGTATCTTCCTTCTTGTCAGCTATATATGATGCTCAGTCTGGAAATTTCAGGAGGCCTGTTGTTAACATTTCATGTAGGCTAAGTACCATGTTTCTTTGTTAACACAAAGAAATTTGTATTGATGTCTTAATTGGGAGCAAGCTGCAGTCTAGAAACCAGGTCAGGACATCATCAGGTGACACCTGAGATGTGGTGTTTGCTGAACAAACAGCATGCTACTGTTCTGGAAATAATTCCATGTAAACAGTGACAAATTTTGTCTTCATGCTACCAATTGGCAGTCTCCTTTTTACACTCTGAAGTCTTGTTGTTACCTTTTTTTTCTTTAACAACACAGTCTCCAGCTTTCAGGTGTACTACGTAGTTTGATGAAGAACTGATCCATGCTCATGCCAAGTACTCATATGGGTTTTGCTCAAAAATAAATTCTGTGGTTCTTACTGTCTTCTAATAAACTTTTTGTTTACTGTCCACAGGACCCTTTACACGTCCCCACCCTGCTATATGGAGGATGGTTTTTGGTAAGTTTGTGTTTCTGACTTTTGCACTGATTTTGCAGGACCTGCCGTTTTAAGTTAAACATTCATCATTTCTGATGAATGGGACTGGCATGAAACATAATTGTGCATCAAACTTGTGTGAATGTCACTTCCCTCCCACTTCTGAGCAGTTGCTTGTATTCTGTTCTTGGTTACATTTGGGATTATCATTGTAGTTACTCTGTGTCAGGATGGTGTAAATGAAATCACCAAAAAGCAATCATTCATTCTGATACTCTGTTTTAATCCTGTTTTGGGCTTCTTAATCTCCTTCCCCCACACCCTTCTTACTGTCTCTTCCAACCCCAGCTACTGCATAGACTATCTGATTTCTAAATCCAGTTGAGTAGGTGGTTTCTTTTCATTATTGGCAAAATATGCTATTACTTTATATGTTTATTAAATTGTATCATTTTATATCTTAAGGTTTACTTCTTGACATTTATATATTCATATTCTTAACTTATAATTTCATTAAAAGCACCTGTAAATATCAGTGGCATTCGTAGTTTGGAAAATAATTCTATTAGCCACAAAACTAACAAAGTGAAATTCTGCTCCTTAAACATCTGCATTACTCAGCAAAAACATGAGGAATTTTATTTCCAAATAATTCAGGGTTCACAGAACATATGCTAGACTGCACATTTGATTATTTTTAGGGGGACTGAATGTTTCTCTCTCCTGCCGCCTTACGTCTAAAAATAAGTAGCTTCCCAAAGTAGCTGATTACTCATCTGTTGACATTGAGAGGATACTGCTGATTAGACAGTACTCGTTAAACAATCCTGCTTCTTCTGAAATTTGGAAAACACAGATCATACTGCTCACTTCAAGTTTCAGCACATATAAAGTAAAAGGTCATTCTCAATGTTGATACTGTCGGAGCTTGACCCCTGTACTTTTGGGAAAAGGCTGCATGCAAAATCAGGAACAGCATTTTTCCCAGTGTAATTCTGCTTCTTCTGGCATGGTTCATTTAGCCGTGCTTCAGTTCTCGGACCTCTTTGGTAGTTGAAGGGCAGGACTGGTGTGTCCTCAATATTTCCAGGTGCATCGTTGCCTGCAGGCTTTGCTTCCTTTCGTAGACATCTGCTCACCTCGTGTTTCTGGGAGGGACAGCAGAGGACCGTATAGATACTTACTGTTCATGTGTGTCTTTGAACAAAAGTTGCTTTTTAGTGTACACTGGGGACTATTAACATGTGAGTCTTGGTTATAGATTAAAATACCTTTTTAGAATTGCTGTAGTTTGTTTTGGGTGGCAAATCCTAAGTTTATTCACATTAATCTTTCTGCCTTCCATGACATTGCTGCAGGATACAAGTAAGTTTGAGACTACGGAAATGGTGTTTATACACCTCCTCCAAATGTGGTCTTGGATATCTGTGAACTTGTGAATAATGTAAAGATATGGTCCCAGCAACAGCTTCAGCTGCCCCAGAGATCTACACCTAGGACTCAACTTGTAATAAGTTTCTCTTTTTCAGAAAAAAAATCCGTATTCAGACAAAGAGGAGCAAACTGGTACTCCCAAATGCAATAGTGTTTCATAATTTATAATGTGAAAATAAATAATAATCATATTTATTTTTAAAAGGTTCAAGGAGCAAATTTTCCAGTTCACAGAACTCAGATATTCATTAGTTTATATTTATATATAAACTCTTTATTGCCAGCAAAGCTCAGAATTGCCTGGTGACATTATTAAATTGAGCTTTATGTTGAAATCTGCATAAAGGTTTAGAGACCTGCATTAGTGAGACCAAGAATATTTAAAGCAAAGGTACAGGGCTAAGGTAATTGTGGATCCTAATGTATCTCTTACTAATAAGCTTTCTGATCACAGCCTTGTACTATGTGTGCCTAAACTGGTTAGACTGATTTTGTTTTGATTAGTTCATGCAGTTGAGCATATATTGTATGATTTGTCACAGGAGGGGATATGAAGGGCTGAGTGCTCAGAGATTGCCATCTGACTTGTGTCTCTTCAGCTTTTCTGCATGTAGCTGCTGCATATAGGAATTCATTTGTAGAATAATTGTTTGAAAGCAGCTTTTTGGATTCTGTGTTCCAACTAGTTTTGTGAGTGAACATGATTTTAAAACTGAGTCTTTTTGCAGGTCTCAGTGTGCTCTATTTTCTGTTCCTGGTGTTCGTGCTCTTCCTTAACTTTGAGCAGGTAAAAGCAGTGATGTACTGGCTGGACCCTAATCTTCGATATGCCACAAGGGAAGCAGATATTATGGTATGTGTCCATGGCACTTTATTGTACATACTTTAGGCATGTTTTCCATGAATGGGAAGGGATAAATCTGAGTTTGGTGATGTGAACAGTGCAAGTTTGTGGCTAAACTTGAGAGAATCAACTGTAAACTACTGTTTATTTATATTGAAATCGGCGCGAAAAACAGTCTTCTCAGTATTTTTTTTTCTAATGTAGGTGTTTGGATGAGTGTGCAGTTGGGAATATGATATACATTTGCAGTGGATTCCTTTTGGTATTAGATATGAGCATGAATACTGAAAACAGAATTAGCAAGGTAGTATCTAATGAAGCCTGTATGATGTGTGTCCCAGATCAGGTTTTTTTTCGTGCCACAATGCTTCACTCCAAGAACTTTGGTCTTGCCTTGTTGCTCTGAGGTTAGTACATTACTGTCATGCAATAGAGCACGTGAAGTATGTGTATATACAGCAACTGCAGGACTCTGCTCCCTTCCAGTCACTCAGCTGAGCACTGATGCTGTTACCATTGGGAAATCATTTCCGTAAACCATAATCTGGAGTGGCATAGAAAGCCAGGCTTGTTCTTCTGCTTGTTGAGAAGCTTGCAAAGAGTTTTCCATACAGAGAACATTCCCCTTCAGGTGGGGACATGAACACAGACAGCTGAGGCTGGAAAAGGAGGCCTGGGAGAAAGGTGTGGGTTTTGTAGGGAGGCGAACAGAACACAGTGTGAGCAGTTGGGCACCAAGCATAAGAGGGTTACTGCATGGGGAGGCAAGAGTTGCCAATCTTGCCCTCCTCGCTGTTGCGTCAAAGTACTCCTCACCACCTGACCAACATGCTCCCTTGACCTTGGGTTTGTGCATCTGCACACCATGGTCACCTGTTGTGACTATACTATATGGTTGTATAGTAGGTGCTCTTATAGAGCTCATGCCTCATGAGTAGAGAAATTCACTGGTTGTCTTTCACTCGTGGCAATTTACTGCTTATGCAAACCAGTGCACAGCACCTCATCAGCAGTGGCAGTAAGCTGACATTAGTTGATTGATACTGAGGGCTGGGTGCAGGCTCCTTGCCTGGAAAACTGGATGCTTCAGGTATTGTGCCTCAGCATATCAGCAGTACGTGTTGTGCCACTCTAGCATGAGGAATAGGGCTGTGACTTTGGGTTCTGCAGGAGACCTGTGGTGGTGGAGAGGCGTGGGCGGCCTGCCCTTAGGGTGGGGGGAGGACACATGGCTAAATGGAGCCCCAGCTTGGGTGTCGGTAGTACTGCTGAGCAACAAAAGGGAGCTGAGACAAAGAGTCTGTTGGTTTGTCAGATTCACTTGGCTCTCCTGTCATTTTAGTTAGGAATAGATTCTGTCTAGGGGAGGTGTAGTATTACTACTGGCACGGAACCACAGTACAGCAGATTCCCTGACTTGTAGCAGTCAGTGGAAACTTGCCCTGTACTACTTTGCAATCCTGATATTGTCATTTAAAGTTGGAGTAAATTTTTAAAGTGCAGCTGGAGGGAAGGCCACAGCTTGGTTGCTTGCACAGGACTGGCAATGTTGCTTGGGTATAAAAATAAGTTCAACACATTTCACTGTATGGCTGGCAGAACTGCAGCTGGAAAGATGAGATAGAGAGGAAAAAGCCCCATTAAAAATAAAGGCCAAAAAGCAAGAGCTCTGGAAAAAACCTTATTTTTGGGGTAGCCTCATTGTGTTCACTCATCATAGGTATTGTGGTGTAGCAAGGAGCCTGCACCTTCTGTGGCGCATTCCGTGCTTCTCATGCTGACAAATGAGCCAGTTTCAGTTCTCTTGGTGCACTAAAACTGCAGATTTGCCATCCTTAGAACAGGTGGTGCACCTTTCTCTGAATGACCAGCTGCACAGGCATGCATGAGAAAGCACCAGCAGTAAGGGTTACTTATAGTTACTTTATATAACCCCTAACTATAGTCTCATAGTGGGACTTAGCTGCCTGCTGATAGAAGCATCTGTGTGAAATTGCACAGTCTTCTCTTTATGGTGGCCAGGATTTAAATCTTTCTCTGTTATCTCCTTTTCAACTTGATCAGTGTTCATTTGTGCAGGATTATCAATAGTTCTGCCCTGAAATAGAGTTCTTAGTTAAACAGCACTGAGCAGTGCTGTGTTGTCACCTGCAGGTGGCAATGTGTATTTCGGGAGGATTGAAGAGCAGAGATTTTTTTTAAATATCTGTTTCCTGTTAGGAATAGTTCAGTTTGTACCCAGTGACAAGACAGAACCCCACAGCTGCAGCCTCCTGAAGGCATACAAATTCTTTTTAGTGTTGAGCAGTGATTTCTAGCACTTGCTGTACAACATGTTGACAGAACCCAGTTCCTTTGTCATTGGTGACTAGAATATTAATTAATATTCTTAAGGAATCTGCCGCTCATCTATCACAAAACAGTTGCAACTTCCCTTTGATTTTTTCCTAAATTTTTTTTTCAATCCAGGTCTGTGATTGAACTTCCTTTAAATGAATGGGTTCTGGGAAATTGCTTTCCTGAAGAAAATAAGACACAAAAGATACTTAAGTATACATTGAGATGAGTAACACTTCATTACAAACTGGGCAGGATTAGGCACTGATGAGCCACATCTAAGTACCAGACAGCATGAATATGGGGAAAGGTGGTTATTTCAAATCACGGCTCCAAAGAAAGGCAAATAATTATTTTCTGGAGTATTGTTTGCTGGTATTGTTGTTATTGATTTTATTGTTTTTGTTGTTTCTCTGTCACTTACGAAATATAACTTCAGGCACCGAGGTCTATTCTATTTCCCTTTAAATTAGCGCTGTACTGTGATGGCACTGAGTCTTAATACTGGAAGTTTTCTGCCAGAGTTTAGAAGGATAAGAAAATGAAATAGTGCTAATTTTAATTCCCTTATAATCCCAGGTTTGTTGCACTAAGTGGAAAGATGTATCTTCTTTCTGAAATTATGTGGTGATGGAGTAATTTTGTTGGGGTTTTTTTTTTTTTCATTTCACAACAGGAGTATGCAGTGAACTGTCATGTTATCACCTGGGAGAGAATCCTCAGCCACTTTGATATATTTGCTTTTGGACATTTCTGGGGCTGGGCTATGAAGGCTTTGCTAATCCGCAGCTATGGGCTGTGCTGGACTATTAGCATTACCTGGGAGCTCACTGAGGTAGGCCACTCTTACCTTAATCATCAGCAAAGGTAGGAGATGTGAATTGTTCTTGGGGGAAGTGTGAATGTTGCTAGAAGGATGACTCTAGTTCTCAATATAGATTTACATTTTAAGTCTTATAAACCAGATGCTGTGTAATTGATGCAGTTGAATTAGCAGACAACAGCAAGCTGAATTTCAGGTAAGTAATTTATTACTGCTTGAATAGAAGGGAAGTCTAGGCCAGCCTATTTGTGTCATTCATAATTTATTTTTTCTGCTGTAATGGGGATCATGCTACTTTTGCCACTTCACATATTTCCTGATTCAGAGCAACTGTTCTGCTTTTCACCTTGCAATATCTGTGATCTACTGTCATGGTCCCTTTACCTCGCATACAACAATATCACTCATTGTGTGTAGTCATACATAATGTACAAGTGAAATAGCATTGAGGGATCCTCTTGATGTAAACGCATGAACTTAGTCTTTCAAATCAGTTTTCTGTAGAGCTTGCTGTCTTGAGAATGCTTGGCTTATCTGACAAAGCATTTATAATTCCTAAACGTAGATAAGGATTTACTTGTCTAAAATTAAACTTTTGGGTTTAAAATCCTGGGGCCATGAGGTTTCCTCTTCAAAACATTTTTGTTCGTGGCATTGAAGGACACTGTGTTTTCTAAGTGATTTTGAAATTGCTAAAGTTTGGGATTTCACAAGTATCCATTCATAAAAAACAACTTAGCTAGTTATTGTACTCATTTTTTCCCTCTAGAAAATAATATATTTGGATTTTTTTCACTCTTCCTGTTCATTGCACAACCCTCATCTTCAATTTGACTCAGCATCAGGTGTCTAGTATTCCCCTTGTTGAAAGGCAGATTATTGGGACAGAAAATGTGTTGAAAAAGGTTCAACGTACAGCTATATTATCACCACTCAGATGGATTTTTGATTAATTAGATAATTCCGGAGAGTAATCAGCTTCAGAAGTATCAGGGCAGTTACACAGAGATTTAGCTGAGCATCTCCTATTAACATTAATGGATTTCAGCCGTCTCCCTGTTCTGAAATGGGAAACTTGGCTCATGCTCCATAGTGTTGGATTAAAGTTGGGATGCAGGCAGACCTTGGTCTCTCATTCTAAGAAAGCAACTGGAGAACCTTAGAGATTGTTGGGCAAACACCTGTGCTCTGGGTTTTTGCTGCTTTATTATCTGTAACTTCTGGTGTCTCTGCCTGGATCTGATTGCCATTTGTAGGCTATTGCCCCTCTCAGGTTAAATTAATTAAAAGGATGAAAGGGAAACTTTAGCAGGATAATGAACAACACTGAATCACTTGGGTCCTGAAGAGAAATTCAAATTTTCTTTTTTACAGGTTGAAATTTACATAACCTTGTCAAAGAAAAACGAGTGGTTTTGATACGCCTTGGCAAGAGTTTTCAAAGGAATTGTCATTGCCAATATTAGTCACTGTAATGTACTATAAATGGGCCAGCATTCATTCTTGTTGTATACAGAAAACATTCTACTTGTTCCTTTTCTCAAATCTGATTTTTTCAATACTTTGTTAACATCTCTTAACAAAAGATACATTATTACAAAATCATATCAGTAATCTTCCACAGCCACAGTGTATGTACATTACCTGACAAGAACTGTACTGTTTTTGTGGAGATATATTCTTTAGTTTGCTATGTGTTCTGTTAATTCTCTCCTTGAGTATTGCAGAACGACTGCTTAACACATGGCTGTCTTGATTTCCTGTCCATAGGCAACTTTTCCAGTCTGTTATTTGGATTGCAATGATTTTTCTCATAGAATAAGAGAATAAAATTATTTTTTCTTAAAGGAGAAAGAGAGGCACTGAATCAATTTCTGGCTCTTGGTAAATTATGTTTATATATTGCCTTAACTCTGGCCAGTTGTTCCCCTCACTCCATCAATAGAGTGGAATGTCCTCCTAACTTCTTGAGCCATCCTGTATCAAGTAGAGCAGCAAAGCTTGCTGAAATGGTGTCTGAAATGTTGTTGAACTCTTAATTTTTACAGTCACTAAATTTCCTGAAAATAATAAATGAAAGAGTTTTGAAATAGAAAAGTCTGAAGTCCTGAATTCCACCACGCTTTAGTAGAGACAGCTGTTACAAATGCATCCATTTTACATGCTGCATCTTGTTGCTAGTTTAGAAAACACACTACTTAAAACTACTTAGCAAAAATGAAACAAAGATTCTCTTCAGTTTGTTTTTTTTAAAGCATAAACCACCGTATTTCCTCCTAGAAATGCAGTAGTTCTGCTTGTTTCATGCATTTCTATTAATCTATCTTGTATCACCTTTGAGAGGCCAATAGCTGCATGAGATCCTTATATACAGCATAGCCTCAACAGGAAACGATGAGAAGAAAAGTTGTGATGTCTTGTGTGGTTCTGTCCAAGGCCTTATGAAGTTAATGGAAGGATGTCCATCAAATTTCAGTGGCTGTGCCTCATGTCTTTAAAGTATGCTGTATACTAAAAAGCTGATATTTAAATATGTACTTAAAAAGTGAATTTATATTAATTCTGTGCTATTCCTCACCCAGAATCTTTTTGCTGTATTCTATAGCTCTTCTTCATGCACCTTCTGCCTAATTTTGCTGAATGCTGGTGGGATCAAGTCATTTTGGACATCCTGCTTTGTAACGGGGGTGGCATCTGGTTGGGCATGGTAGTTTGTCGTTTCTTGGAGATGAGGACCTATCACTGGGCAAGCTTCAAGTAGGTCTAAATTAAAGCTTAATAAACATTATTTTGCTTGTATAAAAATAGCATGGAATCTGCCTGTGCTAACAGTGTTGTAATTTTATTTTAAATGTTAAATATCAATCTCACAGTAATGTTCCCGTACAGCATATGTTTGTATATATGACTGTATATATAATTTTCTTTTGCAGTCTTAAGTTACAAGCATTGATGCCAATGGACAATACAAAATAGCAAAGCTATTTGCATTTTCAGTTTTGTATATTATTCAGTTTGTATATTCTGTGTACATAAAACTTTGAGGAAGTCAGAGAGCAAAACAAATTGAGATGGTTTTCTCATCATACATTTTTTTTAACTAGATTTGGGCTCACCTTGGTGATGCATTAGTGTGGCAATCTGTCAGCACTAGTTGTAGTTGCAGTAGAGGCAGGGGGTTGATTGTACCTGTGCTGTTGCCTTACTTCATTGCTGACCCTCTAAAATAAATGGAGTAATTGTGAAATAAAGAGGCATTTGTTATGCAAAAGGGCAACAGCTTATGACCTAGTAAGTGTCAGTTCCTAGCTGTCCAGGTGTGGTTTCCTCCATAGCTTTTTGCCCCTCTCCTGCTTTCTTCCCTTCTAGTTTAGCATTCCCTTCTAGATAAGCATGCTTGTCTGCACATTATCAATGGTATAGATGAAACAGGATCAAGTGCAGTGAATTGCCTTGAGAGACGGAAAAGAAACTCAAATCTTACTTCCAAATTTGTATCCTATGTGAATTTCTGTACCGCTTTCTTTTCTTACTCAAAAAATTTTTAATTACTCTAAGAACCATCCAGCCTCTAGTCTCAATTCAGTTTCCTGCATGTCTACCAGAGTTGATGGTCCTTCTGTTTTTAGAGAGTTCACTGAAAGTTAAACAGCAGACTATCTATGGCACAACCAGTCTTTACTGTCTCTATAGAATAATTTTTCCTCATATTCTTTTAAATGCATGAGTCGATTTTCCTGACCTTTAACATGAAGGTGCTGCAATGAGAAGCTTTTGCTCATGCCCTTTTAATTTCTTTTTATTTCATTTAATAAACACAGATCTTAAAATTTAGAAGATTCACCCTAACCTAAGGTCTCTCCAGCCTAGGAGAACACAAATATTGGAAATACCAAATCTGAGTATTTTTTTTTTTCTTTTTTTTCTCCAGAAGGGCCAGAGAAATAACAGGGTGAAAACTGTCTTCTAGTCCTGCTAGTCTTCCTTCTGAAAAGGAAACTCTGAGTTTTTCTTAGGTACCCAGTCCTTTGGATGCTGTTGATCATCAGAATTTATATTATCAAAAGCAAGAACCAGTAATATATGTCAGATGAACCCCCATTAAAATCCACTTTCAAAATGGAATTTAAAAGCTTTCTAGTGTTTATCAATGCTATCACACCTCTCCAGGAGGTCCACATGCATCTAATATCAGAACAGCAGGGGTTATATGTGCTGGAAGTGTAGTCTTATTAAACCTGTGGAGCCATAGACCACTTATACAGTTAATGAATAATGAATCTGACAGATTCTGGAAGGACTGATGTCAGTGAGCTCTAGAACAAGGAGTGTTTGAACTAAGAGCAGTGGCAACACAGACTAGGAAGAAATAACCTCTAGATTTTTCAAGGAGGTTGCAGAATTGCAATCCTTGTTTCTTTGTGAAGAGAATGATAAATGGGTTTTGTAGTTAGTTACTGAGTTCTTGATTGAGGATAGAGAAGGGTGGACTTTTATAGCAGAATATGTACCCTGACTGAAATGCTTAATAGATTATTTTTCTGAATTCCCCCTTGCCTGATACACAGTTGTGTCTCTGAAGATTTCTGCTGTTGATCAAAAAAATGTGATTGTTCATAAACATCAGTAACAGGGCTGTTGCCTTTTTGTTTTTTTCCTTCTGGTATATTCATTGTATTTACTCCAGCTATTATTTTTTTCCAGGGACATTCACACAACCACAGGGAAAATCAAAAGAGCTGTACTACAGTTCACCCCTGCCAGCTGGACCTACGTCCGCTGGTTTGACCCAAAGTCTTCATTTCAGAGAGTGGCTGGAATCTACCTTTTCATGATCATTTGGCAGGTAAGAAATAAATTCTGTGAAATCAAGTTACTTGTTGGCTATGTTAGACTAAAAAATACTCTAATGCGATGTCTGTCTGTTGTTGAAATACACAGTTAAATGAATTGATAATGCAGAATTGGTCAATGTTATATAGTAGTTATATGGTAGTTCAGGAGTGTAATTACAGAATCTATGGAAAAAGCCAAATATTACAGATTGCTATACTGGCCTTTTGCAATTGACACAGAGTTAAAAACTGCTAGACAGTGGGGGTTTGGGATGGTGGATTTTTAATTTATTTTGGTTTTGTTGTGGTGATGTGGTGAGACATGGTTTTGTTTGGTTTGTGTGGGGAGTGGTTTTTTGTTTGGTTGTTTTGCTTTGGGTTTTTTTCTATTTTTTTTTCCCTCTCCCATTGTCTGTTGAGTGGATCAGTGATACTCAGAATTCTTTGATCCAGGAAGACTCTATAATACATCACAAATACTTCGATGACTTTATCATACAAATAAAACTAAAACTTTTTTGAATTTTTTTTTATTTCTTTATTTAGTTTTTTAAAGGAAAACCGTAAATATTTGATACAGTTGTTCAAAGTTTTTTGGTTTTAATATTTGATCTCTTCTGCTTTTCTCCCAAAATTGCCTTGGTCATTCATACCTGATTTAGGATATGCAAGTTATCAGGAGACCTCTACAGTGTGAATTAGAATCTGGTCCCTTAATGAGTTTCTGGAAAGAGAGCATATACTTTCATAGAAGTGTCTAGGGGAGAATGCTTTGTTTTACTAGTATATTACTTGCTTGTCCTAGAGCAGAAATTACTCTTTCAATGTTCGATCTAACCAGAAGGGCTATAGTAGAACATAAATAGATTTCTTTCTATCTTTTAGTTTCCATATCAATCTTTGCACATTTTCTGTACTAACTTAATAGGAGTTGTATAAGTTGAACACTATTGACTAGCTTTTTTTTTTTAATCTAGCTGACTGAGTTGAACACATTCTTTTTGAAACATATATTTGTGTTCCAAGCAAGCCACCCTTTAAGCTGGGGGAGAATTCTCTTCATAGGAATCATTACAGCACCCACTGTAAGGTAATTTTTTTGCTTTGGTGTTTTTTTTCAGTTTAAAGTAGCTTAACTTCTAGACATCCAAGACAACCAAGGCATATAGTTTGTGAATAAGTATGGCACATTTCACAAAATGTATGCTTTTGCCACCATGAAATACAAAGCAATCATCATGAATGTATTGTATTTCCTGACAAACTAATATGGTAAAATGTACATAAACAACTGTGTTGCCATAGGGTTGCAGAACCAGTCTGGTCCTTCTCTTGTTTGTGTAGCATCTCCCTGTTTTGTGAGTTAGCTGCATCTGTTGTCCTCGAGGACTGCGTGTGAAAGTATTCAAGTTCACGAGTCAGGTGCTCCAAAAGTGTAGCTGAGGAAAAATAGAGCTGTTGGTTTTTCTTACAGCTCTTTATTCTGTTTGTCTACAGGAAATATTAGCATGTTATAAGAAAAGATTGAGCAGTAGCTTATTGTGAGCACAGAACAGTATCTATGCAGCATTAACAGCTGTATAGAAACATGAATCTGCTTTTGGTCATGTGTGCGATTTTACCTTGTTAGCAAAGTCCCTTAACTTTCTTTTTTTTCCTATTATATAGTTGGAGGTAGACAGAATGCACACAGATCTGAAGTAAGAAGCAGAGAATTCCCCAGTGATGTACAAAGTGATGTTACCTTAGGCAGTTAATGGCAGCCATGAATTGGTTTATTCCTCAAATACTGTTGTTAGTGTCTTATGTACTGTGATTTCACACTGTTATTTAAATCACACTGGACACCCTGTGAGCTCTCGTATAGGTGGACTTTTTAAATTTTTTTTTTTTCTTTGTAGCACTTGGACACCTGTAGAAATCTTTATTCTTTAGCAGTCCTTGTACTGTTGAAGTAATAACACTTGTCTTCCCCATCTGTCAGTGGAAATCAGAAAATGAGAACAGGAACTTTGATTCCACTTCTTTGGAATTGCCCTCTCTAAATTCTTAAATTTCTGGAGCATAGAGAACAGAGCAGAATGGTCTCCATATTGCTTTCAAAATAGTGAAAAATTCTGCTGTTCTTTAGAGGAAATGTGCCAGTGGTTAGACCATTCAAACAGGATATGGAATAGCCATATTCTTTCTAGATTCAAACCCACATCTCTCAAGAAAATACAGTTGTTAATAAATAAAAGACAAACTGTGGAAGAAATGAGGGATTCTCTAATTCTCTTGAAGCTGTTGCCCTTTGCCTATAAGAATTGGAGACTCGGTGGAGAGGCAGGAGACAAATGTTGCTAGCCTACTAGTTTGGGTGCTTTCCCAGTCCTTGCTCTCAGGATTGTTTTTTGTGTTGTCTCAAGCTATTTGATATATGTGGTAATCTGTCCTACTAGAATTGAAGCCATCTGGTAGACATCCAGAATGATTGCATATGAATTTAACCATCAACACTTCATTTTCACTATAGATACATCTGTAACACAAAGTTGTTTTCTAAATGTAAATATTCTGGGGACTTTCAACTTCACTGAAGAATTTTTTTGCTTCCCTTCTCAGACAATACTATGCTTACCTCACAGACACACAGTGCAAGAGAGTGGGAACTCAGTGCTGGGTATTCGGGTAAGTGTTTTTGCTGCATTCCTGAAGCACTTGGACAAGTGTTAAGCATGGGTCCAGCACAGGAACAGGCAGTTCCCATGAAGCCAGTCCTTGTCTTGTGTTGGTTTTGGTTTTGCAAGTTCAGTGGAAAGGAAAATCCTGAATTTGGAGGTAGAACATGGGAAGTGATGGAATGAGTAAGGACAACAGAAGGAAGTACTAGGAACTGCTGGATAAAGCTAGACTCCTTCAAAGTAGCATTGGGCTTTCTGCCCATATTCTCAGTTAGGTGAGAAGGGCAAAGTTTTTGCCTCTACAGCTTGCCTTTACTTGATTGTTGTGAGAGCAATGTTTGCTGGCTGCCAAGGTGGGCATTGCTGCTGTTAAGAGCTTCACAGCAGAGGATAGTGAAACAAACCATGGTTGTGCACTATTTCTGAGTGCACGATGAGCCATGGTGACCTTGGCTGCAATCTCTTTGTCTCGTAGAGGACATCTTTAAATTAAGAGTTTGCATGGCTGCTTCTGAAAAATTGTTAATGATTACAGAAACCATCATCTTTGGTTCAAAGCACTCACTGAATAAGTTAATGCCATGTGTATCAATAAATAGATACCCAAATATGTCTGTACAATTGCATAACAAGAATTGCAATAAAATGTTCACCCACAGTCTGATCTAATAGTGGGAAATGTGCATGGAATAAGTATTCTCTTTTATACTGCTCACTTCTGTAATCTGCTAGAAAAAAACACAGCAACACTAGGAGCTCTTGTTGATTGCTGAAAAAGACGAAATCTTCCAGTAATTCAACTATCTAGAATATAATTTCTGAAGCAATTAAAAGCAGTATATAGAATATTCATATGTGGTAACCAAGACACTTCTAAAGGCACAAATTTTTAACAGTCTAATGATGGGTATAATTGAAATTAGTGCCTTTATTAGTACAAAACTGTTTCTTTTCAACTTGACATATACTATTGCATCACTCTTGATAGATGCACAGTAAGTGATGTAAGGCATGAACAAGGCCAATGCAACAGCTCTGCTGAAGTTGCTCTATTTTCATTAAGATGAAGCCTTTCAAAAAGGAGTATCTGTTAGGATGTTCAAGACTTTTTTGATTGAATGAAAACTTACTGTATTTAGTTCCATGGAGTACTCTCATCACCTTTCAGTAGGACACCTTTCACTGTTAGCATCCTTCTTTCTCTTGATTTACCACTTCGTAAAATGTGCAGTCCTTTTGTAAAATGTGCTTAATCCAAGTATTCTTGGCAGGAATAACAGAAAGAATGTATAAATCAGGGCAAATAGCTGTATTGTTTTTTGAGTCCTTAATGAAAATAGTCTATTGTTTTGTTTATACCTTTGAGTATATCATAACCCTATGTTTGTTCCTTGATGGTGGTCTTTCTCTTCCCACTCCTGTAGTTTGGTTTAATGATTTTTTTTCACTCTGCAACTGGATCAGTAAAAATAATACAAAACCAAGAAAGAAAAACAGTTGGTGGCCCAATGGAGTAATACTGCTCTCAGTTTTTTTTGCTAATATGCATCTCATTAATTTGTATATTGGTTAGTTGGAGTGTTACTGCAATAGTTTTAAGTTTTGGGCCCACTCATAATGCAGCAAGTCACATTAAATAGTACAGGGAAAACTGTAATTTATTACTTGCACAAGGACCATCTCTGCAATAACAGTGGTTTAGTCAAACACATATCTTTCCTCCCTATTTCATGGGGGAAACTGGATTTTCTCTGAAAGGTAGTAGTGACATTTTTGTGAACTGGTTCTAGAGAGTGCTGGTAGGGAATGTGTCCTGCAGTGTCAAGCCTGGGAGACTGGAACACTTGACCTGATGTTAAGTGTAGCTGCACATAGGTGAGGAGTAGTTTTCATGCATTGCTTGGATGTACAACCTGAAAGTCTCTATTGACCAAGCTAAGTATTACACTTTAAATTTAATAGTGTTTTTCATTATTTGCTTCAGAGTGAGATGAGTCAGTTTCTACACTTTTACTACATGTTTTTAGTGTCACATTTCTACACTTGTATTTGTTAAACATACGTAATTTTCTCTTTAGGACTTACACAAACTAAATTTATTTCTGTGACAGACAGTAATAAACTCTGGATTCATAAACAAGCGGTGGACAAGCCTTCGTAACTTTGAACCTGAAAGGATATAACACCTGGTATCAGGGAGAGAGATGGACATGCATTTTTTGATTCTTTTAATATCAGAGAGGAAAGTAAAAACTGCAATTTTTCCTCTCATGTTTCTCCTGAAATCATCTGATGCTGTAGTATGGACCTGAGTTTACAGCTAACCACAGCAAATGAATAGATTCTCGGAGAATTTGAAATGTTGTTTCATTTGAATTTTCCCTTATGTGAAAATACAGGAAATACACGTGAAGCAAGCAAAGTAGAAAATTTAGAATTGTAGTAAAATTACATCTAGTAGAGAAATACACAAAGCACAATTCTGGTTCATCCAACAAGGCAGTCTGTTGGATGTTCAGCATGGAAAAGAAATTTTTATCTGGTGAGAGCTGAAGCAGAGTGGTAGGTATAAATGAAGATTGACTGCTATTGGCACACACTCCTTGTTCCCTGGAGCCCCATGGAACAGTGAACTGCTAGTCAATCACTTTTTGTGTGCTATTTATACTGAAAAAAGTATAGAAAGAAAAAGATATTTTTCAAAGAATTTCAAGTTAATGGTGGTGTCAAGGAGGTGTGTGCTCACTAGAGGGTAGTGCTTGTTCAGAGTTGACTGTTTGGGGTCTGAGTTGTGAACGTGTGAGTTAAATCCTTAGTGGTTTTAATCACTCCTCCCCCCTGCTTTCATTTACCCACAGGGTAATTGCCTTCCTCGAAGCTATTGTGTGCATAAAGTTTGGACAAGATCTTTTTTCCAAAACACAAATACTGTATGTTGTGTTTTGGCTTCTCTGTGTGGTAAGTGAGATTTCTCATGTGCAACATAAAGCATGACAAAAGCATTGAAAGCATCTAAATAGCTTCCTCTCTGGAACATTGGCAGCAGGGGATCATTGTGGGGGAATGCTGGTAAAGAGCTTTGTGCACGTCCTAGGAAAAACAAATGTTAGATTGCTTAGAACTCACTTTGAAGGGATTAGAATAACTTTTTTTCTTATTTCTAGTCATAGCAGATTACTGGTGCTTAACAATGAAACAAACACTAGTTGTACAGTGCTTTTTGAGAGATGATGTCAGTTCGATTGAGTCTAACTTTGGTGGTACTTGCTGTAGTGCCTGCTGGAAATGAACAGGAGTTAATGGATGGTGTTAATAAGCAATGCATGTTGTGCCACACTGAAGTCTTACAACTACATAAACAACCCTGATTTATCAAGCAAATCATTCTCACTAAGCCAGTAACTTTCTGTACTTCAGTGTGATTACTGCAAATGCAGCATGAAATGCCCATTTTATAACAGTAAGTGGACGTTTGTCTTGCCAGACTTGTAACTCTGATGCCAAACACATTTTTCATGGTCAGTGAAAAATAAGGCATTTATAATGGGCTGACAGATAAATGGTTCTCCCTTCTAATTGGGAACACAGTTTGAACAGGTGATGGGGAATCAGAATTTATTGCTCTCTTATTTAGCATGATGATTTTATTCCTGAAATTTCAGAGGAGAAAAGCATTGAATTGCTTCTCAGATCAGAGCACCACAAAACCAAACATGTAACCTAGACTGAAGCATGGGACAGGGAGGAGATTTTGGTTTTCTCCCAGGCTGGTTGTTCCTGTTAATATACCTACAAGTGCCTACCAGCTGCCTTTGTATGATGACTGTACAGAGTGTGGACAGAACTCCTGCTGGCAGTGTTTCCTGTGGGTGATCTGTATGTATTTTCCTGCTCCCATTGAGAATTGTTCTGCATACCCCATGGTGGCATAATCTGTGTGTAGCTTGAAGTTGATGCACAAAGTCTTAGTCACCCTGACAAAAGATGCAGGGAGAAACAGAACGTGAAAGTCTAAATGTGACATCCCCAGGCACTCTGAGACCTTGAATCAGCTAGGAATTTAGGAAAAGTTTCACAGATTTTTTTGTTTGTTTGTTTGTTTATTCTTTTTCTTCTCCTCCCTTGTTTAGGCCTTTACGACTTTCCTGTGTTTATATGGTATGGTTTGGTATGCAGAGTACTATGGCCACCGTGAAAAGGTACTTATATAAATGAAGCCTGAGTTTGTTTTATTCCATAGTTAAAGCTGCAAAGCTCCTAGATCTTGGAATTCTTTACCAGAGCTACCATAAATGGGGATAAGGGGGGGATGGTCTAGAGTGTAACTGAAGTCAATAGAAAGAACTCTGAATTCAGCAGGCCTTGGACAGATCCCAAATTACACTGTGGTTTCTAAAGAACGCTGTCCTCTTAGTTACTCAAAATGAGGCTGTAATTTTAGCAAAGCGTTCAAGGGTGAATGGTTAGCTAATGTTCCCATTGTACAGGTGGAATGCTAGGGGAATATTAAGAATACTGGGTTACACAACAGATCACATGGCAAGTGGTGAGTTCTTATTGTATCATCTATGGTGCCTTCTAACTAGGAAGGGGACAATCCCAAGTACTGTCTGAATGTTTTATGAGGGCTTCTGCCACAGTTTGTTTACAAGTCCAGTTGCAAATGGGAGGAGTAGTGATAGTAAGAACCACCAACATCCCAATGACGTGTCCTTGTTTTTGCAGACCTTATCAGAAAGTGAAGACAGTCCATACAGTCCAGATGCTTCCTGGCTTCATTCTAAATTCAGCAGAGGTATTGGTACTTCTATAGCTGTATTCTTGAAACGGTATCATTAAGACTCAGCATGAGAAAATGAGGCTTGAGAAACTTACCTAGCAAACAGCTGGACTTGTTTTAAATTCCCTGCAGGAGCAGTGCAGACAAATCATCTGCAAGGCTATTTTGCTTTATAGCCTTTTTAAATTCTGGTTCTTGGAAATGTATTTATTTTTTAATGTATCAACTGATTTTTTTCTGCTGTTACTCCAGGCCCTTATTGCAGGTTTAGGGCATTATGCATTTCATAACTGTTGCTGACAGGTTTTCTCTCTGAACTTTGTATGTTTGATTTGAAACATATGAATGTGAAATGTACTTTTATTTCTGCTTGTTAAGAAATAGTCAGCAATGTGCCCTGGAGCTTGTGTTCTTACTGATATTTGCCTTTTCAGTGCAGTGCTGATGGTCATAAGCAGCTTTCTCTGCACTAAGCAAAGGCACTTCTTTCTGACTTCTTTTCCCTACACTACAAGTCAGTTATCTGGCTCCTCCATTGGCTTTTTGGCATGGTCTTGTTTATTGGACAAATATCAAGATTCACATCCAGAAGTTATCTGTCAGAGCTTATGTTCCAGGTGTTGTATAATTAAAAATATTTCTTATTTATCATGTGCTTGAAAAGCACTTACAGCATATAATATTTATATGTCATACATGATTTTTCTGGATGTTTATTCTCAGTTTAGTAAATTTGTGGACTTTTATATTTTGGAGATAAATCATTTGCACTCAGAATGTTTTTCCCATTTATGCATCCTGGAGAAATCTGAGCAAAATTCCCTTTCTCTGTAACTTCCTGTTATTTCATTAATTATAAACTTAAGCTTCTTTCACATTTTTTTCTTGATTCTTGTTTTGGTCCCCACTTCCCCTTTTTTTCTCAGAATCAAACACGTTCTGTCGTATGAAAGACTGAAACCTAGAAGTGTATTCTTAAAAAATCCTTAAAAGACTTTGCTTGCATAGTTCTTAATTTCTGGTAATAGTACCTGCCACTAAGAAAAATGTGGAGGTTTAATTCTTGGTATGATTTTAAATGGAAGATGTTTCACCTTTATACTCTGCCATAACACACTTCTTACTTTTTTGGAGGGGGGAAGAATTTTACAGTAGTCTTAAGAACTGCTTTTTAAAAAAGAGGCCACTAGATGGAGTACGAGTATCAACCAGTTTGTATTAGCCTGAAGTAATCCATATGTGAACACTATAGCTCTAAAAAGCCTTACTGTCTTTCAGATAGGAGCTTTACAGTGTCAACTGTATAAATATGTATATGTATTAATATTTATTTCTCAGCAGGTGCTGACAGCAGTCCACCAAAACATTCAGTCAATAGTGAAAGCCATTCATCTAGAAGGAGGAATCGACACTCCAAATCAAAAGTATCAAATGGAATTGGCAAGAAATAAGAATGGTATCTAAAGACATCATACAGTGTGACCAGAGGTGACAAAGATCATCAGACCTGGCTCTGGATTACCAAATGGAAGATCGATTCTTAAATTTAAGTTTAAAAAAGGAAGTGTTGAAGAAAACCGTGATGAAGATGGAGCCACCAGTGTAGTGCAGATCATTGCATGATGACACTTGCCATTCACTGATGTAAATCTAGTTTTTTCAGCATGTGGCACCAAAAGCCCATGAAGGGTAGACTGGGAAAAAAAGTAGTTTTGTCATAGCAGGTACACCCTGTTTTGTGTTCAGGTGTTGCAAGTTCATTTTTAATATCTTAGTTGAGGACTTAAACCCAAAGTTTAGTAAACTGATAGTCAGTTGGCATAGTTGATTGGATATTTTTTTTTTTGGTTTTTTGGTTTGGTTTATTGTCTTTATTGTTTTCTGGAAGAGTGTGCAACCCTTTGACTAAAAGTAACTCTGCCCTTCTTTCTCAGTCTCACAACAAAACTTTTCCATACAATTGTTAGTAAGTATTTAAAAATTTCATATTGTTTGCTTTTATTTAAAGGCTCTTTAGGCCTTGTTGTCAGGGTTTTACCAGGAAGGAAATGGGTCCAGGTTTCTTGTAAAGGATGTGAAATTGTTCTTCATACACAGGGGGTTTTTTGTTCTACATTGTCCTCATGCTTGATTCATACACATTCAATTTTTTTAAGTTTTTAATATACATACATAAAAATCTGCCTCAGAGTAGAGGGCTGTGTGTCCTGTCCTCAGAGACAGAGGTCTCATTATTTCATTGTTTTTCCTCCTCTATTGCAGTATGTTTTGCATTTTTCAGGTGTAAATATGTCTTTTTCATCTGTGCCACATTGTGTATAATGTTTCTTCCTGCTTCCTTCTACTTGCTACCATCCCAGCTGGACCCAGAAATCCTATTGTCTTCAGACTGATATCAGAAACTGCTTTGAAGGCTCAGATTCCCTATTGAGCTTGGTGATAAGACAGTTTCTCGCTGAAGCTGAGTTGCTTACTATCTCCATAGACACAATTATTTGTGAAGACTTGCTGTAGTGTTTGGTGTCTGAGAGGCAGCATGATGTCACTGTGATAATACCCCATTGCTTCGGTGTTTCCTATCATGCATCAGATATTCAACAGCAAAGTCACTCTTTCTTGCAGGGGTTTTTTTTGAGAGGGGTGATTTACTTTTTCTCTTGGTTTTCTTTTGGGTTTTTTAAATGTATTAATTGTGACATCTAGCAAAGTGGATAATTCTCCAGCAGTGAATGTAATGATTTAGTCAAGAGATAAGCAATCATGATCAATCAGTTTCTGTATTAAGTTATCAACATGCTTTAGTGCCAATTAAATTTTGGGATTCAAGGTGTTCAGAGGGGTAGATAGCTTAAGCAAGGATAAGTAATACCCATTAGTTATTTAGTCTTTATGAGAAAATGGGATTTCTTTTTTTTTTACTAATGTTACTGTGATTTGCCACAGGCTAAGTACTAAAGAAAAAAATGCAGCAGAGACTTTATACAAGTGTATAATACTGTAAATAGAAGAAAGTATCCTGTGTAATCCATCAATTCCTATGTGCCACAGATTATCAGTGTTTTCAATGCACTTAAGTGTTGCTGCTGAGCTCCTCAGAGGCCTTTAATTTCCTACCCTACTTTTCAATCAAACACGGAGTGTACAGCTTGGAAAGTAATGTGGTAGAAGCTGCTATATCATCATTGCTGCAGTGACATTTAATGTTACATGCAAAAAAATGTTAGGAAGACTTTCAGGCTCTCCTTCAACTACTTGGTTTTCATTCATACTATAGCAACTCCATATATAGCCTTTGTATTTGTAATGTGCTACATATTGATGAATGTATTTGTAGATTTCTTTGGATACTGAGACTTGTTACTTTTTTTAATTTCCTTAGTTAAAAACTCAGTCTGTATAAGACTGAAGAATGGCATTGTAAATTTTCTATTGATTCAATACCAAAGCAAGAGATTTGAAGTCTAATGGTTAAGTATTTTAAGTACTGTGGTTTTCAAAGGTGAGAGCCTATTTTGTACTTGCTAGGGGTATACACACCAACTATGTATAGAAAGCTTACATATGTAAACAGATGCTGAAGTACACCATCTACCTGCCTGTGGGAATAAGCACACATTTTGTAAATGCAGACCTGGTGCTCACATTGCTGAACTGCACCCTAAAAATATTAGAGAAATATTGAAGTGTGATCTTGTTGGAAGCTGACATCTGTATACTATTACAACACCTTGGCCTTGAAGAAATGTTGTTTGACAACACCTTTAAGTTATTTCCAATTAAGTATTTTTGCTTTAAATTTTTGTTTGGTTGTTTTTTTTTTTGTTGTTGTTGCATGGTGTTTGGTTGTGGGGGTGGGGTTGGGAGGGTGTTGGTTTCCAGGGATTTTTTTGTTGTTTGTGTTGGAGTTTTGTTTGGGTTTGTTGGGATTTTTTCTTGTTTTTTAAAAGAGGGATGGCTACGGAGAGGAGAAACTTAAGTAAATTATTCAAGTGCTGCTTGGAAAATAGCACTTTGTCTCCTCTATCAGTAGTTCTGGCTGGAATTCACATGTGTTCTCACAAGTCCTCCACTGACTGACAACTATATTTTCAGCCCGTCATTTTGTATGCGAGCTTCGCACTGCAAGGCATTGGAAAGGTGCTTTTGATCACTGCTGTAAAATTAGTGATCTTGATTTTATCAATTACTGTGCTGTTGCTGAATTCTGTATGCGTGTAGCACCTGTAATGAAAATCACTGAGTTGTTTAGCAGTGAGCATCCATGTGTGAGTTCTGCTGCTTGAACAGTGTTTTGTAACAGTCATGGATGCCTGTTTTTAACTACTTGTTCTGTCACAGCCTCTCATTCTGACTTTCCTGCTTCTGATGTTCTTTCCTTTCTCTGTCCTCTAGTGATCTCCCCTGCTGCTATGGAGAGATTGGAATTGGCCCTCCAGAGGCTGTCCATCAATGTCAGTCATTGAAGGGAGGCTAATTCGAGGCAGCGTGGTGTAAGCAGAGGGTAGTGGCAAGAACTTTAAGTAGTAGATTAAATAAAAATGGAGAGTTTTAAAATACAGGTATACAATGAACCAGAGCTCATGTTGAGTACTGAATTCTAGTATTAAAGTTGCTGCATAGATCATACACCACATCTAATTCAATATTTGGAGTGTGATTTCAACCAATGCTTTTGTTACTCTTCTGTGAAGATCATCACTTGATGTTCCAGCTGTTAAAACTTTAATTTTTTTTTTACTTTGTTGTCACAAGAGGACACAGATGTTACCACATTTTTAATAGTTTTTGAATAGAATTGCTCTGTATTGATTGCAAAGTACTGTATTTTGCAATAATTGAGTAAATCAACCCATGTCACCAGTATGTGTGTTTGTCTATACCTGTAAGGCATAGGAGATGATTACATACTGCCTTTAGAAGCTATTATGTTTCATTCTAAGTAAATGAATTTTGACAAATGCAGTGGTTCCTGAGCAGTCTACAGTGCACTCTTAAGGTTTTGTTGTAATTTATTGTTTTGGAGCAGCAGCTCTGGTAATAGGAACAGTTTAGATTATCTCTTCTGAAGTTTTTCTAGCGTACAGGATAAGTTCTTAATTGTTCTTTTTGGATTTTATTTACTATTGGATGGGAGAACTGAGTTGCAAGATGGTCTCGTGACAGACCTTCAGAGAAGAAATGAAGCCTCCTGTACAAGGACTGTAGGACAGGCTGTCAGCAAGTAAACAACCAGTATAAAGGTGCCACTGAGTGTCTAGAGACACCTTGCTTTGGCTGCCACTGCTGACAGTCCCCACAACAGCAGTGTCCAGTTTTGTTATACCTAAAATTGTTGTGAGCTGTTGATTGCTCCTTAGAGTCAGCTGAGTAGTTTGTAAAGCAGCATGGCTTTCCTTTTCTTTCTCAGTTCCTTCTCTATACAGACATTGAATACTGAGACTTTCTGACTTGCTGGGAAGGGCTTTTCTTCAACATGACTTATCTTTTTGAATATGGATTTACAGAGAGGCCATAAATTCTGAGGTTGTAATAAAGTTAGAAATAGCCAGGACTTAAGCTTGCTCATAGTCTGGGAAGAGCAAGCATTCAGTTTGTAAACCTATTCTGAAGGGTGGAAAAATACCTGATTAAACAATTTTTAAGAGCCACCGCTCTCAGAATACTGCTTACTACGTTAGAGAAGGGGGGGTTATCTTTTCATTCTTCACTAAAGCATTAAAAATACTGGGAAAAAAATATGAACAGTGGAAGAAACTTGGTTTAAGAAGCAACACTTGAAAAATGCACTCTTTTATAAGCATGGAGCTCTACTACATTTGAAGGATCAATCTTTATGTCTTGGTAGTTGCTGTTGAGGGTGGAGCTTAATCAGTGGTGTCAGTCAGATGGGCCAGGTACCTTCATTAGTGCTCAGTCACCCAGTGGCTCAACTTGCACACTTAAGATCATATGATTTGGCACAGACTGGAAGCTGAAGCCAAAAGCTGACATCATGATTGAAATAGGTGTTGGTGTGCCTACTTTGGTGTCTGAGTGCTCACATTCAGCTATGTCCTGTTGACACATGCATGGGCCTAAGCACTACTTTCCTGAGCCACCTGTTCCTTCTGGTATATGCTGGAGCACTCTAAGAAGTACACAATTAGGTTTAACCAGAGGTTTCTGAGCTGATTTTAGGCCTTGTATGATCAAAGTGCCTCCTGCAGTAGTCTGGCTCCCTCTCTCTGCAGGTGTGATCTGCAGTCTTACCTACACCACAGTTTTGTTCTCTTGAGCCATGGCAGGGCCTGGTTCTAATTCAGCAAATCAAGGTAGTTCCCTAAAGTTGCAGTTTCCCAGCTGAGTGGAAATGTGTTTTGGATAAACACCCTGCCCACATTTCTCACTTTGCTTTTGCATGGCTGGTCAGGAATTGGGCACATATTACTCAAAGAAAGCAGGACTAGAAAACCACAAACTCTTCATACAGTGGGCTGAAAAGCACAAGGACAACAGACTCCTGGTATATGCCTGGCAGGGTACATGGTGTGTTATCTTTATGCCTGCTAACTCATCTATCAGTGCTGTGGCTGCAGGTGCAACTCAGGTGCCTTCCCCTGTGCTGGTTTTGTGTGTATGAGCTCCCTGTGATGCCAGCTGATAGTCAGGCTCTGCTACTCCCAGCTTTTGTTGGAATAAGTGATTTATACACCTTTCAGACTTGTCAGCACAGCTGGGGCCAGAGTGCTTACCACTGATAGTGAGAAGATGGTGAGTAGTCTTTCAGGCTTGCTCACAAAGAGTAGATCCTGCACAAGACTTCTGCTGTATGTTTGTCACCTCTCTGTTCACTTTGGACAGCTGCTCAGCAAAATTTATCAAGTTCCTTCATACTCTAAAGATGAGTCCAAGTCCTGACCATCTCAAAGGACTTTGGAAATTTGGGGAATCAATTTTTATTTACAGCTGCTTCCTGTGTCTTTAATTTGGACTGTATCTTCTGTTTTCATCATCTCCCAGTGGAAGACCAGAATTGGTCTCTCAGGCTTGGATTTTGTTTCTCTCACAAAGGAGCAGGCTTGCCCTCAGCAGTCTAAATTATATTATAGTAAGACCAAGTGAGTTTTTACTTCAATGCAGAAAAAAAAAAAAAGCAAGTGTGGGAAAGAATGTAAATTATAAACATTGAATTCCTATAATCAGCAACAATGTAAGTGCCAGACTATACTAAGGGTACACATGGGTTCAATTTTCATCATTTTTGAGGATCTCAGTTTTCAGATGATCATGAAATAACTGGATGGCTTATTTAATGTTTTTAGAGTAGGGGAATTTACAGCAGCAGCATTCCTATGGCTGTGATCCAAACTATGTTCTACAACTGCTGTGGCCTCCAGTTCAGTATTTTAGTGGTTCTTGCTCAAAAAACAATGCATAAAATACTTGTGTGTGTTTGTATATGTACATATAAATCTACCAGATGAACTTCCTCATCAAAATGCTCAGAGCCTGGTTCACTACATTCTCTGTGACAATGACTACAGAATGCCTGAACATTTGGAAGCATCCAAGTCTGTACCCCTGGAAGCTCCAGGAGGGGTAGGCATCAATCTCAGTTGCAGCCCCTAGGTGATGCTGTAACACAAACACAGAGAGAACGTGACCTGGATTTTCAAATGTTGCTTCTAATTTTGGGCTACTGGCTTTAGCCACCGTGACTCTATTTTAAAGATTTCATAACTCCCGTTGGCTTTAATTACAAGTGCCGTGCACAGTCCTTCTAAGTGCCCATGTTGTCAAAGTTGCTACAGAATAACCAAAGCAAGACAAATTCAAATTAGTATCTTTGAGAAGGCTTTTAATTAAAGTGTTAAATGATAGCTCTAGGCTTTGGAGAGCAAGAGTGAGAGACTTCTATTCTGGTTTCCACCATACACAGACTACCAATTTCTTGTCTCAGTATCTTCCCCATTTGAAGGGAGGACTGCTCTCTCCAGAGGATCTTTGGGATAAAGCTCTGGGCAGGGTTCTTCTGGCTTTCCTCCTGTTCCCACTAGCCTTTCTGTGGGGCACTGGGTGGGACAGGGTGACTGCTGTTTGAAAAGGTGGTTTGGTTTTTGCTCCCAGGATCTCAGCTGAACCAGGGCACGATCTCCAGTTGCTGCCCATTCCCTTGAGTTTGTGATTGAAGTTGTGAATTTATCTCCTTGCTCAGATGAGCCTGTCCCTCATCCCTGCCAATCCCTTTGGGACAGGGAAACCACTGGGTACAGATGATTATTGCTTCATATTCATAAACATATTGTGTTTATGTGGCTCAGAGTTTTGGATGGCTCAAAGTATCTATCAGCAAGCATTCAAAACTTCATACGATCTGCAAAGAATTCCCATTTTTCCATTAAGTGCCATTTTTTCTAAAGATTTGGAAAATCCTTCTGGTCACAAGCCTCGACAAGGCACCCAACTCGTACCAATTACTGCGACTTCTATCTATTAACACTAAGATGGCTGTTGGGGAAAAAATCATTTAACTTTTATATGGTTAGCTGGAAGAAGAAATTGCAGCCCTCATTCCTTGCAGAAGGAAAAAGTGTCCTTGCTCTTCTCAATCTGGTTCATGCCACTACTAATATAAAAAAGGCTGCATTGGTTGTATTGTAGCCTGACTTCAGTTTGTTCAGCCTGACTTAATGGAGAGGGAAAAGAATACAGTGAAAAATAATTGCTAAGAGAGATATATTTCCATTAATTAAATAAATAACGTGAAAGAAAACCAAGACCTTGTGTTACATTAGCTGAGACATTTAGGGTTGGGTTTTTTATTTATGTGCTGTAAGGGTTTTAGGGGATGCAAAATGATGCTTCTAACTTTTTAAATATTATTATTTCAGCTCTTTTGCTGACTTTGCCATATTTGGCTCCCAAATCCGCATCTCTGCATTCCATTTGCCCACATTTAAAATGCATCTGGAATAGCAGGACAGAGGTTGGGGTGGAGAAACCAGATAGAGCTGAATTGCAATTTCCTGGTGACATGTTCTCTAAACATCCCAAAATATCTCTTAGGGTGAAATGTTCCACTCAGTGACTTCAGGTTTCGGCAGCACACACTGTTCATTCAGTCCCAGTGCTTCTCACAGGGATGGTAACATGATTACCAGTAATGATCTTTCATGCTGTAGAGCTTTTTTTTCTCGTACTACTTCCATGTTGAAGGAATTTCTTTAAAACAATGCATATGACATTGCAAAATTGATGGGGGGAGTGGCCAGTAAGTTCATGTTAAAGAACAGAAATGGGGACAAAGGGTAAGTCACTTGTCTACATTTCCTCAGGAAGCTGAAAACAAAGAGAAGAGTAAAATCCCAGACATTTGGTTTCCATGCTGTTACCTTGTCTTGGTTTGGAAGACAGGCGTCTGCTAAGGAAGGTGGAAACCTGCCTTAGAATAGAGGATATGACCCCCCTCCCTCCAAATTCTTATAAGGTTGAAATCAAAGGCTCTCAGGCAGAGATATGGGAAAAGGAATAACAGTTCTTTACTCGTATCTATAACGAGGAAAACAAGCAGCAATAACAGTAGCAATAACAATTAAACAGACCAGATACCCGATGGCAGCTTTCTCTGGGCTGCCAGACACCGCCCCTCCCCTTTGGTGCAGTTACGGTCACGGCCGGCAGGGGGCGCTGTGACGTGAGCTCAGGTCCTCGGTGATGGCAGACGGAGCAGAGGGCGAGGCGGCTGCACGGCGAGCGGGGCTGCAGCAGGGAATCTCAGGGCAGCAAACTGGGTGGCAGAGCTTATCCACTCGAGCCGGCGAACAAAAGGGTAGCAGGGACTCCAGCAAGGAAGAAAATCCAGGCAGTGCTGAGCTCCCACAGCAGCAGTGAAGGGAAAGAAGAAACAGCAACTGTCTCCTCCAACAAGTCCTGGGAACAAGTGTGTCCCTGCCCACGGCCAGCCACTTTTTTCTTCTCTTGCCACACCTGGCTATGTTTTTAGTCTCTTAAGTGTGTCTTTGTCCCTTAGGTACTCAGTCATTATCTCTTAAGTACCCAGTCATTAAGGCTCGTTAAGGTATCTCTAGCCACAGGATGGAAAAATTCCCAACCTCCAACATACCTGAAAATTACCATGGGACTTCCTAAAAAAGGGCTTCTGTACTAAATCCAAGAATGTTATCCACATCTCTTAGTCCTTAAAAATGAAAATATGATGCTAGATGGAACAGGAGGAAGGTGATACCCCCTTCCATTCTTATATTGGGATCTTAATTTCATTTTGTTTCACTGGCTTACTTGAATTTACCTACCTTTCCCAGTGGGCTTTTATGACCAATACCTTGGCTGTTGATGTAAAATTAGGGTTTGCTAAAGGTGGATGAACACACATATGGCAAAATAGAAGATCTTGGAGGTTCTGGTGGATGAAAAACTGGACACGACCAAGCAATGTGTGTTTGCAGGCCAGAAAACCAGTTGTGTCCTGGGCTGCACCAAAAGCAGCGTGGCCAGCATGGCAAGGGAGGGGATTCTGCCCCTCTGCTCTGCTCTGGTGAAACCCCACCTGGAGTGCTGTGTACAGTTGTGCGGTCCTCAGCACAAGAAAGACATGGACGTGTTAGAGCAGGTCCACAGGAGGGTCACGAAGATGATCAGAGGGTTGGAGCATCTCTCCTTTGAAAACAGGCTTGAGAGAGCTGGGGTTGTTCAGTCTGGAGAAGAAAAGGCTTCAAGGAGACTTTATTGCAGCTTTCCAGTACCTGAAAGGGGCTATAAAAAAGAGGGAGAGCAACTTTTCACATGGGAAGCTAGTGTTGTCTGTGGAGTCCAAAGCTGGGACGAGGTAGGAGTGTGACTACTACCTCTTTTTCTTGGATGGACAGCTCCAGAGAAACCTGTTTGCTGTGGTTTTGTGTGCCCAGGCACGCGTTGCTTTCCTGCATGGAGATACTGTAATTTGTAAAAGTGGATGATCTGGCAAAGCCCTGCCACTAACACCAGGACCTTAAGGCCGTCTTGGCCTTCTATTTATTGTAATTGCTGAGCGAGCTATCTTCTTTGCATTGGGCTGTTTTCCCTGTTTTGTTATAGCAAGAATTAAGGAGTGATGACCCAATGTCTTTGTACCAGGTTAAAAAGTTTCAATTTCTGCTTTTTAAATACTGTTCTTGAACTAGGCCAGACCCTGGTGTTTGCTTCCATCAGCCATGCTCTTCTGCCTTGACACATCAGAAATCTTTCATTAAGGACTAATTGCTTTTTGAACTTGATAAGAGGATAACAGCCATTTTAAAGTGAAAAGAAAAAGGAACTAAAATACAAATGCTTTTTTTTCTGAGCTGGTTCCTGGCTCATCTCTATCCTTCCACCAAAGGTGGTCCCACAAGGCTTTAGCTTCCAGTGGGTGACAGAGGTGTCCTGGTGACAGTCTGGATCAGCCTCTGTTCTGTTCCCCTACCAAGTACTTTTTACTCCTTCTCTCTCAGCAACCAACCTCTCCAAGCAACAGGATGGGATGCTTGGAATCATCTCCACTTAAGACAATGGACAGAAGAGCCTTAATTAGGTGCAGAGTCCCCACAGGCTTCCTTGCCAGTCAAGAATATTCCATAGGCATCTTCAAAGGGCAAGGGAGGTTGTAGATGGTTTAATCATCCTCTGGAGTTGCAGGTGACCTCTGAAGGAGCCTCCACTGGGGATAGCAGGCGTGTAGCTACACCAGCCTTCACATTGCATCACCTCCTGCAAGCACCCAAATTACAAGGGATGAGTCCAGGCCCATGTTCCTGTTGCTCCATTGATTTGTGCCATCCATCTCTTTTCCCCATTGGTCCTTGCAGCATGACACTGTTCTCCAAATGCAGAAATACTGTACTTCAGCAATGGATAATTCCATCTGATGGGACGGGAATTATGTGTCACCCCTCTTCTCAATGGTGTGCTTGTAGGATGCTGCTGATACTCTGAGCCCACTATAGCATAAAAAAGGAAACTAAGGGTTCCGTGATGGAATGACAGTCACCTGCTTTCTTACAAGATCTGCTAAATTTGAGGCTGTATTTCAACTAGTGTGAGATGTAATATTCAGTGTGGCAAAAGAAAAGAAACAAGCATTTTTTTCTTTCTGCTTTCAACTCTCCCAAGCTGTAACTCACCTTCTCCAGCTTCCTTCAGCTATTAGAAGAGGGTTAAACAACCTCACTAGGAAGCAGAGAACTTTATCATAGCTAAAGAGGATTAACGCATGCATAATCCCCTTACAAAGCCACTTGCCTTCAAACTCCAGTGTGTAAAAATAAAAAAGGATTGGATCAATGTTATTTTCCTTATATCTAATTCAAGAACAATAGAGCACATTAAGTAATTAAAATGTTCACCTGTAAGGTGCTTAAAAGCAAGGCTGCTGGCAGATATATAATTAGCTCCAGCTAGCTGCTTGCTTGTTTACTTCCGTTAATTGACCTACAGTGGGGTCTTTGGGCTTAGAGCTTTATTTAGAAAACAATTTAATATTGCATAAAGTAGTGCAGTGGATAGGCAGGGACCAAAGATAGAAAACCAGAAATTAGATCACTTACTGAGCCAACATACATGCTAATTTAGGATATTTCAGGTCCTCCTTGTTATGCCATCTTCAGTTAACTGGCAATTTATCTCTTGTCAGAACTACAGTTCTTAAATGGGTTGGATAAAATCACCCCAAACATTACTAATTTTCTTGTGTTGTCTTTCTTCTGCAGAGGACCTAGTCTGCTCTGCCTGTCTCTGCACATGACATAAAAAGCAGTGGGTTTTCAATATTCTCTAAAGGAAGGATGACTGAGAAAGATACAGAGCTGTGCATTCCCAGACCACAAGAGCATTCCAAAAACAAGGAACATATCATGTACTACCTGTACCATTTTCAGGGATGCATGGGAAGGGGTGAAGAGCAGAGTTTTTGCCTGGTTTCCCATGCCACCTCTGCCAGAGCCCTGACTGACCAAAAGCCAGGGGCTGTGGGTTGAGAGACCACAGCAGGACAGACAAACAGGAACCTGAGTGGATGGAAAGGGAGAGAATGGCAGGCTGCAGTTAACAGCTCCCTTGCCATGAGCTATAGGCATCACTGCCCATGGGTCATTTCGCATGGTTTTTATAAAAGTGTCTTGAAAAAATCTGGCAGCACTGAGAAAACAACCTTGGAAATGATTTGCAGTTATTTATTGTTTATCTGTGTGAAGGGGTGACTCTGCAGAAGAGCCCACAAATGGTTAGTGTTTGTGATCTGAGTAAGACATATGGGAGGCTGGAAGAAAATGACTGACACCAGGGAGGAGAGGGAAATATTATTATACTGATGTTATGTGAGCACTGTAGAGGAAGTGAGTCTTTAAAGTGTGAAACCTCCAGCATTGGAAAAGATAAGCAGTGCCTGCAGAAATCAGCTTGTGGGATCTGTTCTCTTGCTAAGCTGCCTTTGAAGATTGGGGGGCTGTTTTCCTTTCAGTACCCCCAGGGCAGTTTTCCCTCCTTTCTAGTCTTGCCATTGATCTGAGCTACACTCCCAGATCTGTAGGTGTCTGTACTCCTGTGGCAGGCTGTGATAAAGCCCAGTGGTTTTTAGAACAATATAAATGATTGTACCTCACCTCCCTGTAGGTCTCGAGTTCAACAGCCACAGGAGACTGAGCCTGTCAGCAAATGAACCCTTCATGGCTTCTGCTTTCTTAGTGAAGTGTTGGTTTCATGGCTCCTGACAAGTGCATCTCGATATAAAAATCATGTGTGCAAGTTGACTCTTCCCCCTCCCTTTTTCTTTTTCCCGTGGAAAACTTTTCTTTGCTCTCCTGTATTTATTCTCTTGCTTAGAGATCAAGGACTAAACACATGCAAGCCAGCTCCCCTGCTGAGTCCAGGACTCCACCTTCCCTCTAGGGACTGCATGTACTTTAAGTGGCCTTGGACAGACTGAAAATCTGGAGACGCTTCGCCATCACAGAATCACAGAATCTTCTAAGTTGGAAGGGACCCACAAGGATCATCAAATCCAACTCCTAGGTGAATCATAGCCTGTTTCAGCCTTTCCAGCTGTCAGCAAGCTGGAACCAGATGTGGACAGCTGCTGGTCTAGGACGAGGCCACCAAGGCTGGGGGAGTTTTAGCAAAGGTGGATCCATCCATCCATCCATCCATCCATGCATCCATCCAAGTGAATTCTAAGGCCAAGTTACTCAGGTGACCTATTTACACCCACAGTTTACTAGTTTTGATTCAAAGGATGAACTAGAAAATGTACTGAAGATGTTCTCTTTTAAAACTGTTTCTCACTGGGGAAGGGGAGGGGGGGAAGTTGCTTGATGCAAGGTTGTCATCTGGCCCCTGTGACACGTGACTGATATCACAGCTCAGTATCTTCAGCAACATCAGACCTACCAGCTCAGCAGGGATGACCTAATCAGCTCTCCCAGCCTACAAGTAAAAGCACCTTTTCCTTGTAGAGCAGCAACTGCCTTCATGAGCAGGCCCAGCCAAAGCAGAGGAGACAGCCATGCCTGGAAAGCTTGGGACCTCCTGTCCTGCACTGCTCTGGAGCTTGCACATCACCAGCACTGCAGGATAACACAGCCCAGCTGCTGCTGCTGCTCTCGGCTGGCAGCCAGGCACATGTACAAAGCCTTGAAACTCAACTCAGGCAACATGCACAGGGGTGGAAAGAGGACAAATCCCAGATATATTGTTTCCCTCTTCTTTTTTATCCCTGAATCTTTCCTCTGGCAGTCTGTGTTTGACTGATAGTGAGCCCACATCAGCTAATCACAGTGTGTCCTGAATATCTCCAGCTGTTCCTTGACAAATGGTGAAGAAAATTGCGGAGCTTGAGCCTCTTGTCTCCCCTGCGCTTCCCCATGAGGGCATGGAGGCAACAAGTAGCATACTCAGCCACTGACATGCAGACCTGTCCTCTCCAGCCTGGCACACACAGTTCCACATCAGCAATGGGGAGTCCTAGCAGGGAGCCCCAAACCAGGCTCGAGTTATTCTCCAGGCCTTTTGGGAGGCTACAGGAGCGAAACATGGTCTTGTTGAGCAAGCAACAGAGCCAGCTACCTCAGGGATGGGGAGAGCTGCTGTGAGTGCTATGAGCAGGCCAAGAGGATACCAGCTCCGTCAGAAATGCCTATGGGAACAGTTGGGTCAGAGCAGGAACTTGAAGCCACATCTCCAGATGAGAAACTACCGACCCTGAGAGATTGACTCGGAAATGGGACAAAAGGTAGCAATCGTGTTTGTTTGCCTCGCCCTCTGACTTCACCCTTCCTGTTTCAGATGGGTCACCCTGACCTCATTTTCAGACAATATTTTCAGATTTCACGGAACCATGATGAAGTCTGGCTAAGTAAGAGCACAGAGGGCTTTTCTGGTAGATTTGCAAATATATTTGGGCTTAGATTTAACAGGGTGGAAAAAATCTTCAACTGTATTTCTTTCCCCTGGTCGTGGAGTATGGTGTTTCCTTTACAAATCTTTCACGCTGCTGGCAGATTGCAGTGGTGTGACCAAAGGGCCAGTACAGGAGTGCATGGGGCTATGGCTAGAGAAATTGGATGTGGGGTTTTCCATTTAAGCTAAATCTCTTCCTCTCCAACGGGGTTAAAGTTAACTCAGCTGTGCAAACTAATTTATATTCAGTCACACGTGGCTATAAATGGTACTTTTTGTTCCTGAGAAATATGAATATAGTATTTGCTCTGAAAATTCACCATTTCTCATGAAAAATCTTTCCCCTTGCCATTTGTCTCCAAGATGTTGAATTTTACTTGGCAGATGGACAGAGCAGGAGGGTGGCCAGGATGCGTGGGAAAGAGTGAATGCCTGGGATATGGGGCATCCTCTTTCCTTCTGAAGTCTTGTGCAAGTTTTACTCATTTAATATGGTGAAATGCAAATGACAAAATAAAGCGTTCTTCCAAACTGTTGAGGACAAAGGGAAGATATCCTCCACTTAGAGGACGGACAGAATAGTGGATGATACAGTCCCTGACAGAAAACTTGTTTCATATTATTTTCCAGCTTGGAGATTGGATTTAAATAAGGGAGCTGTCAGGACTCAGAGCTGTTATTCAAAGGCGTAGTGTATTTTTTCAGCTGCCCTTTCTGTACTGCTGGGTCTTTACTCTGGATGTAATGGCCTGGCACAGACTTTCCTAATTAACTGGAAGAATGCACCCATGTTCACTCAGCTGGTGGTTGTTACCAAAGAATATTCGTCATGCCCAGTACGTCACAGGACTCATATAAATTTTGATAGCATTAAGAGAGCCATATCAAACACATCTCTCAATTAGTCAGGCATTTTTGCCACTGCATAACAAAACTAGTTAGACTGTCTCAGTCTGGAAGTTATTCAATTAATAGTTTTTCAAGGATTTGATAATTTAGTTTTCAAAAGCTTTCCACTCTAAAAATCAGCAGGCTCTGGCACCCTCATTTTTTTCTGGAATTATCATCTCTATCCTGTAAAAATGATAACATTATTTACATAATGTCAGTCAGACAAACCCATCTAAGAAATTTCTGCTTGAGCTCAGGAAATAATGGAAAAATCTCCACATGAATATTTTATGCTGTAATATCAGAAAATTCATATATGTATGGGTGTATATGCATGTGAAGAATTGCATATCATTTCCCTTGCTCTGTGAACTGGGAAAATAATGAAGAAAAATTATTAGATAATACTATGCTGTTGGCCACAGAGCTGTTGCTCTCAGCACCGAAGAGCTGACATTCTGCCTGTTCCCAAACCCATCACATTAACCACAGGCACAGAACTGAGGAACACGGGAGAAGTGGAAAAGCTATTCAAGAAGCTGGCAGTTGACAATGGGGATCTTGAAAAATTATTTCCTTGGACTCAACTAATTCTTCTTCCCCCTTTCTTCTTCCCCCTTTCCAGACAGGGCTCTGCTAGGAGACAGCTTGGTTCACTCTGGTTGAACCAGCTGTTGAAATCCCAGCCAGCTCCTGAGTGAGTGAAAGACTAATCAGAAGTTGCCTTCAGCAAGCTTTGCTTTCCCAAGCACCACTGTCTCCTCACTCAGGCAGAGTGCTGCCTATCACCAAATCAACAGGCATCTTATTCCTGCTTGGCCCTCGAGCAGGTGCCTCTGCCTCCTGGGCCCCTGCTATGCCCTGACTACCAGGCCCCCTGCCATTCCCTGTCCCCCCATTCAGTCCCCTCACATCTACAGCAGTGAAAAGTTTCTTATGCACTGATGGCTTACACACTAGATTTCTGCAAGCACAACACTGTTGATCTAGGACCAGGAGTACTTGCAGCCCTGACAAACAGTACATCTTTAACGAAGAGACCAAAGGGACAGAAGGCAGAGCCACCTGCCCCAGGCTTTGGTTTGATGATGGGTTGTGTATGGCCTGGACAAGGAGGTGGCAGTGCTCAGGGAAGCAGAGCTCACAGAAGGCAGTTTCTGATTAGTTTATTGCTCATTCAGGAGTTGGTTGGGATTTCAATAGCAGGTTACAAATACTATTCAGAAGACATCAATTCAGTCCACTCCTTTGCCTTAGTGTTAAGTGGATCTGTGCACCTTGAAGACCAGAGGCAGCCCCGCATTCAAAGGCTAAGGCAGAATTCAAGGTCTGGAAGTACAGGCGCTCACTCCCATTATTATTTTTTGGCAATCCCATTCCCACGTCCACACCTTTAACCAAATGGAAGATACTCCAAGGCAGCAGTACATCAATGCATGTCCCCTCTCTATACCATTGCTTGCAACACCAATCTGGACTAACAGGGGCTGGTGTTCCCCTGCTTGGCTGCCCACCCTTGCTTGCTGTGTGGGTGACCCCACCACGGCTGAACAGGGCACTGCAAAGCTACCCCATCTCTTCCAGCTATACAGAGCCAAGCTCAAGCTTATCCTGCCATATGGTTCTGCTGCTAATCATGTGGAAACTGCAGAGATGCTAACGCTGGACACATGGTTTTATCCATTTGAACATGAGCCTAGCTGGGGCTTGCACTGAAGTCCTGGCTCTGACGTAGCACCAGACAAGAGGACACCTGAGGCTGGTGTACCTGGGGTCCTCCTGCTGCAGAGGGGGCCCCAGCTGGAGCCCTCCAGTGGTCCTTCTCTCTCCCATGTGCTGCAAACTCTTCTCTGACAATTAGATAAGAGGAATTGCCCATTGACTTTCATTTCAGTTGTGCGTGACTGGATCAAAGGATGTATGCTCTCTTTGCTTTAATTACGCATTTTGGTCTAATGTAGTCCAGATGGCTATTTCATCTCAGCCTTTATATTTATTCATGGCCTTTCTATTTAACTTTCCTAAAACAAATACTCACTCGTAGGCGTATATTAATTCAGGGAAAAGAACTGCCTCAATCAATACATTGAGGTTAAGTTTCTATACCACAATAGGTCCTATGTACATAATTTCTATTTTTATTACCCCACTTCAAGCCTCAGATAGATGAGCAACTTCTTTAAAGTGTTTACTTTGGCTTTTTTCCAAATTTACACAAATTACGTCTTCTCTGATTATTAGATTTACAATATGCAGATATTCTTTTATTGACCTTTTAGTTAAAGCCTTCTGCAAACTTTGCCTGAATATTAATAAATTTACAAAAATACCAAGGAGCCCAAATGTTTGCCAACATGATATTGCACCATGTCTGACCACAGCGTGCCTGTCCAGCAGAGGATAAAATTTATTGTTGAATTTATGTGCAGTCTTGGAACCAACGTGTGAACACGAAGAGCGGAAAAGCTTGAGAGACCAACAAGAAAAAGAGTTTTCAGTTTGCATTTACATTATCTTTTAAACTGGATCTGAAGTTTGGGTGTTGTGCGTTGGCTCAGAGGTGGCTTGTGGAGAGCTGAAGGCAGTGCCTGGCAGGAGGTGTCCGAGGAGGGGCAGTGCCTGGCTCTGGGATCAGCAGGAAGGAGAGGACATGGGAAGCCACAGTTTAACCTATCTGGTATTTGATTTGGCCTTTTGGTCCTTGTCTGGATAACAGGATTGCAATTCCTCTTGGTACACTTACAATAAGAACTGAAACTCTGAAACTCAGCTGCAGCCAGGCAACAGACTTTCATTTTGGGTAATCTGATTTTAGCTTTGGTGATTAGCTGCTCCATTGTCAGTGGCCAAATCTAATTGTCATTGTAGTTTCTCTTCTGGAGCCAACATGTGTTAATGTCTCACAAGCTGGGTTTTGCTTCACACATTTTCCTTTTAAGTATCCTCACCCAAAGCATTTGCAAACAGAGGAGGTGATTTCAGACCTAGGAAAGAGGAAAATGGTAGCAGTCACTTGTTAATTTTTCTGTTACATAAAATGGACACAGTGGGCCACCTTTTAACACTCTGGGTATTAATACTGGCCTGAAAATCTTACATATATTTTTTATATTTAGCATCCATAATATCAACATCCTTTTCATTACACATGTTAGATGAAGTTTTCCAGAACCAGATGCTCTTCAGTATTCAGTATTTTACACCAATATTTTTCTGTGTGAGTGACTGCTCCAGAAATCAGTGTGAAATTGGGACAAGACAGGTTTCCAAGTTGTATTAAAGATTTTTTTTTTTTTTTTTTTTTTTTTTTTTTTTTTTTTTTTCCAAATGATTTTTTTACTATGGATAAAANCATTTCAAGGATTAAAATTTTTTTTTTTTTTTTTTTTTTTTTTTTTTTTTGGTTTGCAAGAGTTTGTTTGATTCAGAATAACAAAAAAAGCATGGTGAAACAATTTATGACAGCTCTTCCCTCCCCTGCCAACCCTGTTAAATCAAAAAGACAGTTAGAAATGTAGTTACCCTAAGTACAAATCCTTAGCCAAGGAAAAAAAGGAGACAGCAAATGATAGCATGAAGACAAGTTTTTGGTAATGCCACTTTCCTTTTGGCTAGACTTCCACACCAAATGAAACTTTAGGCTTAGATCCATAACCTGGCTGCTCTTGGAGAAATTATTCCAAACTTTTCTAAGGCTAAAAGCAGAAATAAAGTGCAGTGATGGCTTGGAAAGGCAGATGAAAGACAGCCTGCTCTGCTGTGTGTGGAAGGATAGCATTGCTAACACCACATGTATGTAAAACAGCATCCACACAGCGCTGCTCAACAGCCTTCAGACTTTCTGCCCATGGAGCCCCCGGGGAAATCCTCAAAAACCAGTTAAAAGTCCCTCCCAGTCCGTGCTTTAGAGAAAACCTCAAAAACCTCCGTGTGAGAAACCAAGTGCTTTCCAATGAAATTACCTCAGACTAATCGGAAAAGCAGGAACAGTATGCAATTGCCCTCAATGCAGTGATATTTAGAGTTTGCCTGCACAATTTAAAGTTCACCCATGTGTCAATATTTCTTCAATTTCTAGGGCACTGGCATGCTTGCTTATTCCCAGCTCTGAGCAGCTCCAGCTGCCGTGGGCGAGCACACCCTGTCTGTGGCTGCTGGGATGGATGGATGAAGGCAGGACCTGCTCGTCTGGGTGTCATCCACACCAGCCTGCAGAAGTTTCCTGGCACCTAACCTGCTCCTACCCCACTGCTAGCCAGACTGAATGAGGAATCTTGTTTGTATCCAATGGCATAGGTCACACTGGGGCTGGCCTCAGGTACTTGAACCTGGGCAATATTTTTCCCTTCAGCTGGGGCCTGCTCTGCTCACTCCCATTGATTCTCCATCAGGAGCAGCTGCCACTGGCAAGGAACCAGAAGTCTTGGTGGCAGCATATGCAGAGATGGTGTGGGAACAACAGGGGAAAGAAGAGAAGACATAGGATATTCAGGGTTTAAGAGTTAGTCTTTCCAAGGAAGGACAGAGAGATTGTTTTCACTCTAAAGCCCCCACTGGCAAAGGTCTCACTGAAAAGCCTTGGCTAGCAATTCAAACTTCAGCTTGGTTTCAGAGTCACTGTGCATACCCTGGGCAGTGCAAATACTTTACTTTCAGTTGCTGTGGTTACAAGAAGAATTGTCAATTACACAGTTTTCTGGGTAAGCAATAAATACAAGTGTTACGATAAAATCTGGCCACAAATTTGCTGCTTTGAATTTCTCTCTCTTAAATAACATCTTTGTGAACATGTTTTCCAGATCCCTTCTCAGACTTCCCCATGCCAAACTACCCAGTACTTTGGAGGGTGTAGGCTCACACAGGGCCAGCACCATGGGAAGTAAGCACAGTGTTTTGGGTTATTCTCAGCAGTCCCCGCATTAACAGCTGAAATCTTCTGCAAGAATTTGGATTGTAAGTATTTGATATCTCCTGCACATACACACACACACATACACACACATACACACACACACACGCACCTGTAATGATCTCACAGAATTTTCATAACCATTTATGGTGTTGAAAAGAGGAGCCAGGTTTCTTGCTGCTTACTGTAATGCATATTATCTCGGATTCACTTTCCTTTATTGCTGTAGTTTTCTTTCCTCTGTTTTAACTCATCCCCACAGGCCGTCTTTAGCCAGATTACTGACAACTGATTTAATCGGTGTTATAGGGATGAACTCAGAGAAGGTCTGATGGCACAGCATGAGCTGCCTGGAGCTGGCAACCAGTTGTAACACACCCCAAGTAATTTTCCTTTTCTATTTATTTTTATAGTCTTGAGTGATGATGTTCTTCTTCATAAATGGATTGGTTTTGGACAACAGGATGCTACACTGTTTTGAGAGTTTGTTATTGTTTTAAATAAACACCACTGTAGTACCAGGTGGGAATTTAACTCATGGTTGGAAATCAAGAGGCTATCAGTCCTACACCCAGCTTGGACAGACTGAGTCAAATCTTCTTTTTGGTACCCCTTAATGGAGTCAGATAATGTGAGTGCAGTGCTGTGGAACTGGAAACAAAGCAGATAATTAGGAACCTTGGGTAGGGTGCTGCGGAATGGACTCTGAGTGGGTCAGCTTGCACCTGAGCGCAGGTTTGACTTCCTCTGGCAAGGTTGGAGTGGCTGGGTGGAGTGATGTATGCGGGTGGCTCCGAGTCAGTGGTGCTACCAGCTCTTCTGGCATGAGATCAGTGTTCAGGAAGCATTAATTTTAGCAACAGAACGTGACTTTGTGTTGAGGGGAAGTACACAGAGAGCTTTGAGTAAAAAGCACATGACTACAAAGGAGTGTGATTACTTCCGAATTGCAAAATAAATGAAAGTGGCTTGTGTATTGTCTTTCTGTGGTGCTGCTTATAGACAGCAGTTGTACAGCAGCACTTGAGTTTCCTTTCTGGAAATATGCTGCAGACCACAGGAAATTGCTAAGTCTAAATAAATGGGTTTATTAACTAAATAGGAAAGCTACCAAGTCCGGACCCCTTGTGATCACATTTCCCCTTACATTCTGGTAACTGTTTGAAACTCAGGCAAAAATCCTGAAAATCCACATAGTAGAAGCCACATGGACTGTCCCTGGTTTCAGCAGTACTGCATGAGGATTTGAAGAGTGACTGAAGCACAGAGTCATGCAGCCTTAGATATCTCGCCCAATCTTCACAGCATGGGATCTCAGATGGCTCTGACTACACAAAGCTTTGGATTGCAGTTCTTCTATTTCCTTGCCATTTTCTCAGTTCCCTTACCTTGAATGGAGACTAACTTTGCACTACAGAGATAATTGCTTCTGGCAAGTTGGAATGTGGTATTTGCCAAGTGCCAGAAATTGCTGCAGCTGATCATGCCTGTTTCTGAGATCCCACCAAAATCACTTGACTAACCTTGAAAACACTGCAGGTAATGGCAGGATTCTATTAACTTAATATTGCCATAAAGGGAAAACAAATCCCACAGAGGCAGGCACAAGAGGCTGCTGGCCACAAGACATAATGGAAAAATATGCTGAAAAAAAGTTGGTTTAAGGCCATTTGATTCATTGGTTTCCTCTTTGGAAACATAAAAGAAGTGGAGAAAACTATCTCAGAAAGAGAAGAGAACTAGGCAATACCCATAATCACGAATAAGGAGGAGCCTTTTTCTGCCACAGTGTGGACAATGATTGACTAAATACCATCATCAAAGGTTAATATCTGAAAACAGTACTGGCCAGCATTTTTTTTTGACTCTGTACAACACTCCATGAGTCAGCTGTTTGATGCTGCCTGTCATCCTCTGGGAACACAGCTTGTACCATACAGATGGAAAAACACAGACCCTACAGCTTCCTAGGAACTTGGGTCTTCCAGGTTGCTAAAAAGTTATCCAACAATTCACTGAAGTATTTTACTAAAAGGATCAAGCTCCATCTTAAAACTCACCAGCTTATTTTGTCCTTACTGCCCAACTAGGAAGCTGACCCATGACCTTCATGTCCTTGGACGGCCAGGTAAGAATTTTGAGAGAAGCTGCCCAGGCCTTGCTTTGCTAGGCTGAAGGAGCCAGTCCCAAGCATTCCTGTCTATAAAGAGGACACTGGGACAGCCAGAAAGCCAGAGGGGTGGAAATGCTCTTCAGAAAGCTTTTGAGGTGTTATTCCCTTCATGACCAAGGCCAAGGAGCTGTGTAACTGTGCTGCTTCTATCCTGACCAGCTGTGCTGGTGACATGCACCCAGCTCTGTGCCATCCCATGAGCACATGGCCATGCAGGGCAGAGCCGAGCCCTGTGTCACTGAACAAGAGCAAGTGTCTGACTGCCACGGAGGAAATGAGTTCAGGCCTGAAAGACAACAGCAGCAGGTCACTCTGCCTTTGTGGAAGGAGCTTTGATGTGCAGTTCTGATATCCAGTTATCTCCCTGGCCAATTAAGAAGCAAGGCTAATGAGGGCTGTCCTGCGGGAAGGTGCTGGCCATCGCCTGAGCCACTGCACCGCCCAGAGGCGCAGCTCTGGGGATGAACCCGAGGGGACTCGGCTGACGGTCACCCAAACACCCTGCAAACCCCTTCTGAGCCAGCCTCGCCAGCAACTTCTTAAAGAGCTGACTCTCAACTTAAATTTCAAAGGGGGATTGAATCACTTGCAATTTTGTATTACAGCTACGTTATGCTTGAAGGCTCAAGTGTCCATGAGGGTTTTTCAAATGCTATTTTTTCTTCAACAAACAAAGGAACCCTTGATACCAAATGAGTAACTATATCCCCCAAGTATGCTGTCCTGTCTAAATATGGAGATATTAGTAAGCATTTGTTTTCATTGTCCGAAAAAGGAGGAATTGCTATTTCAATTTTTTTCTCTAAATTTTAATAGAGAGAAGAAAAAGACTTCTGGATGAGGACAGTTTTCTATTTTCCCAAGAAAAATTACTTCTGTGTGTGCAATACTGACCTTGCTTCTGCAACAAAAATATTCTTTCAGGATATTTTGATGATGTCCCCTGGGGAGACATCATCATCAGCTGTTCTCCAGATGTTTTAGTCTTTCTTAATCATACTCTCGCACTAGCCACGAGATCTGATTCAAAGCTGAAGAACGTCATTCCATCCGGCACAGCTCCTCTGAGTCCCCAGGAAGTATTTGGGTTTTGCAGCTTACAGACATGAATTTAATTAGAAGATAAACTGAAATAAATCTTTTTACAGTGTAGTTATGCATATGACACACCATTGGCAGTCCAGAGATACCAGCATTGCCACTAGGCGATGCATGTTTGGTTTATATCTCATGTGTTTTATGCATCAGGTTGAACTTCATAACCCTGCCCTGGGGAATGCACGGTGCCTTGCTATCCTGAATACTTCCTAGCATCAGAAAATGCTCTCATCTTGCTGCCCACATCTCTGCCTAGGTCATTTATGAGACTATTGATCACATAAATTGCTGAGGTCTCTCGCTAACCTTCCTCCATTGCGAAAAGTTATGGTTTGTTTGCTTTCTTGTAACCAAGCCTGAAGTTGCCTGAGAGCTCTGGTGAGGAGTATTGTCAGAAGCCTTTGGTCACGAAGCAAAGTGGTCAGATTCTTTGCATCTGACAAGAGTCAGTGCACAGTGGATCCTCCACCAGCTCCAGGACACAGGGGTTTGCCTTTACCCTAAACACCAAACTTTGGCTTTTAGACTGAAGAGCTCCATCAAAAAGAAAGTTTTCCATTGCTCTGCTCTCTGTGTAGTCATTTATTCCTGCACGTAATAGAGGTAAACTGCTCCTTAATCAAAACCGTACCCTCTGCGTCCATTTCCTATTGAATAATAATAATAATAATAATGACTTGTTGAATATTTCTGCTCTTAAAAGTAAATTGGCTGTGCATGTCTCAGGGAGTTTATGCAGGGCCTAGTTTGGGGGTGTCCAAGCTGTGAATGAGGCCCCTGGGTTCCCCCTGGAAGCCTAACATGGAGATGACAGCCCTCTGTGTGACTGGAATCATGTCTGTTACACACATGGCTATCCTGACATTTTTCTTGCTCCATCAAGGCATGTAGTCTCCAACTAGCAAAACAAAATGTAGGAGAATTTTTGAAAAACTAAGATCTAAGTATTTCTTGAAAAGAAGCTCAGGGATTTTTTTTGAAAAATAGTTTTTTTGAAGCTTAAGGATTTTTTGAAATGTAGTTTTTTCCACTACTTTCTGTAAAAACTGTAATACTTTCTTTTCATTAGTATTACATTGTTTCTCCAGGAATCTTTGTTTTAAGGCGTGTTGAATTCAATGAATTTCTCTTGTTTTCATTCATAAAGGACCAAGTCCTATAAACACCACAACAAGACAGAGCTTTGTGGGAAGTGGACATATCCAGCTTTGTATGTACTCTTGCTCTTTGTTAGCTTCCTAGAAATATAACAGCTAATGTTTTTATTTCTTTCAGAAGGGAGGGGGGGAAAAGATCCTGTTTATGTGGATGATGAAAATAACTATTTTTTTAATGGAAGCCAAATGTCAAGCTAATGACCTTGAGAGCTTGATCACACCTCCCAAAAATGCAGATGAAGGGAAAGCTCTCTAAGGGAATTTTTCATGTTTTACTCTGGATTTTTCCAGTTATCCGACTCCTGGGATTTGCATTTTTGGGAAGAATGACGTGGTATGGACCCTTGGCTTCACAGAGCCTGAGAGTGCATGAGGTGTCCTTTTGCCAGACTGAAGACAGAGCGTACCAGCTCCTTCCCACTTCCCTGTCCCCTGTGCTGGTTAGAGCACATCAGAGCAATCACAAATCGCACTGAGGTCACAATGCCACCAGCATCCTAGGATGAGCCCAAGGCTTGTTACTAGCCTGTTCTGAGCGCACACACTGTCAAGGTTTCATCCTCCCCAGCCATCTCATTGTTTCTCTCTCTCCAATTACAAGTTGCCAGCCAGCTGGGATAGCAGGTCTTATTTTTTTGTCCATGTCTCAGCATTTTGCTTCTGCACTGGGACTTTGACCCCATCCATCACCTGCCCATGACAGACTCAGACAGGAGGGAAGAGCCCAAACATCAAAATTCTCAAAAATGTAAGGTAGAATAATTATTCTTCTGGCATTTATTTTTGTCTGCTGTCTACCACTGCTGTGGGAGAAGTCCACAAAAGTGAACAGCAGAGTAGGTGAATTATGCAAGCCCACATGCAGTTCCTGTCACCACCAACCCATCTCCATGGGCTGTGGAGTCCCACAGGTGGAAAGGGAAGTTTTCCTGATATGAATGAGAATGCTTGAAATTGTTTGGGCACCTGATCACATACTTCCACAAGTCTTGGTCAGAGAGAGGAAGAACCACAGAATTTAGGATGACAACACATACATTGGAAAGAAAGAATTGCTCTTTTCTTTTCTTTTGTTTTTTCTTTTTGCTTTTGTAAAGGAAGTGGATGCAGGTAAGTAAAGAATGGAATGTGGATTCTAATTTCTTGGTATTTGATTATTCAAGAGCATAAGAAGTACAGCAAAAATCCAACCTGCAATTTGGCAGAGCACAATACCATTATCCCATAGGAAGTAAAGATCATTTATTTCAGTGCTATCTCTTCCTGGTTTATAACTCCCATGTAAACTTTATGCAGACTTCACAGAGCAGGACTGTGGCAGGTTCAAGGAGTAAGGTCTTTCCTGTACAGTTACATTAAAACAAATCTCATATTTGCCAGAGGCAGCCTCCAGTTTGTTTTCATAAAGAGGAAGTGCAGTGAACTTCTTCATGGAGACTTCACTTACGATCTTCCTCATTTTATTTCCCCTTCATCTTAAAATAGACCTTTTAGGCTGAAAGTTGATGGTTCCACTTTGTACATGGAAAGCATAACAGAATGGTGTGAGATGAAATATAGAAGCTAGTCCAGAATGACACAAGGAAGAACAGAGCTTCAGCTGCAAATGCTGAACCAGTCAGGATGTGAAAATAATTTCTCTCCTTCAAGTTGAAACAAAAATGTAGCAGAACATATAATGTCTGGGTGGCATGAGTAAAAGTCCTTGTATCAGCTGTTAAAAAAATAAAGGAAATTGTTTAAATATATGAAGTTTGTCTTAGGAGTTGTGGGAGGGCAGAGAGGAAGGAATCATTTGCTAATTGTGCCACACATTTTAGAGGTTCTCCTTATTTATTCTAGTCACATACATATGCACTGTTTTACTATGGAGAGCTTTTAGCCTACAGAGAACCACATTTCAGTGTGCATGCATTGTAAAACCGCTATAGGAAGAGTGTTTAGTGAGCAGCTAATGACTTCCTTAAAAGGATAATACAGTTAACAGTTGAGAGGATGTACAGCTAAATATGGCCCTTGTAAAACTTAGCAGATTCCATTAAAAAACAGACGTGCAGGAAGTGTCTAGTTCCTATTAGGACTGATTGTACACAGTTGCATGGGAAGAAATAAATTTAGTGTACAGAATTGTACATCACATCCTTTGAAAGCATTGAAATTCTCTGGGGTCCACAAATCTGTGCATCTGGTCCACATACACACACACATACACACACAAACAATTAACTGGTGTGCAATTACTTTAAAGGAAAATGTGCATCTGAAACGCAGAGCCTGCACATCCCAAAGTGAAGGGCAACATCCTGCTGACAGCAACAGGCCTGCATTTGGATGCACCTGAACCTGTAAGTTAGGCTCTCCCCTTACAGATACTGCACTCACCTGGACAGAGTCCAGGTCCGGGTAAAGGAGGGGGAAATCCATCCCTGTAATTTCCATGTTAGAAAAGCAATTCTATTTTCTTATTTGATATAATTTTCTATTTTGAAAATTAAAACAGAGCTAATGATAAAATTTCCATCATTAGATTAATCATTTATTATGAACAGCAATTATGTATTCAGTCTTACCCAAGTTAAATGATTTTATGGGTCTCTGTGTTTATTTTCAAGGTATTTTCAAGAAAAAGATCTGGAGCCAGAGTCATTTAGCATTGAAAGGTCGCTGTTCACAAGAACCTGAAAAACCTTTCTCAACTGTATTTGAAATGATTTTTTAATTCATTTGCAAGAACATCAGAGAATCAATTTGCCTCTAGCCACAGTTCTGACGCCAGTGGGTAAAGCCAAGGAAATGACCCAGAGAGCATCAAGATAAATCCCTGATGAAATCCAAGGCAAAATTGCCTACCGGAAACCTAATGAAGTAGACTCAGAGGATGTTCATGGACTCAAATAAAAGCTTTTTCTTCCCCCAGAAAGACTTAATTTCCATTGACACAGTGAAACTTCAAGCTTGTACTGTGAGGATGCCCCAGCTGGGTTCGGGACGTTAGGAAGGAGTGAAGTTTCAGGCATTTGAGCAGCAAGGGCTCTCACTGGTTTCTTTTGCTGCTCTACAGACCATGTGGGGACAAGACTCATGTGGGGCTTCCTTGCTCCATACTGCCCTGTGGTGTGGCAGCTGAGGAGTGATCAAGGAAAGAAATGTTTAAAACAATTACAGAATCATTTAGATTGGAAAAGACCTCTAAGATCATAAAGTCCAACCATTAACCTGGCACTGCCAAGTGCACCATTAAACTAAATGCCACATCTGCATGTCTTTTAAATACCTCTAGGGATGGTGACTCCACCACTTCCGGATCAGCCTGTTCCAGCACCTGACAACCCTTTTAGTGAAGTTTTTTCTAATATTCAATCTAAACCTCCCCTGGTGCGATTTGAAGCCATTTACTCTTGTGATATAAATTATTACTCAGAAGAGGAGACCAACCCTCTTCTCACTACAAACTCCTTTCAGGCAGTTGTAGAGAGTGAAAAGGTCACCCCTGAGCTTCCTTTTCACCAGACTAAACACCCCCAACTCCCTCAGCCACTCCTCACAGAACTTGTGCTCCAGACTCTTCACCAGCTCCATTGCCCTTCTCTGAACACACTCCAGTCTTTCATGTAGTGAGGGGCCCAAAACTGAACATTGAACTGAATTCAAGGTGTGGCCTCACCAGTGCCCAGCACATGGGGGACAATCACTGCCCTGGTCATGCTGACCACACTGTTTCTAATCCAAGCCAGGGTGCCATTCACCTTTGTAACAACCTGGGCACACACTGGCTCACATCCAGCCACTGTCAACCAGCACTGCCAGGTCCTTTCCAATGGGCTACTTTCCAGCCACTCTGCCCCCAGACTATAGCACGGCCTGGGATTGTTGTGACGCAAGTGTAGGGCTCATCACTTCATCTTATGGAACCTCACACAATTGGCCTTGGCCAAGCCTTGGCCTTCCTACCCTCCTGCAGATAAACACTCCTACAGCCAAATACCCTTGAAATGTCTTACTCTGCAGCACCCCAAATAATCCCCTTCTTTTGGTGCCCAATCCGTCATAGAGAAGTTAAAAACTCAGATTGGCAGAAGACAGCAGCAGCTATTATACCATGGAAAGAGTCCTTCTTTGGCAGGTTAATAACAATGTATCTCTGCTAGCAAATATTTTTCATATTCTAAAGAGAAAATTAAACCAGTGTGGCAGACACATCTGGGCTCTCAGTACCAGCAAGCAAGAAGGAAGTGAAGAGTGTCACTATTGCAAAGAAGAAGGTTTTAAAAATTAAAAGAAGAGGGCTTTTCATTGTGAGGCCTGTGTTTTATGTTGTATTTTTATTACTACAGATGGTTTTGTGGAGAATATGATGGCTCTCCTGCTGTGATGAAAGAATTACATTCAATTTAGAAGCCTGAATTTCCAGTCTACAGGTTTTGAAGGAAATAAATAAACAGTTTCACACAGGAAATGAGCAGAAGTCTCTCTGTGGCACACAGCATTTACACATCATTGATTTGTCATCTGATATTTAATGGACTACCTTGTGTTGAGAATATGGCACTGACATAAATGTCACAAGTAGTACTAACAACCATCTTCCTAAGAGCCCATGCAAAACGAGTGCAGTCCCCAGCACCTCTTGTCACATCCTTTCTCCAACTCCACTGAAGTGCTTGGGCTAACAGCCGCTCTACCTGTGACTTTTGCAGTTTGTCCAGAGCTGGAGTGATACACTTATGTTTTTGTTTTTACATACATAAAAATATAAACAGGTTATACATGTGCTGCTTAGAAACCTCTTTTAGTAACAGAACCTTCACAGATGTGCTTCTGCTGAGTCTGAGTCAAAACTTCTTAACAAGGGCTAACTAGCATGAACTGCTGCACAAGACAGCAACTGGCTCTCGTGGGTCACTTGAAGGGCTGTCACCAACCTTTTCCTTGCCCTTCTAATATTATTGTTATTACTAACACAACAGAAATCCAAGCACATATTAAAAAAACTTCTAATTTGCCATATTTGCCCAAGATGTCAGTGAAGGTTCAGGAGATTCCTGCCTCCTCCTCCCCAGAATTGGTATTTCTGGTGGGATTTAGCCTCCTGGTCCAAGGGCAGGCAGCAGTTCCCCAGTCTCATGACCTGTGAGGTTTACCTGGTGTCATCAAGGTGGGAGTTCATTAGCTCAGTTCTGTAACATCACATCACATCACATCATGTTCTCAGGCACAAGACCAGCAGAAGCCACAGCTGTCTCTGGAGCCTTCTCAGGCAGAGGGGCTGTCTCAGGAGCATATCTTCCCCCTCCTGGGGTCTGGAGAAGTTGAAACTTTGCACACCCAAGGTGACATCCTCAAACAGCCTGAGCAAGCACTCCCAATCACTTTCTCCACTTTCTGTACAGGGGATGTTCATTTTCTTTCCAGCTGATGATTTGTTCACCCTGTTGCATAATTCTCTGTTGCTTATGTGCTCTGAGCAGGCACGTGACAGACACCCTCCACGCTTATGACATGCTCTTCACAATACCCTTAATGGGTGGAGAGCCTGCAGTGTCCCTTTTGTTTCCCGTGGCTCCATGTAGGGCAATGTGGCTTTTCCCAGCTTGTACCATTTGGTGCTGTTTCTGTGTGCAACCCCAGTTCAGACTGCTCTGCCTGATGCCTCTTTTCTGACAGAGTGAGCTCCAGCTCCCTATTACAAACATCTTCAAGATACAAGTCCTCTCAGTAAAGATGATCAGAACAAGATGGAAAAGGGTTTATCTTTGGAGCAGGGTGTGAAGAAAGAAATTACAATTGTCAGATCTGAAGTGACTTTTTATCACAGCCATTTTTATACACTAACAGAGACATGTTGAGACTCATGAAGTTACATGACCACACTATTGCATTAACACCACCAAAGAGCCATCAGCCACTGTCCTCTCTGTAGCAGTGGCGGATCTGGGAGGGTCAGTCCCTCACGAGATGCCCGTGTTACCTGCTGGCAGCAGGAGCTGAAGCAGGCAGCTACATGATCACATGATGTCTTAAGATCACACGCATGGGCTGACTGCCTGAATGATCCTTAAACAAGGTGTAGGATAACCCAAGTGATGTAATCCTATGCAAATCTCAAATATATCTTCAGGGGAAGGGTATTTTCCAGCAACCTCAGCTGACAGCATCGGTACCCATCCTTCTCCCAGACTAATCCACCAAGATTGTCCCAAATCCCCCCCACAATTTGCTTGGACACTGAGGCCAACACCTCTTTATCTTTAGCATGTCACCACTGTTATCAGGCCTCTTTTACCTATGGAGATGGACTACACCATGTCAGTGATTTGGCAAAGCTGTGAGACCACAAAACACTTTCTGGAGGCCTGTTTTCCTAAGAAAGGCTCCAGCAACAAAAGGAAGAGGCAGGTCTCAGCCAGGTTCAGGACACCTATGCTGGTCTGGAAAGTGTTAGGTGATAGGCAGGCCTGGAGGTCACATGGAGGTCTTGTAATCTTGCCTGTGACTTCCTTCCACCTGTAGCCAGCTACAGTGGATGAAGGTGTTGATTAAACCAGTTATTGCAAAGCCAACAGAAAGCAAACAGCTCATCTGAGAGCTCATTATCTGTAAAAGAGGATGAGGAGTGGAAAGTGCTGGCCACTGCTGGTGATCTGCAGCCCAGCCTCAGAGCCTGGCACTGAATCAGAGCCTTGCTCAGTTCCCTGATGGGAAGGAGAAGGAGAGAAACAATGTCCAAGGTCTCACCCAGAGTGTCCAAGACCCAGACCAACATGCCATCATGAGTCTCCACTGGCAGTTTAGTTGAGAAGTAGGTTGGAAATGTAGTGCAGCAACAGTCCGTGACTGATGACAGATGTGTTGACTGTGCATTAAGTGTGGTCATCTCTCTTCATCATATTTTTATATTCACTCTCACTTGTTTTCAATCCCTGAGTAACGCCAACCTTTGTTAGAGTGGGAATATAAACACTTACTTTCATGCAAATAAATTCAAGACCAAACCATATGGCCATAAAACTGGAGAGAGGACATACCATGACAAGCAAAGAGATGGGACATCCCACTCAGCTCCTCAGAGGCCACTGGCTTCTGAGAGGACTAACTGAGAGGCAGGTGACACATCCCTCCAGCCACCTTCAGATGTGCCCCAGCACAGCAGCAGCACCAGCCCTCAAACCAGGATGGCTGGGGCTCCTCTCTTTGCTGCAGCCACCTGGCCTCAGTGTCCTCAGTGCTGTGTGCTCAATTCCTTGCACGTGAGTGTGGACAGCAGGAGCAGTGCTTCACCTTCAAACTTCAGAGCACAGTCACACACGGAGGATTGAGGGTCTTTCTCAGAGAACCACTAACAGATTCCTCCAAGTGGAAAACAACTGCAGCAACGAAAACCAGAGGTAGATGAGCCATGCAGGTGCTGCCACAGCACCTCCACAGCCTGTCACCCACGCCGAGTTCCCAGGGAGCACATCAGGGATGGCCCTGGCTAATTACTGGTGACATCCATGCTTAGCAGGGGTCAAGCCCTGGCCCTGTCTTTCTCAAAACAGTTTTAATAATTATTAACTTCAGGCTGGATGAGGAAAAAGCAAATGTTAACTAATAACCTTGATTTCCTAGTACACACAATGTTTTCTAAAAACATTGGCTCTGCTTGACTTTCTATTTGCCTGGGAAATACTGGTCTGATGCTTTACCCCCTTCCTGCCATTTTATACCAAGGGAAGGACAGAAAATCTGGCATGATGAATCAACAACACAAAGCGAAGTCGCAGACGTGCCCGAGTCAGTGGGTATGCAGCTACACTGACAGAACCAGGACTTCCTTTCTTCCTCTTACCTGATGAATTCATTGCCTTCTTGTCAGTTCACTTGTAACTAAACCAGCTTCTTTTCATCCTATTTTTTTAATGATGCACTCTGCAGCGCTTCGTGTAGCCTGAGGGGCTCGAATGGCATGTAAATGGATATTGCCCTGCAAGCTGCACTCTGCCATACAATTGCCATCGTCTCTTAAGTCTTAAAAGCCTGGGCATGATGTGAATTACAGGCTTTTCTTCTCCATGTGGGGCTCACAGCTTATAGCCCTAAATTACATTTTGTCAGCCTGTTGTCAAAGCAAGATAGAAAGCCATTAAAAATAAGCTGCAGTTATATAAGTGTTCATGAGTGTCTAAATATTAATGTCAGGACTTTGCATAATGGCAATGCTCTAAATAATCCTTTTTAGCCTTTGTAGTTTAATCTTTGTTCATATTTTATCCATTAGTTACCTCTAAATAGCATGGTTCTTTTGATAAGTAAGAGGCTGTGAATAACATTTACTGAAATTTCAACATTCTTGTCTTTCACTGCCACAATCGGAAATGACTGTGTTCCTGGGGCCACTTGGTCTTTGGTATTTTAATTGCAAATTAACTGCACAACCTGCAGCAGTTGAAACAAAAAAACCCCCAGCCTTAAACAAAACAAAATTTAAAAAAACAAAAAAAAAAGCATATATCTCAGTGCCCATCTCCTTCTACCATCTGCAGAGGTATCTGAAATCTCAGCCCACTCACAATTATCAGCACTTAATTCACACCACTTTTCTACACAGTGTTATTTACCGGCTTCCGAAGCTTACCAATAAAATGCTGCCTCCGTGACAAGGTGATGAGATAAAATGATAAAAGGCAGGAACTGAAAGCTCTCCATACTGTGCCTAAATAGCTGCCAGTGTCCACAAGTGATTTGTTGTGTTAATGAATTGCTGGTCTTGACTGGAGACCCCCACAGTGGGCACCATGGATGCTGTAGCATCCAGCTGTGGCAAAGGAGGGTTTCATTTATTTTTTGTGATCTTGATATGGTACAATCCTACCCCACCAGGGCTTTCATCTAGGAAAAACAACCAAAAAAAGATCAATACCTGGATGCAAGGGGTGTAATGTGCTGTAAGCATGGTTTTAGTCAGGGAAAAATAAATTCTATAAATACTCTAGCCCTCCCTTTCTCAACAAATGCAATGAGAATCTCATTGCTTCAGTATTTTGTAAACAGCCAACTATATTAGCTGGTTATAAAGTTTTGAAATTTGTTTCCAAAATACTCAGTAAATCTTTTGTTAATTTAAATTGCACTAACCTAAATAAAAATAACCAAGAAAGAGCATTTGAAAAACTGCAAGAGGTCTTCCAGCAGGAGAACTGTTACCATTTAACTGACTCCATTACCATTCTTTATGGCCATAGCCTTTCTCATGTCCCCCCAGTGTCAAAGGAATGCCATGCAGACAGCTGAGAGAAAAGTTAAGGAATTCCTCACCGTTAGATCTGTGAACAAGGTTATTTTCTAGGTTGAGACAGTCTCATGTCTGAAGATCCCATTGTGCAAGCTTTGCTGTTGTGGTTGGGTTCTAAGAAAGATCTGACATGGATACAGGCTGTTGAGAAAGCACTGAACACTGGTGCTGAATGATTCATGGTATCACACTGGAGCCTGATGCAGAAATAACTATTGGTAGCAGAGAGCATCCCAAACTCTGGCCTACAAAGCAGATCCTACAGTGTGAATCACGTGGGAGTGATTCTCTCTCCTTAGTTCCAGATGCTAAATTGCTTAAAATGTTGCTAAAAAGATGACTATTGCCTAATATTACCCTTATAAATAGTCCTTCTGCAATATCATCTTGTAAGCTGTATGGTGAAATTCTCCCACCCATGTGACATATATTTGATAACTCTTCAGAATCTAAATATTCCAGTGGAGGCATTCACTCTCCCTATTTTAAGCACATCCTTCCAAGTTTGGTCAAATGGAAGAGAGCATTAGATCATCAACAAGGTAGAAAAGGAGCTCTCAAAAAACACACCCAAACCACTTTTTGTTAGCCCTGGAACCTGCTGATGTGGGAAGGACTTGTAGCGAGGATGCACTGCCAAGCTTTGTTTTTCCACAGCCTTGAAATCCTGCTGGGCACTGGAGCTGCTCAATGCTCAGCATGAAGAGTTTTGGAGCAGTGATGGGGACATAGCACAGTGCATTGCTGCCCGGGCACAAAATGCCTGGGATGACTACCACCATTTTTAGGAAATACCCATGTGGAATAGCTAGATTTATCCAATATCAAAGCTTCTGTTTATGGCAATAACTCATAAATTTTCACTCATATTACCCAGGCTCTCTAGAGCACTCCAGTGTCCTGAATGAAAGCAGAAATAATTAGGTACCACTGCAATGGCTAAATATTAATAGATTCTGAATATCAGCTTTAAGGAAATTGACAATAAAAATTCAGCACTCTAACCTTTTTTGACAAGGATTTTGGGCTGCTAACAGAGTACTAAATCAAGACAGCATTTAGAGGTTCTGTACAAAAATGGGTGACACTAAACATTTCTTCAAACTTTCCAGAGGGGTTGCAAAATGGTATGTTTTTACAGTAGAAGACTAGAAACTGTTTGTGCATATGGTATTTGCACAAGGTTAGTATTTTCTTTTTCTGTTTTTGCATCCACACATGCCCTTATACAAATGGGGATGTGTATGCAGACACGAGGCCAGTTAGTAAATCTACATTTTTAATGTATTTTTTAATACCCTGGGTACAGTGGAAAAGTCTTACTAACATTTGGTCAGTATTTGGACCACTGTTGATGCCTACAGAAATTCCATGGAAGTTGATGATGAGCTGTAGAAGAAATGTGTCTTCGCAGCAGAACAGCATTGTTTTCTGTCTGCTGCTCTCGCCTCTTCTCTTTAAAATACTTCAGCCATCTAATCCAAGATCAGAAATGACACTGTGTCACTTAAATTGCCAATTGCACAAAACAAGTCCTGAACAGCAAGGGGTTGAAACAAACAAAAAAAAGTTTGTGCATACTCTACAAATCATGTTCAAGCAATTCAGTGTCTGCTTACAAATAACAAATGCCTTTGAAGAAATGGGTGGGGGCTCACAAACTGACCTGCTAACCACCATCCAGGACAAAGGATTCATCTACTCCCACAACATCTACTTTATTATCACAGAAATACTTCTAGAGAAGTCTGCAGCGACCTCTCTGCATTGCCTAATATTTTGAACTGGGTGAGGTTTCTGCAGACATTTCCTATGAAGCTCTGCTATCACCCTGATGTGCCGCTGCCTTGGGGAGCACGGCTGTGGGAGAGGGAATGGCCAGACACCATGCCGTCCCACACAGTTGAAAGTGGAGGAAGGATGATGCTCACTTCATGATTTTGGATGTTTCCAGTGCTGTGTAGGATGTTTTGCTGGGAAATGCTGGCAAAACGTACCTGGAGACCTTTGCAGGAGGCACAGGGAGGGATGGCAAGAAAGGAGGGATGCAGGAAGAGGTACAGTGGTGTGGGCATGAGAGCAAGAGCTATTGGCCAAGCAAGGGCTGAAGCACTGTACCCACACTCCAGGCCAAGGAAACTGCTCCCTTTCTTTCCCTTCCACCATGTCTTACACATGGCCTATAAAAAGCATACATGAAGACCCACAGAGTAGTTCCTATTTTCAGCAGCTGCTATATGCATGCCAGAAATAGGCTTTTAGTTCTTTGCTGGCTTCCAGTTCAGGTTAACGAAATACAATGAAAGTGATTGCTGAGCAAAGGCAGAACTGGAGAGAGATGCAAAGGGCTGGGTGACTGTAAAAAATGAATGGCATCCCTGCCCTGCTACCCAGCAAGAACTGCTGCATGGTATTGCCAGGATTCTACCAAGTAGAATCACTGACCAGGCATCACATATTTTCCACCTCTCTAAGCAAAAAAAAAAAATTGCTATTTTCTCTTTGAAATCCTTGGAAACTCTGCTAGAATAAACTCTCTAATCCTGTTTGAACAAGTGTGATTTTATATTCTCAGTGTTTGCTTTGTGTTGCATTACAAACCCCCACAGCCATTCACTTGAAAAAATGCTTGTGGCTCAAATACATTGACTAGTCAAAACCAAACACTGTTTACTCGTCTGATTAAATTAAAAGCATTTTATTTAAAGTGTTTACAAAATCTTCTACATGTAATAGGGATTCACTGCAAAGCCAGAACAGCACTTTTACGACTTTTTGAAATTGTTGCCGAGGAATCATGGTAATTTGATTATGTTAGCAAGACTGTTTAAAAATTCAGGAAATTGGGTCTCTGTTCAGTAAAATGAAAATAGGTTGTAGGAAAGAGATACTCGGGCATTAAATGCTACAAGACATTCTGTAAATTGCCAGATGTTCCCATTCGGTGAACTGAACATCATGAAACGTTTTGATTGAGGATTGCAACATGCAGTACAGAGTAATCAAACCTCCCTCAGGCAATGGCATGAAACTCCTCGTACCCTACTGGAATTATTCAGTGCAGTAAATTCCCGTAATCTCTCGACTTAGTGCATGGAAGTGGCTCACACAACCGACTCAGGTCACACATTTAGAGTTTGTTGCTTTGGGTCTCATCATCCTGTGCATGTGTTTGACAATAGGTACTGGTTCTGGACATATGATTCTCATTCAAAGTGTGCCTGTGTGCGAGAGCCATTTAAAATTAAAATTGCTATAAAATAAGTCCTGAGGAATTTGGTTTTCTATTGGATTTTTCACACATGGGGTATATAAAACTGCAGTAGAAATCCATCCGCTGGTAGCAACCATGCAACCATGTTGTGTAGGTAATTCCCAGGCACAGCAGCTCCAGTGGCTCTGGACAGCTCTTTCATTTTGTTTAATGGTCAAAAGGAATTTTGGTGACATTGTTGAAGTCACACATTCACTCTTCTGATTTTAAGGAATGCCACAGGATTGAACCCTGACCTGGAGGGTGAGACAGAGGTGACCTCCACCTCTGACCTCCCTTCCTCCAAAGAACCCAGCTGAGTGATGGTCAGAGCAGCAGTCTGCCAGCCCTGGGCAGCTCTGCCAGTGCCATGCTCAAGAACAGGATTTGCTGTGATTCTGAAGCAAATTTTCCTACTTGTCTATGTTTCGGTTTTCATAGCAGCTATACTGAGACCCCTGGCTGTTTGGCAAAGATGTGTCGGTGGCGGAATAACAGGAAGATTTGTATGCAATAGGCACAGCTGGAGAAGACGCCAATGCACCGTACCGACTGTGATTTTGGCCCCAATGCCTGCTGAGATAATTGCAGAGCTTCTGAAATTGCTCTGCACCAGTACGGTGTCTGAGGGGGCAGCACCATGAGCAGAGGAGTGTCCAACTGGAGACAGCTGGTCCACCTTTTCTCTTGAACCTTACCTCAGGGACTACTTCTGGTATCAGAGGGCAAGTGAGGACTATCTGAGCTGGATTAAGAAATCCAGAAACCACTAAGGAAAGGTAATTTTCCCCTGAGATAGCTGTGGCCATGCCTGGGTTGCCCTTGAACCCTTCTTGCTGGTGTCAATTTTCATGGGTGAACCATTCCCTCAAGTGTACAGATTTTGGGAATCTCTGCAGGAAAACATACAGTTTCCCTTAGATCAGCATGCCAACACTCGTGCCTTCCTCTTGTTCACCAAGGTGTGGGCAGGCATTTCTGGCCCCAAATGATGCCTGCCCACTCTTTATAATCTCTGTTTCTACCTGTTAATCACAGACTGTTGTAACATTTATTGTCAAGCTGATGCAGATGTGAACCTCCACCCAATAGGTTGTAACTCTGAGGAAAATCCCTACACTGTTTATACCTCCCAAGGGTATGTCTTGAAACACTTCTATCAGCAGCATACTTGGGATCCATTTCAGATTTACATTAAAAAGTCCCACCCCTCATCTATTGCATTGTCACTACTTGGTACAGCTTTCCAATAATCTTCAAAGAGAAGGTCCAGACTAGAAAAATGTGGCTTTTGTAGTATATAGAACTGCAACAGGATGTAGAACTTCAACAGTTTCACCACGAAACTGTAGAACAAAGAGTTGACTTTTCTTCATTCCTTTTTGTTGCTGCTGTGACCATAAACTCCAATACATTCCTGGGAGAGGTGTATAGGCAGGGCAGGCAGCTCAGCAGAGCAGGCTGCAGAAAAGAGCAGGAGGTCCAGTCTCCACAGCTGTGCTCGTATTGTGCTGCACCATGGGCCACACAACATCCAGAAATTGCAGAGGCATCAAAATGCAGCAAGAATTTGCCAGCACATGAGTAGCTGCATGTTGCCATCACAGACAGCTGAGGGTGCAGGAAGCTGCTCTTGAATGTTGATGTGAAGAAAAACATCATGGTGAGGCATTTGTGGAGTTCAGCCATACTCTCTCCTGCCATTAATACCAGCCATTCAGCAGGTTTGGGAGTCTCTTTAAAGAGAAAGGACCCATAGTATCATGTTTGGAGAAGGACTCCCTGCAGGGGTTTGCCTGGCCTTGTCAAGTCAGATCCTCAGCCATCTACAGGTGGAGGGACTGAATCCACCCTGGTCTTCCTCCTTTCCTACCTAAACCTAACAATGATTCTGGCAGTAGCTCTTTCTGTGCAAATCTCTTCAGCTCTCAGTACCTGAGTGGGGTTGAAATCAAGCTAAATACGCTCATTCAGCTTTATCTTCTCCAGGCAGGACTGACTGCAGATGTTGGAGTTATGAACCATCTCTGCCCAGCACCATGCCACTGTGGATTTAGCACTTTATGAAGCCCTTTGAGGGTGTTGATTATACGGTGCTCCCTGGGCACAGACTGATATCCATGTAGCTTCTCATTGGTGTGATACCAGAACACCAAGAGACAGCAAATTGAATTTAGCCTCTTAATAGCATTTATTTAGATTTGCTTTAGTAACAGGCAAGAATAACGGCCTAAGAGCCCAGGAGACTATAATCCTTTTAGACACTCAAGCTTCTCAGCAGAGGTGAATCTTCAAATGTCATGTAAAAGACATGAGGGACTCAGAAACACAGGAAATGTGGGGAATCCTGTTGCCTCTGAATGAGGCAGCACATAATGGATGGCTCAGAGGTGTCTTCCTCTCCTGTTTTTTTGGTACTACTGGACTGAAGAACAGGGGTCATAAAGACAGACTGAACTGGCATGAAAATTAACTTTCTAATAGCTATAACAAGCTGTCTCTCTTTTCCAGAAATTTGTGAGAAACGAGAAATTTAGCTAAATCTGCACCTTGACTATTAAGGCTTGAAGATGCAGTGCTCTAAGCTGCTAAAAAAGTACTAAATCCTTCAGCAAGAGATTTATCAAAACATTTAAATGAACTCTTCATAATGTGAAGTGGAGCTAGTATCTTTGATAATATGGTTTCTTACCAAGTTAAATAATAATGTAGGATTTTCAAAACAAATCAACTCTTGCAGTCTTCTACTGTCACTGTGCTTTTTCATTTCAGGAAAGTTCTGGGGATTATAACTGGTGAAGATTTATTTCATTGTGTACCTCTGAAGAAAAATCCATGTTAGAAAACAACGGCTTGAGCTGTGGCAGATGGTGCTTTTCTGAAGAAGAAATTAGTGTTTAATAAGGATTGTAATAGTGCAAACCAGATGTTCATCTCACATTTTATCTTTGAAAGGATTTGGGAGGATGCCATATAGATACATATGTGCATCACAGATCTTGAAAAAGTACACAACTGGATCCCCAGGGGCTCATTTAGGGAGGAGTAACTTTCTGTGAGCCATCACACTCCACTGAAAAAGCAAGGTCTATTTAAACTGTGACTAAAGATCTCCTAGGAACTCCCTTTCACCTTTCACATGCATGGATCACCACTCCAGAAGAATGAGGGTAGAAGCAACCTGGTTTTCCAAAGAAAACGGTGACTCTAGTTTCATCAAGTTATTTTGGAAAATAATACTTAACTACAAGAAGGAAGGCTCATCAAGAAATGCTACTCTTACTGGGCTTTGTCTAGCTCTCTACTGGGAAAGAAGAGGTGAGTTCCTAGCCATTCATATTGTGACTTCCAACAAAACACAAAGCAGTAGACACATTGCTCCTGCTACATGACAGCCTTTCAGCCTTCAGTGAGCTGTCCCTATTTCTTCTTGTGCAGTGGAGGTGTCCCCACTCCTTCTCCCTCCACCTGCAGCTGAGCTACCTGAAGGCTCAGCCTCATTGTAGGTTCTCCTGGCAGAGCAGAGGCCTGAGGTCAGAGCTCCCAGCCTGGTGCTGAGGTCTTGCAACGAGACTATTTTAAGCCACGTGTGGCTGTCACTCCCCTGCCTGTGCTATGGACACCTTTCCACAGGGATATTTGGCCTCAGTTGGCTGTGGACAGCACAACTGTGCCTGTCCTTCTGCTCAGGTATGAGCCCCTCCCTCCATGCACCCCCAGAGCTGGCTGGGGTGTGAGTGGCTTCACCGGCAGTGGCTACAGAAGATGATTATCTTGGCCTTGTTTCCCTTTTGTGCTTGCAGTAAACAAGGCCTTGCTCCCAACCAGGATTTTCTGCCTTACTATCTTCATGTAGCCAAAACCACACCTTGCTGTAGAAAGGTCCATCAGCCACGGATGGATAAATGTCTACATACCTGGGAAAAATACAATTTAAAATGCAGGTGGCCCATACTCCAGCTGCAATACAGCCCTGAAGCTCCAGCAGCTCCTCCCAGTGCTGGGAGCAGTGTCCTGAGACAGAGGCTCCCATGCACTCCCTGGAAAGAATTACTCCTTTGGTTGCGCTAGAGGCCTAACTCCTCACAGGGTGGGCAAAATTCTGGGGTTTTGTTCTGTGTCGGGGCATGGCAGCACCCACAGCTGCTGACCTGGGAGTGGGAGGAGCTGGGAGCCCTGTAGGAAGAGGCTGCTTCTCCAGCAGTGGTTGCTGGCCTGCTTCAGCCCTTAGTACTGCAGCAGCTAGAGCTGTTCTTTATTCCCAGATTTTTAAACAAGGGTTTTGTCACAGCACTGAAATAATGACCAAGAGGCTGTGCATTTTAGCCTCTGTTATGATTTAGTTAGCTCTGCTATGATTACAAGTCTCTTTCCTGCAAGCCAACAGGAAGACCAAGTGGGTACATGCTCATTATGTTGAGGAAGCACTTCTGAATTCCTGCTGTCCTTCTTTTTCACATCTCTGCAAGCCTGCCTCAGCATACAAACAAATTCAGAAAGCAAGAATGATCAAGTTACGTGAGGCACATTGGAGAATCTCACAGGAAAATATCTTACCTTAGAGTCCATGGTAGATGTAATTGCCAGGATGTTTTTTCTGGGCATGGCATTTGTACTTCTGCATCTTGCTGGGGCATTCAATTCCATAGTTGTTTTCGCAGTCAGAGCTCAAGATATACTACATGAAGAAGTTTGCAATATGTCTTGTATAAACACAAAAATACATGAATTAATAGGTTTTTAATTCAGAGAATGAGATAAATCTTGCACATTTAAGTTGTTTTATAACTGACTTACATAAATTCCTTTGCTATTAGTAAGTTGTAAATCAATTAAATAAGTGCACACAGAGGACCTGGTTGATATAAAATGCAAGAATGATTCTCAGATTGCTTGTACTTTCACTCCAGTTCAAGGTCTTCTCGCATTGGGGCCAGACACTATCCTGTAAACAGGATTATCTTTTTCAGCTTATTGTTTTCTTATAACTCAGATACAAAACTGAACTACTGTCATTGAATTCTGGAGGAAATGTTTTAGCTTAAAATGCTCCCACCAGAGTTCATGCTGAGTTGCCTCACCTTGCAATTAGAGCAGGTGAGGAGTGCACATAAATGATTATTGACGTCTTTAGGAGCTCAGCTGATGCAAGGTTAGTTACTTAACTCAGTTATCTGCTGGAGCCCTTGAACTAAAATAAAGGTTATTCTCACTGACAGCATCTTTTGTGTGTGCAAAAGTACAGGAGAACTCCTTAAGGACTTTATTCTTTGAAATTCTTAGGAGTTGCACCAAAATCCTGCGGTTGCTAAATGTATCCTTCCAGAGTTGGAATTTAATGAATTTAAAATGTTGTTCACTACAGAAAACTAGAAAAAAAAAAGAGAAAAATCATAAGTGTCACCATCTAACATTAGTGAAGAATTTGGAAGGCAAATAGATTTTTTTTTTCAATGTGAAGATATTTGCAGGTTTTTCCAGCTTTCCTGGGGTGCTACAGAAGCATTGCATCTTGTACTGTCAAGCAAATCCTACTTCTGTAAAGAATTTCCTAAGAGCAATAGAGTAAAAGCATCTGTGATCTCAGAGTGAGGTTTACTTTAGAGAGGCCACACCAATATTCAGAGCCCACCAGCACAGGTTGGGAACATAGGCTCATTGCTGACCAAGTCACAGATGACATTACACCTGAAAATCATCAACATCCTCTACCTCTTTAAGTCTCTAGGTCTTATAAAGGGCAACATGATTCTCTTTTTAAGTGCCTATTGCTGTTGACATGGGAAAGTCATACTGAATTTCAGCTAACTGGTCAGAACTGTAGAAATATCTCTCTGTTCTTGTTTGTTGCAGACGTGGCTGTCCATTATCCTTGTTCCTCATTCATGAAACATCTAAAAAGTGAAGCTTGTGGGACAGAAACAATGATCTTCCTTGCGCCCAAAGACTTGTTGTAGCATTTCAGGCAATGTCTAAGCAGATAGTTTGAACAGTGTGTGTGTTTATGATTTTCTTGGCTGCAGAAGAGCTCTTCTTCACCTTTGTCCTGGACTCTGTCCTGAAGGATTCCAACACTATGCAGTGTCCACTGCAAATTAATGTGCTAGCAGGGCCTGCCACTGCAAGCCAGCGTGCAGAGGAAGGCACTCACAGAGCAATCCCAATGACACACACATGTGGGAATATTCAAGAGACTTCTGTTGCTCATATGGGTTGCCATTAACAAACATGAGTCTTTATGATAAAGTTTATGACTGTGCCTACCACCACACATAAAGAAGGAGAGGAAGGAAGAAAGCACCCACTGCCTTTGTCAAGGTGATAATTCCCACTCCAATGTATATTAGTCTTTTTTCTCCCTAGTACTTGCATCCTTCTCTGTCCCTCCTATCCTCCCATTTCCTTCCGCCACTACAAAGCCCTTCAAAGATCAAAGTCATCATTGACCAGGAGTTTCCACAATGCTTCTGCTTCAACATTGGCTGGGAGCCAGCTGGCATGTGTTAAAAATCATCGTCAGAATCTGTTTAATTACTGTTCCCAATGCAGTGTTTTAACAAAACACTGGAGCAGACACAGTTCCAGCAAGCTGATGCCCAGTGATGAGACACTGCAGCAAGTGCAGCCATGACTTTGACATTTGCTGGTTTAATTCTTTTTTATTCCATAATACTATTCCACTTTTTGGCCTGTTTTCAAAAGATGCCTTTGCAAGAACAGCAAAAGGGTATCTCTAAGATTTTCCCCAATTTAGTATAAATTTACTATTAAAATAGTTCCCATGTAGATTTGGATTCAAAATACATCACTCACAAAAAAAAAAATGTTCTTTCTACTATGTCTCCTCAATCTGTGACCTGTTGCTGGAAAAGGACACTCTCCTAGCTAGTCTTGGAGCTGCAGGTTAATGTGATGATCAGCTGCTCAGGGCAGTGCTTGCAATTCATTCACTTGTTAAATTAAGCCCAGTGTGGCTGCATCTAAGCCTTTTCCTGGCCTTTGATATATGTCTTGACTTCTGGTCTTGCCCAGAATCACCAGGTGGTTCCTCTGTCTCACACCTTCTCTGGATTCTACCCGGATCCAGGACCACATGTTCTTGCTGCCTCAGGAAATCACAGGCAACAGAGGCCAGGTCAGCCATGCTCCACATAGACAGTGGCTGCTTTCATTGAATGTTGTACATTCATGCTGTACCTCTCTCTAGCCAATGGGACACATTTCCCTTCCCACCACGGTCTCAAACACCTGCAGTCAGCCAGCCTGGGTACATGCGGCCTCACTGAGCAACACAGTCTGGCTTCATGGTGCTCCTGACTACCACTGCCATTGTAACAGGACAACCAAAACCTCTACCCTCTTCAAACTGTGCAGCTGGACACCCCTCAGGTCAATCTCCACATTGTGTCTAAGACTTTGCACCTCCAGGGACTCTGCCTGTGAGCCTCTGTGGTTACGCTCACTTGGTCAGACTTGATCTCCTTGAGTATCTGTAGGTGTATCTTCTGCACTATTGCCCAGAATTATACCACAGGATTGACAGCTGCAATGCTCCAAACCAAGTGCAGCCAAACCATGAAACTCAAAGATTACATGGGGTAGGATAAGTCTGAACTATCTGGTAGGGGGAGAGCATCCATTCCAAAGTGCAAGGGAAAGGTGACAGTTTCTGTGACTGTGCCATTCAAGATGGAAATTACATCTGTGAGGCAGCAGCACCATTCACTGAGACACATAATCGGAGCAGTCTCTGGCCGATGAACAAGTTTTCCCTGTTTTGAGGAGTGAAATTGTGTTCTCATGAGTACTTTGACCATGGCTATATACCTGTTATGCTTTTTGTCACCCAGAAATTTGAACTGCAGGTGCCCAGGACTGGATGGTGATGACAAGGCAAGTCCTGCAGCTGAGGACGCTGCTGTCCTGGCAGACATGTCCTGCAACTGAGGACATTGCTGCCCTGGCAGATGCATCCTCCTGTGAGCCAGGAAACCACTCCTGCTGCTCTGCAGTGGACAGCCTCTTTGGCAGCTTGAGGGACTGTGAATAATCCTTTTGAGCTCCTGCCACCAGTCCCAAAGTGTGATCAGTACATGATGATGCCAATGGCAGAGCGTGAACCATCTCCTGCTTTGAGTGGCTGGGTTTGAACAATGGTGACAAGAAAGATTTGGAATGTAAGGGACATTCAAGTGCTCTCTCCTTCACACAGACCTTGTGACAGGAATGTAGTCACCCCATCAGATCCCAGGACAGTACTGCACACAGGTCATGTGTTGGGGACATATTGTCATGGCATCTTCACCTTGCCCCTGTCTCATATGACATGTACATCTGGTCCTGCTTCCCTTGTCCCATCACACAGCCAGATGTGGAACTCAGCCCTGAGAAGCCTGACTCCCGGTGTAGTGCCACAAGGCTTTTGCCCACGCCTGGAGCAAATAGCTTGGGGGAACAATGTGCCTTCAAGACAACCATGATGCTGGACTGGGAGCCTCCGCATCCAAGGTCCCTCAGCAGGACACGGCACACATGGTGGGTGGGGTTCGCAGCACTGTCCCCTGTGACACGGTCATTTTAATAACTGCTCTGCTGCTCCTTCTTGTGTACTGATATGCTTCATCTCCTCCACGGTGGATTTAATCGAGAGTTAACGGCTCAGGGCTTTTGTTCAAAAAGACATCAGAATCTTCAAATCCTTGGTCACCCTATCTCAGCAATTACAGTCTGAAAAACTATTGGGATTATCCTGAGGATGAGGGTAAAATCTTGGCCTCGGAGAGATCAAATGAAAAATTTTCCTTGGATTTTATCATATCCCTGGAGTTGGGATTTTCCCCAGAGATTTTTTTGTGCCTTAACTGGGTGTTCTTTTAGAAAGACCGCACATGATGCTGTCTGACTGGTGTTTAACTTTTCTGCTTCCAAGATTTGCTTGACCTAAGATGAGAGCTATGAGTGGAGGGGAGGAAGGGGAGACAGGCTGGGCAGGAAACAGAGTCCAGTGAACTTCTACAAACCTTAAACAACTGCAGTTGGCTGGGATTCAGTATGTGAGATGGACCAAGGTTCAGGGTGATTTATTTTATCTGGAATTGTTTCACATCTCTGGATGTAATGTGTGGCATTGGCTCCTGCTCCAAAAGCAAGTGGCCTTCTGAAGAAGGCTTTCAAGATGATCTTCCATTTATCTGTAGCGCAGCATTTTGCTTCTCCACATTCACAAATTTCGAACTAATTCTTTGTATGACATGGAATTTAATGAGTTTGTCTCCTGAATTCTGCAAACCATTTCAAATACTTTGCTGGTATTTTCTCTTTAGTAATTAATGTCTTATCAGTGAGTTTTGCAGAGAACAATGGCCTGATTCTCCTCCAATGCTGTTTTACGTCTCTGTAGCTTCACCGACTACAAATGAGTTATTCCTGCTTCACACAGGGGGAGAGGTGAATTAAGACCTTAAACCTACCACTATTTAATCACGTGGTTTGAACTCATTTTCTCTCATTCAGCATCTGTCCTTTGCTTGCAGCCCTGCATAATTGCCATTTTACTGTCATTAGAAAGCTGGTCATTAATGAGAACACGTGTACTAACTACACTTTGATTTAAGAAACCTGAAATGAGGGATACCTCAGCCAGGGGAAGCCCCACACAGCATCATCTCATGGCAGTAGGTGGTGGTCCTTTTCACCTGGGTACTAGATTTCCCCTGGAGATGGTTCTACAAGCTCTGAGGGACAGTGGTTATTATTTCATTTCACCCCTAATAAGTAGCCGTTTCTACATACCTGAGGAGTTTGCAATTAGACTCAAAAAATAAAAGCTTGCTGCAGGAAAATGAAGCTTTTTCTCTAGCACGAAAAGTCCAGCTGAATTTTCTTTTGAAAACAGCCAGACCATAGACGCTCCTTGTACTGTAGACTAATTTGTTTTGATGCTCACAGGATGTATATCCTGAAACTGGAATAAATATGCTGAAACATGCATAACCTGAACACATTTTTATTTCATTCCTTTGGCTCCGGATCCAGTTCCATCCTGAGAAGGTAAAAGCAACACCAACAAAGAGAGAAACAGAAATGCGAAAATCCCAGATAGCTGTGGTAAGGTTTTACATAGACAGATACTCACTTGCTGTTGGAATATATGTTTATGTAAATATATATTTATATCTGAACAATAAAGTAGGAGCAGGCAAGAAGTAGCAGATACTGTTTTAAAATACTTTCATTCATTACACACAAATCTGGACTGAATTTAGCACGTTCAGTGAATTAAATGGGCAAGTATTTCAGGATCTGTTTACTCCCATAAGTTAGGTGGTGATAAGTGGTGCCAGCTAATTCTGGGGATTTTTTCATGTGTGCAAGCATTTCTCATATGGGTACGGATCTTCAGGGCCAGACTACAGAAATTAGTTAAGTGGGACACATTGGGCATTATATATTAAGAAAAACATTAAAAAAACCTTTGCTATAAAAACATTTAAGCTATAAAACAAAGTGCTTGGAGTTGAGAAACATCAAAATTAAGGTTGTCCTTGCAATTAATGCTTTATTATACCATCTTTAATTATAGTTGTCTGTGTCATTAAGCTTTAAACGTCTACAACAAAACGCTGCATGGATCTTACTGACAACATTCTATCTCACTAAAAAGCCTATTAGTTATACTGATTAGCCAATGCAGAGCGTTGGGGCTGACAGACATCTTCCCTTTCCTATTTGCTGACAGCAAAGGAAGATGGTGCCTTATGTCTGGTGGTGTAATTTAAAGGTCTGGACGAGAACACAGTTGCTCAATGATGGACAGGTATCATGTTTTGGTCAGGACTGTATCCTTCTCCTTCTCCCTGCAACCACCCCAGACACTGCATGGTCCTGCTTTCCTCCCCTGCTGACCCCATGGGTATTACCTACCATGGGTCGGATGTCCTGGCATTTGCACCTCTGTGCCAATGTCTCCCTCCACCCTCGCTCCTGTTCTTCTCTCTCCCCATATCGTCCTCTTCTTCAGTCTCCAACTCTTACAGCCACTGATCCTCTCTTTATTCCTCCATGAGTAAATCAAATTCCCCTTTCTTCCCCCTTGCTGCACAGGCATACACAGCAGACCTTGTCTCACAAGTGCCAAGAGGAACTCTATTAGCCAGCCCTTTTATTTGGAGACCAAGCACAGAAAGATTTCTGTGGCTCTGAGCTGAAACATGTCTGGCCTAGATGGGATTTTTAGATGTGAGAATTTAACAAGTCTCTACTGAGCATGTACAAACTGCAAGGACAGTAATGCTTAGACATGGTCCAAAGTTGGGAATAGTTTCCCAAATGTGTCGAAAAGAAAATTTCTGATGTTTGGTTGACTCCTTTTGCCAAATTTTTGTGCCTTCCTTCCATGCATGGAGGTAAAACATCTTCTCAGGGAAATATTGGAGGGAATTTGGATTACCATAGACAAAATAACATATTTTCTCCTAACCTTGCTCTTGGAAACAGATGCACCATTCTTGATAAAACTTGCAGAACAAAAATAAAATGAAACAAATTAAGTCAGCTGGAGGTTGATACCCAGTATAGGAAATTTCAGCTTGATGCATTAAACTTTGGCAAATGTATAAGCAACTGACAACAAGATATAATAATGAAAAAGCGTTGGGCAATCATTTCAACTCTAATTCATAACTCCCACACATTTTAAGATAATGGAAATTACTCATGTTCATCAGGAATTGAATAGATGCCTCTGTTATTACTTGTATTATTCAGTTAGCAACAGCAGCCAAATGTATGTCTGACTTTCATTAACTTGAGCAGTATACCCGGCAGTATTAAAATCTATTTCAATTCAACCCTTCTGTATTTTTCTCCTGATGTACTGCATACAAACCTTAGCCACGATATCATCTTTTGGGATAATAAACTAAATCAACAATGCATTTCATTTGCAGAGATCATCACATATGAGACACTTTCAGGTATGCAAATGTCTCAGGCAAATATTGAGCCATGGCTCTAAATGAAACTTTCAGAGATAAAGAAATATTTTTCCTATTTTAAAGGTACATTTTGTCCTAATAAAAAAAAAGGGGCAATAGCCTTGGCTAGAATTGCCAGAGTGGTAAATTTTATCCTGTTCAGCAGGCGAGCACAAAGTGACACTGAGTTTCTTACAGCAGTTAACATCCAAAGACAAAGCTTCTGTACCCAAGACAGAAGTGGGTTTTGGCCAAGTTTCATAATTTTTTGGTAATTCTAGCTGTCAGCATTGTGTCATTCACTTTACTTATGGTTCTTGGTAGGCATCTCCCCTGGAAAAGAGATTCTTAAATCAGCAAGGCACTTGAGGCACTGTATTTTACATTTAAAAGATTCAGCCAGCTGCGGAGTAGCAGGGGATGAGCCCTACTCCAGGAGTGCTGCCAAAGCTGGACTTTATTGCCAGGTGTAAAGGCCATCTTTGAATCTGGATGAGTGACTGGTTCAGATGTTCCCCTCTAGGCAGGGGTTGCAACTTTCTGAGAGTAACTCTTCCGGAAAGCACAGAGAAGCACAGCTGACTCCAGATCTCCCTGCTGCCCTGCATATCTGCCTCTGCATCCCCTCACTGGAGCGAAGCCCCCAGCCTGGGTGCATGTCTCTTTGCATTGATACTCACTCCTTTTGTTGCACAGTGACAAACACCAACCAGCCCCATTTGCAGGCTACTTCTGGACTGTTTCACCCAACCCAGTAGCAGTAGGAGGCTACTGCTTGTGCTCTGCCTATAATGCCAGCCTTTTATTTTCTTATTACGTCTCCCTACCACTATACTTGTCCCTGAAAAACGAACCAAAAAAATGTTTTGTCAGCTGCACGTTTCTGTTGTCAGTTTTTGCTGGCCAAGCTCAGATTTTCTGCTGCATTCATAGAAAGCCCAGCACTATAAACCACCTTATAAACCCCAGAGAGTCCAGCTGTGTGGCCCCAGTGGTGCCACAGCAGACACAACAAGCACTGGTTGCTCAGCGATGCCTTTAGCTCCTGCTGTGCTGTTGTTTCAGCTATCAGGGATGCCTGGTTTTGTGCAGACATATTTTGTACTTCATATCTAACGAAAATAAAGCCATTGATAGAATAAAAATTTAATAACCTGCATATATCTATGATTCAGAAACTGCATAGCAAAAGTGGCCTCTGGATCAAAGAGAAGCAAGCATGTCCCAGGGTATTTTGGGAATGCTTACAAGAGCTACCCTTTGGAACAACAGCCTGTTGAGGAAGGACGCATGTTCATGTAATTACACTGTTAAGAACTGATGAAAAAAAGAATCATTCATTGATGTGTTACCAGAAATTGCTGGCACCTCTCCTGTGGTTCAATGACCCCATGAGTACCAGTCCCATCCTACCACATCCCTGAACTCAGATTATAACACAGAAATGAACACAACAGCACTTACAAATATTTAGTGAGACATTTTTATAGAAGAGATGAGCAGTTCTATTGTTCTTAAATTAGAAGCATAAAATTTGGGAGTTTGGTGATGTGGTAATAAATCTTTTTAAACTGTCCTTCCAACACATTTTAGCAAGTTTTTCCCAGATCATTGATAATGTGTATTTTTTCCTTTTCACAGGTTCTGTCCCTCTTTGAATAAGTTATTTGGGAAAATTTGCCACCTCTTATGATCTTTGAATGTGATGCCAAGGCTATCCCATCCCGGACGCAAATACAACCATCAATCATTTACATAGCAAACAGCTCTGGCCAACACCACCTTGTCGCCTACTCCAGTGTGAGGCTCAGGGTTGTGCTTTGGGCCAAGCGCTCTCAACCACAACTTGTATTCTTGAACAAATCTTAATGGAGAAATGGCATGATTAGGAACTCTCTTCCCCATGTAGATCTCTTTCCTTAGCCTTGCTGGTTGCAAGTCACCTGCAGTTCTGGCCATGCAAAAAGGAATGCTTGGGAAGATCTCCAAAAATTGTGATGCACACTTATCCTTAATGGTGCCTTGGCAGCCATAGGCTGGAAAACTTTTTCCCAAGATTTCCCAACGTGCTTTTTGCACAGTTCTCATGTATTTCTAACCACAACGCTTCCCTAAAATTCCAGTAACTCTCCCTTTAGGAGAGACCCCAAACTGAATTCCAAATTTGGTGGACATTCAGGTCTTTTCTGTAGTTGATAACCACACAACACATACTACACGTGAGGTCCTCTTGCATCCTTCCAGCATATAACACATTTTGAAAAAAAAATGGTCTTTGGTGAAGTTTGTCTCTTAATCCCACCTGAATCCCACTCCTGCCTGGTTGGACTCAGTGTTGGTGTGGTGATTGGGTGGCCTGTGTCGATTGGAGAGCTAGGGGGACTCAGGCTGACACAAAAGGCAACAGTGAACACTGTCTGTCTGCATAAGAAATGCCCAGGCCTGCAGCTGCTTCTCCATGGGACCATGTGTAGAAATGCTCTTAGTACTGTGCGGTTCTCCCAGCCAGAAGGCTCAGGAGTGTGGGGAGGGAGTAAGTGGGACCCAAGACAATATTTTATTTCTTTGAACTACAAAGGTTATTTGTTTTCTGTTCTTTAATCCTCATGCTCATTTCTATCTTTTCAAATCACCTGTCTGGTTTCTGGTCTTTAGTTCTGCTCCTTCTAGCATTAATGTGTGTGTTTATCTTCATGTTAGGCATCAGATATCGTCCCCACAGAAGCTTCAGGATTTGTGTAAGCATTTGGAGGTTTTGCAGGTCTTAGCCCCAGATCCTTCAAGGGCACTGCCCATAAGTAGACTGGTGGTCCATGAGAAGCCCATTTGCTGCTATCGTCTTTGCCTGAGGAAGGCCTTCTCTTTGCTTGTTACGGATATTTTGATCTTTGATAGAGTCTGCCAAGTATTGTAAAACCCTGATAATCATGGATTGTAACACGGAGGTAAAGCTGAGCTTGGCTTATATGTCAAAGACTTGCCTGTTAAAGAATGCTAAAAAATGTTAAAGAATGCTAAAAAAAAAAAATACCCTACTGTAGTAAATCACCTGCCCTTTGGTATCTGATAACCCTCAGGATGCTTCCTGTATGCAGTGTCTCTGTCTTCACATTTGCTCTTTCATGTTACTTGTTTCTAATGTGGCGTTCTGTTTTCCTACTGTTAAGGAATGCTTTTTCTGCTTTCCGCCTTGACTGGGGGCAAGTTGCAACCTCTTCATCTCTCCCCTCCTTGCAGACTGGGCTGCCTGTAAGACCCCATGCCTATGTGAGGTCCTGCAGATTTTGCCCAAACGAAGTATTACTCACTTTTCTTCATTATACTTCACTCACCCACATCAAATAGTGCTGAAATTGTTGCTTAGTTGAATTGAAATCCGGCTGCCTACAAAGGAAGAGGATACACAGAATGAGGTCTTAAGTATTTGCAACATACTTTGAAGGAGAAAGATTATAGCAAACAATCTGTTTAATGGAAGAAATACATTAAACAATCTGTGTGTGTGACACCAACAAGGAGCAGACCATTGAAAATCTGGTAGGATTTCAGTGGGGAATGCAGCCTAAAAATCAATGACATGGCATGTCTGGAAAGTGGATCTAGAAATAGCAAGTGTGGTAACTGTTGAGAGGTATCACGTTCCTAGGAGTGGGTCGCACACAGTAAGAGCACTCCAGGCATGGCCGGCCCCCTCTCTGGGGACAAGGGTCCTGCCGTTCCCCAGCACAGAATCAGCCACCACGCCCACACTGCACAGGGATCACCAGGGATGAGCTTGCCTGGGAGAGGCTGGGAAAGTGACAAGTGGGGTGAGAGGCTGCTTGTGCCAGATTATTTTATTTTCTTACATGGCATGCCTGTTTTGATAGGAAGGCAACCAGATCGGGAACAGGAGGTGGTTGGGATCTCAACACCACCCATTGGCCAAAGTCCTTCACAGCGCACAGGGTAAGCAAAGTAATGGCATAGAAAAATATCTGCCTGGGAAAAACATGTCATCTGCCCAGGGTATCTCCCTGGGCTCTTCTTGCCCCCTCTGGGGCCAGGGTCCTCTGAGAAGGATAGATTCTGCTCAAACAAAAGAGACCATTATGGTCCTCATGACTATTTGATTAAGGCTATAAAATGCTATTTGCTACCTTCTGACTTAAATCACCAGTGGTACTTGGCAAGTGAGACTGATATATTTTGCTTTCCTGGTTATTGCTCCATGCCCATGTCCAACGACTGATGTAATGTATGTACACGTTCAGTGGTGGAAACATGCTGGCATAGGCAAGTGGATCGGGCTGAGGCTCCTTCCTAAGCTCTGCAAAACTACCATTTCCCCCAGCTTAGAAATACCATAGACTAGTCGTAGCAAGACTTCTTATTTTGGTTTCTGGAGTGTCATAAATACATATCGTAATATTGGCTTTTCACAAATACTAAAATGGATATTATGTGTAAATTTTAATTTTTACAAAGGTAGCCTTGCTGTGAAAATATAGCTGTGTAATGCAGTAAGAAGGGTATGTGAAGGGTATCCCCGTCCATGGCAAGTGTGTTTTTTGGCTGAATGCCAACCACCCGACGCTGCTACTTTTGCTTTATTGTCTTTGACCCCTATTATTAAATTTTTAAATCTTAACAGGAGAGTAAACCTCGTTTCTCACATGGAGCACACATTCTTGGTGCTGTCAATTCCTGCAATATTTATTTTGAAGACGTAGCTTCTGGATCCATATAACTAGCTACAAATCGCAGCCCTCTCCTACTTGCTGCCCCTCGCCCCTAAAAGTTTCTAGCCTTCTTTTTGAGGGCGAAAAGTCTAAAAAAATGAATCCCGAGGCAAAAAAGCTAAGTGGGGATTCATAATGAGCTAGCATTTTTGGGATAGCCCCCGTTCCCGTGATTTTTGACCCCTCCATTTTGCTTTTTTCCGACACTTGAAGCTGCCACCGCAGCTGACCGGGGAGGGTGGCGCGGAG
>VZRN01001114.1:613158-637982 GCA_013397935.1 Dasyornis broadbenti | reverse complement strand
GCATCGCCGCCCGCCGGGCACTGGGCTGGTTCGGCGGGGGGCATCTGTTGATAGCGGAGCGCTCTGCAGAAGGCAGGAAGCAATCTGTCCCACCCAACAAGAAAAAAAAGAGACCCCCCCAAAAAAACCCCCAAAACAAACCCCACGAAGCCGAACGGACCACCCTGCCAGAGCGGAGCGCCCTGCCGCCCTCCAGCGAACCTCAGCCGAAGTTTGCCGCGACGACCCAGCCGCCAGCCGGCCCCGGAGCCCCCCCGGTGCCTCTTTCCCTGCCTCCCCGGAGGAGGGGCGGCTGCCCGGCGGCCGTGGCGCGCCCGAGCGGCGGTGGCACGGGGCTGGGTGCGGGAATGGGAGTTTGTACTCATCCCGGACCAGCGCCGGCATCCGCCGGGCCGCCCCGTGTCCGAGCGGCCGCCCCAGAACATCGCCGGCTCTCCGGGCGGTGAGGCGGGAGCGTTTCCTTGCAAAATCCGCGCTTCCCGGTCCGTTGCAAAAAAAGTGAAAAGGCAGCAACTACCCCTGGCTGCGCGGCCAAGGACCTCCCAAACCCCGCGGACATGCCACACTGCTGCGCCTCTCTGTGCCCGGGTGCGCAGCGCTGCACGCCTCCCGGCCATCCCCCGGCTCCGCGGAGCCCGAGCCTGCTGCGGACCCGGCCGGCCCTTCCCCACGGGCTCCCCGCGAGGTGCTCGGGATAATGCCGCTGTTTACACTTTTTCCGCGCCACCAGTGTATTCGCTAACCGGACCCTCTGCTTAATGCAATTAGCTCTGTTGCCGGGATTTGTACCTCTGGGAAAGCCTCTCTCCGGCGAACGCTCCCACCCTTTCGCGGCAGGAGCCGGCGAGGGCCGGCCAGAGGGTTTTGGTCTTTTCCATCTGTGGAGCTGAGATTATCTTGACGGAAGGGGTATTCAAATGACACTGATACAGTGTTTGGGCAAATATTAGGAAATGATGAATTGGGGTTTCAATATGAAATTAAAAAAAACCCCATGACAATTTAATCCAATTAAAATGAGCCGCTTCACTGAACTAAATAATGTCACTAGCTTGGGTTAACTTTTGAAGTTCTCTAGCTATTGTATAAATTAGCCAAGTCACAGCCTTCGTGAAATCTGGCTCATCATTAGGGATTTCTATGGATACAATTACAAAAAACTTTTCTTATAGACTGATTTAAAAAGGTTGGGTAGAACACCGATTCTTGTTTCCGCTAGTATAACTGTGCTGCAGGAACACCCTTGGCTAATGAGGTACAATATACTTTAATTTTATAGAAATGCTGTTAGTACAATGTTCTCGATGGTGGAGTAGCTATTAAACTGCCACAGTAATTAGTTAAGTATTAAATTTGATGGGTTTTTGCCTTAGGATGAACACACAGTGGCAGTGTGAGGTGGGTTCTTGGGGCATACTGGGACGGTGTGGTTCAGGGGGCAGTGAGAGAACGAGGTGGAGGGAGCCTGCCTGGCTCTGCCGCAGCGCCCTTGCTGCTGCCAGAAAGTTGTGGAGGGACTGGAAAAGTAAAAGGAGGTTGGTCTTTTTCCTTTTCTTTCACCTCCCTTCTTTTTCCTTTAACTGTGCCTGGCAGTGGTTTCATGGTCTCTTAAGATAGGATTTTGTAGACCAATCTCTGGGAAAAGACAGATGCCAAATCTGTCTTCTCTGCAGAAGTCTGTCCTGGTCATAAGAGGAATTCTATATGGATGCTTAAAAAACCCTTAGGAGCTCTCCAGAGCACTGTCAAGTCGATTTAGCTCCAAATTTTTTCTTTGTTAGATTCTGCTATTTATTACTATTATCTAGGCAAAACTTTAAAATGAAAATCTCGTTTCTGATGAAGTAAATTACCCATGAGTCTTTTGAACAGAGGAGGGGAAAGCTGCAGCAGATCTTGTTTCTTAACGCAGTGAATTCCCTGTGTTTAGTCCACATAACCAACAAACATTTTTATTGGGGTGGGCCGAGTAGATGTCAGCACTGTGTTAAGAATGTCCTGGAAGTGAGACCTGCTGCTGAAGCGTGGGAGTGGTTTGTTGGTGCTGGGTGTGTGTCTTGTGTGCCCTGACATGGGCTGTCGCACCGCAGCTGTGCCCTGCTGTGCCATGCCAGCTCCCCTGGGGGAGCAGCTGCTTCAGGACAGGGCTGTGATGGAGAGGGTGAGAGAGAGCCCAACCTGTTAGTGCAGCCTGCACATAGTGGCAAGCTTTACCCACACCAAAGCTGGTGGATTGCAGTGGAGGCTTGCAGAGTGGTTTGCTGCCATCAGTGCACTGTGCAGTGAGACATCAGATTAGAGTGGGGTCTGGTAACCTCTGTGGGTCTGCGAGGCCTTGGGGGATTCACCCAGCCACCTTGAAAGTTTCTTGGTTTGCTTATAAGAGAGGGAAAGATAGTGACATGAAACTGCTGGAAAGAAAAGGAAAACTCTGAGTGAGAGGCCTGATGTGCCTTTTAAAAGGTTGAGTCCAGTCCTGATGATGTTGGGAGTCAGCTTTTGCTGATTTTGATAGCACCAGAGAGCAGTGCTAGGTATCCAGCTGTAATTGTCAGCTCCCATTCAGAAGAGGCTGATAAACCTTTCCGTTTCATTCTAGTTTGCAGCAGTGGGACAAATGGTTTTCCAGGGCTTGTGTGACAGTCTGATCCTCTCTGCATGCCCAAGTGCACATTGAGAAACTTTGCTGGCTGGCAGGTTGTGCTGCAAACTGCAGCGTTATGGTGCTGCTCTCCTCACAGAAGGTTAATTGCATCTCTCCTCAGGAGGCTTCTGGAGACTGCTTCACATCAGCAATGCATTTGTGTGGTGCTGGGTTTGGGACTTCCAGTGAAACAGACCATTGGGGCATCTCCTGAGTTGTCTTCCTGTTTCTTTTATAAGCATCTGGCCGCTGAGTCATTGGCATAAATGTAATAATTGAAAGATGATCCAGGGGTAATACTTGGTGTATTTTTCAGGAGTATTTAGTATTTGAGAACCATGACGCTGTAATTTTCCTACATTTGTTTCTAATGGTTACTTTGGTTTTGGAATTTGGAAAATTGATGTGTTGGAGAGGAGGAACGTTGTTTTTTTGAAAAAGGCAGTTAGACTTCAGAGATAGTAATTAGAGGCGAAGGAGGGCTGAAGAGATAGCTGGTATTTTAGATTTATATGCTGTGCGTATGTCTCCTATGTGTGTTAAATTTCCTTTGTCAAATAAGTTCGAAATACAAGAGGAAGCCTTTTCAGTCTTGATTTATTTCTTCCCACCTCAATTCACATGTACTTTTTCTTTGCACTGTAGAATTAATAAATGCTCATCCATTGCTTTTTGTGATTTGGCAAAACCTGGAATCTGCCATGACTGCTTCCCTTGCTCTGACCGAACTGTAATGTTCTGCCATCCAACAGCTGCCAGCACTGCCATACACTGGACATTCTGGGGACCTCTGGGGTTTCCCACCAGTCTCGGGTATTACAGCTCCCCTTACATGGATGTTCTCAGGAGCCACTTTCTGGAAATGGGTTTCCCTCTCAGGTTAGCTTATCTTTTAAAAATTAAAGAACAGATGAATCTTGACCCAAGATCAAACACTGAAGTTCCTCTTTTTAATATCTTAGCCCTAAGGTCTGCATTGGAACTGACTTTGTATTCAGGCCTAAATTGCAGAGATGTTTTCTCTGCATTTTTTCCTAGATCCTTATCAAGGAAGTAGATGAGAGCATCTTCTTCAGGAACAAGTCAGAACAAATATCTTAGGGTTTGAAGTTGGGTGCTGTTATTGTGGTTCTTGGGCAGATAACACCTCTGTGGTAGGTTTGAGACAGTTACTGCAGCTAATGGAATAAAGATGGTGGGCTTTGGAGAGTGCGCAGTAAGTCTGGCATTTGCTTGGAGATTTGGTGAATCTAAGTCTCTGTAGTCCTAAATTAAGTGTAGTCTCAGGATGACAAGATAAAGACCTAATTTCTTGACTAGTAGAGGTGCAAGTTATGAAAAGTCACATGTCAAACACACAGCCATGATCTAACGCCTCCAGGGGGGATAGTGGAGAGCTACCTGCTGTTCTCAGTGGGGAATGTGGCATTTTGGCAGGGCGTCCTGAGCTTGGAGAAGAGAAGCCAGTAATCTGCAGAGCTCTCCTTTTGCACTGCTCTTTATGGCAAGTTATCTTTATAAAATGTCAAGCAGAGGCATATATATGGCATTTATTAATTACATTTTCTCACCAAATTGACTTTTGCAATTGAGCAGTTTAAACATTTTGCTTATGGCAAAGAATTGCAGGCTTTAGTAAGGCTCAATGGCTGAACAAAGAGCTCTTGTCTAGTTATGGAGAAGTGCTCTTTTGTCTTCTGAATAGATTTGACTGACTATGATTTTTAACATAAATGTTGTGTTTGAGATTGGCAAGCTTATTTGAGGCCTCATATAAGACCCTACTTGAATCTGAGTCATAAAGATGCTCTCTGTGCTGCCTCATTTGAGAGAGGATGCACAAGTCATGAGCAAGTGATTTGGTCCACATTCAAGTCTCTTTGCACTCCTTGTTGGAGGAAGCATGAGAAAATTACTGGAGACTGTTCTGTGAACAGCTTGTTGTTTGGTTATCTTCAGTTCATGCTTACAAGATGATAATAAATTGCTATCTATAATCTTTCCAGGACTAGTAATTTATTTGTAGGTTACATGACACTATTCAGTGATTTGGGAACATGATTTCTCCTGCTCGCATTGAAGTATAATTTTCAATCTCTTGAGTAAAGATTGCATTAGTGTTTGACCCCGTAATAATGACAGCTCTCTGTATGTATGTTGTTTTCTTGATTAGCTCAGCCCTGGGGGATGCTTTCAAAAGCATACTAGATATTTAGGCAGAAATAAGAATACATGTAATCCTGAAAAGTACTGGAATACTGATTGCAGTAGGAGAAAACATAGCATTTAACAACCATTTGCAACAAGTGCATTTGTGCTGAGCAAATTATTTTTGTTGATGTCTCAAGCAGGGGTTTCATTTAAAGTGAAATAATGACTAATAGGACGGTGATGAATCCGCAGGAATTGGCCATGTCTGTAGATAGGCTATTAGAGTGTAGTGTCATGTAAGCTGTGCTAAACTAAAGCCTGAGCTGGACACTCCATCAGAAATCACTACTTGTAGTTTATATATAAACAAGTTATTCAGAAATCTCCCTTCTAAGCTAAATTGTTTTGTTCCCAAGGTGAATTGATTTGGGAAAGTTCAAATGAAAACCTATTTGGCTGTGTTTGAGTTGTGAGCATAAAGATAAATACATTGTACTTTTATTAATAGTACGGAGACAAAGGGACTTGCAGAAGGTCAAACAACTTGTGGTATATACAGGAACAGAATCAAAATGTTCAGAAGCCAGCCTTGTGATTAACAAACAGAATATATTGTCTCTGTTTAAATATTACGTTGTCAGACATGTTTTGTTCCTGTTTGATTAACCATAATAAAGCATAATTTTCTCTAGAGGTGCTTCCACACTAATGGAAGTCACTTGTCACCTTTCAGATCAGTATGAAGTGACCCATCCCTGTTATTTGAAGTGTATTTCAGAAGTGTGACTGTCTGTGTGTACAGAGAGGACTGACTCTCACAGAGCTGTAGGAAAGACTGCTGCTAACATAATACAGCATGGGAGATGAAGTACTTCCCAGGGAGCAGCTGGGTGCATGACCGGTGTAGCCTCGAGACTAAGGATGTTTCAAGAGAGAACAAAAAATATATCATACTAGCTTCCACGTGAATGATTAACCTGACCAGGTCTTCCCTCTCCCACCTTCCCCAGGATCCTTTCTGGTATGTCAGCTTCTGTCCTTCCATTAATTATACAAGTAAAAGCAAGCTTTCCTCTTTCTTCTCTGGGCTGAACTGCATTGATTCCAGCTGTGTTGGTTCTTCAGTACCTGCAGGAATAGCTGGCAGGACACAGTACCCAGAGGGCACAGCTAAACCCCATGCACTTGATGTCTTTTGGCTTTAAGAGCTGAGTCCTGTTTGCTTTTTGTGCTGGGTTCTGCAGGGGAAGGCTAGTAATGGGTTTGAATACATGGCAGAGATTGCAGAATCAGTGTGTCACTTAAACTGTTTACCAGCTGAAAGCATCCACAAAGCCTTTCCATTCAAATCCTTGCCATATGCACTTCCATGTTGAAATAACACAGTCACTGAGCCGTGGCATTAATGGTGTTCTTATTATTTAAAATGAAAACCTGCAAGGGAAGCAAAATGGAACAGTGAAAGTAGTTCAAAGTAGTGGAAACCCACCATCTTTGGGACAGCCAGAAATTGAGCTTCCATTGAATATAAATTTGTGACATTGCATAAATAAAAATAGATATGGCTTAGTCCTATAAATCATAATAATGTATAATTCCTACAGCAAGGATGTGCATAAGATAATGCTGCTGAGAAACAAGATTCTGAGGATTTTGGTGGAAGGCAGATTGCAAAACCTTCAGGTCCTGTCCTGGCTGTGGGATTGAATCTTCTTCCATTTGAGAGGTCAGAGGCACTTGGTACTTGCCACTGATGGCAGTGCAAGCACAAAGGAAAGTATTTGTCCAGCGAGGAGAGGGAGCATCCATGAGCAGGGTGTGTGAAATTTGGTTGTGTTTTATGGGCTTGTGTACGTGTCATTGTGAGAAGGTGTAAAGTTCTCAAGAACTGCTGAGGCAGAGTTTGAAGTTAGAAGATTAATGCTTTAGAATAATTGATGACTTAAGCATCTGTAGCGTCTGCAACTCACAAATCTCCTCCGTGGTAGAACAAGAAAGATAGCTAGTCCTGGAGATAGGTAGGAAAAGTTATTAAAGTGTGCTGTATATATTCTAAATTCTAGTCTTTGGTGAAGCTGTTTATGATTTTCTAGACATGTGCTCTTTGATTATTTCTCATCCACGATGGCTGATCTTTTGGAATGTGACATCTAAAATGTCATGGAATGAAACTTCTTCGGGTATCTTTGAAATTATTCGCTCACAGAGACTGTCTTCCACGGAGCATTCAGCACTAACCTCTCTCCAGCTGTTGCAGTTCTATCTTGGAACATCTTTGAAACTTTGTGTGTGTATGTATTTTATATAGAACTTTATTCTACATAAAGCTTCATTTTACATTTTAATGTAAAATATTTATTTTAATTTTTTTATACTGTTGTGTGTGTGTCTTTCAAGTATCAGGAAAAGAAATGCCCCACAGAACATGCTTCCCAGTTAAGTAAACAGAACAAAATTGCTCTCAAAATTGTGTTAATAATTTTTTCAGGAGCATTGGATCCAAAATGGTTTGAGACAGTACTCTTAACAGTTTTGCTATGATGAAAATGCCACTTGTTGTCTGTTTTGCAACTGTAGGGCATTAGAAAAAGGAAATTATCTTCCTTTTGTTCCTATTCTTACAATAATTCACAAGCTGAAAAGTTTATTCTACCCTTGACTGGTTTGGGTTTTGTGCTTACACTAATGTTGCTTCACCATATCTCTCCTATTCAACCAAAAGCTGGTGACTTGGCATCTTGATGTAGATCTCTTCTGGTGGACACCTTGAACTGGTCTTCTGCCTGGTAGTATAAACTGTCATATACTGAAAGCCAAAATAACTTAATAATGATGAAGATTCTTTTTTTTTTTTTTTTTCTCTGACCTTCTCTGTCTGCATTGAAAGAATTAGGAAGCTTTGGGTTATGACAAAAAAAAACAAACCCCAATCTTTACTTTGGGAAAAAAATGTGGTGGTTCCATAATTTACAGGTAGGAGTCTCTGTGATGCTTCTTTGCCATTTCTTGTTGTTTCATGTAACATCTGAGGCTTGCCTGCTCTGGTTTACATGGTAAGTGTATTTGACTTCAGGAACCTGAGAAAGATTGAGGAGAAAACTTCTGGCAGACACTGTCAGTCAGTCTTAAAAAAAGGAGGTAGGATCCCTTGCCATGAAGGTTGTTGCTGTACAGACAGTCAGAGCTGGCACAGGTCCCACATAGTGGAGTAGCTCACATGGCATTTCTGTATTTGTGATCAGAGATGAAGGGGTCCTAAGGAAGGATTAGCAAGAGTATTTTGGGGGATTTCTCTGTGGCTTCCTAGAGATGCACAGAAAAAGCTAATCTCTCTCTCTTCCTCACTCTCTCTCTTGTTATTCAATTCAGCTAATCTAATTGGAAAACCTCCTTAGAGCAGTCTCTGGCAGCTAGCTGTAGCAGCTGTACAATTAGTAGTGTCACCTAACCGGAGAGCAAAACAAGGAGCGGTAGGAAAGTGGAGTGGGATATTTCGGTATATCTTAACAACCCTCCCGAGGACCAAACTTGCTAGAGTGAATTCAGCTCTGAATTTTAAGAGCTTAAAAAAACCCAGGAAAAGTCTGAATTTTTAAAAACTTAAAATTCTGAATGCCTCGATGAAGTAGTTTTGAGGTTTGGGCATTGTTGTAGGTTATTTATAGATTGATTTATTAATGAAAATTTACACAAACATGACTGAATATGGAACTGGTGGGCTCTATTGCCTGTTCCTCAGGGTGTGAGCAGTAAAGCTGAGCAGGGAAGAGGTGTATAATTACCTGCCTTATATATCTGGAGACATTTCTTTGGCCTTTGCCCTCCCAGCTTGGCTACTGGATTGTGTTTTATTTGGGGATAGCCCTGAAGGCCATCAAGAGCAGGAGCTGGCATGGGGGAGAGCACCAGCCCCATCAGGAGGTGATGGAGCCATTGGCAGTGGTGTTCCTTGGTTGTACAGTCCAGGGCTGTTTGTAGGCACAAGAGGGCAGAGGCAGGTTTGCATTTGAATCCCCAACTTGGCACTTTACAGCTTCACATCATTAATTGCTGTGATGTTAATGCCATTTAACCATGTCTGTATATTGAGGGAAGCATTTAAATAAGAGAAAACGTGGGGCAAGTCATGATTTCACAATCTGTGCAGAGTTATGTGGTTGTCATATTTGAAATGTGTGACCTGTGGTTATAAAGGATAGGTTTTGGAAGTGCTATTAACCAAGTGGCATATGTCAGGGACTGGAAAATCTAGGCTATTTATAATTATCCACAGGTGGAGAGGGAAGCAGCAATGCATAGTACCAGTAATAATTATCAGCAGTATAGAAGTTCATCTCTTAAGCCGTTGGGTCTAATGCACTAAAAAGTATTTGATCTGAAGTCTGGCACAGCCTTCAAATGGAGCCGTTCAAAGGCATCCTGACCTAATTTTGCTGCGGAAGTGTGTGAGCCTTTCTCATTCCCCTGATTTCTTGCAGAAGGTTTCAATGATAAAGTCTTCATCCTCTACACGTGCATACATTTTACTGCAGAGCTTTTGAATAAAAGCAGCCCTTGCAGGCCAGGTGGTAAATACAGCACGCAGCTTAACAGAAAAGGTTTTCAGTTTACCAGAAACATGTCCTCCTGGTTTTTGCAGTTGTCAATTAGCTTTCCTTAAGACTTTTTTTTTATTTGCTGGATCTTTTTGTGATTAATTACAAAGTCTGAAGTTCAGTGCTGGCTCTGTATCTGGGAGTATAGGCTTTGTATTATGCTTAACTTCTATTTTAGTGAAAACCTCTAAAATGTAAAGCAGCTTATAAATAAAAAGTTTGCTTTCCTTTCCAGGGAAATAAATCATTAAATTATAAGGCATTGTCCATGTAGCTATGTAAATTTATCAGTTAAAGCATATAGCATAAGTACTTTGACTTTCCTCTGGATAAATCAAAGCAGACGTAGTGACATGTCTTAATGGACTTTTGTTTTCAAAAGAAAAAGGGGGAAAAAACAAGTTTATTTTCCAACAGTGCACTATAGGGTGTACTGCAGGGATGGGCAGTGCTGTGTGTTATTGTCTGTGTTAGTGTAGACTGTTTTTATCAGAAGATGAAATGAACAAAGCAACATAAACTGAGAGCTTTTAAATTCTGTCTGATGTATCATTCGTACAGTTTCTCATGCCATTATCACCACAGTGGTAGTGTAAGACTACCAGTTTCCTACCAGAAATGTTGCTTTTTGTTCAGTGTGGGGTTTTCTAACTTGTGCTAGTGATATTTCTGAGCGATACTGCACAGTACAGGGTAACTATAGTGCACTTAATTGTAATTTATACCTTAAGTTATTTATTTGCTCTTTTTCTTTGCAATCTCTTGTGCTTCCAACCTCATTACACTGATTTTTTTCTTTCCCTCCTGCTGCTTTTGTGCTATCAGGCACAAAAGGTAACTGTTAGCATTGGCACTGCTCTTCAGTCTCATGTTGCAAGTACAAGATCCAAGAGCAGAAGAAAAGGTAGATGAAAAACTGGGCCAGCTCTGGGCCTTTGCCCACTCTCAGGAATCGTTCTGCTCACTCAGCTCTCTGCAGTGAAAAAGAGGGAGAGGGGAGGAGTTGGTTGTGAGTGACCAAAGTATTGGCAGAGCTGTTGGCAGGAAGGGCGTGCTGGACTGCTGGCATGTCTTGGCCAGACCTTAATTAAAGGAATAACCTGGAGGTGACTGGTTTGGGCTGGAAAAGCATTGCTGTATCAGGGATGCTAATTCCATCTTCGACTCATCAGCTGTGTCTGTTTGACAGCACTGGAGCACACAAACCAAGCATTTAAGCAGACATGCACAATTTGAGCACTGCATCCATCCCTCATCCCCTTTGCTTTTTGGAAAGTGAGTGTGTGGAGCCAAACGTTGCAGCTTTACATTTCTCTCTGTTCCTTGGATTTTTTGGGAAGACTTCCGTGTTTTCCTCTCTGCGGGAGGATGAGAGTGATGGGTGCAAATTGGTCCTCCTCTGATTTACGGCCTCACTTCAAAACTTATTTTGTGCAAATCACCATTTGTCTGTTTAAGTGATCAGTAACCGCGCTCAAGTGGAGGGGGAGCCGTCTGAAGTTGGGACTAGCTGAAGTGTCGGATTACTGAGGGCACTGTAATCAAGGTGACAGCTGCTTTCCTTATGCTATACTGAAACAAAATATCCCAAACCCTCTGTTCAACGGAGCCTCACCAAATACATTAACCTCAGTGCTTTTACTCTTTCCATGAGTTGGTGGATTACTTAGCACTCTTGGCTAATGAAATACTGGAGTGCTAATCTCTCAGTGGATACCAGAGGGGAAAATGTTGAGTGTCGCTACCCCGAGAGTGCAAATGTGTGAGCGAGCTAATGACCATAATCGGGGAGTGCAGTGCAGGGAGGGGAGCAGATTCTCCCTGAGGTGCTTGTGCTCCCACTGGAGATGCTGAGCCTGGCACAGGGAGGGTGGGATTATCTGTGGCTCAGCAGCTGCTGTGGATGCACGCCGCTCCATACCCTGTGCGGTGAGCAGCCTGTTAACCCAACCTGCTCTCCCTCCCACCCCTTCAAGGTATTTGCACTTGCCCTTAAGTAACCATTTCTTTCTTCGGCTACTTAAGCTGTGACACACTTTGACATACTCAGGGGTGAAAAATGGGAGGTGCTTCTTGAAATAGCCTTGATGTGCTGCACAGGAGAAGTCTTGTTTGAGGAGCAGGATATGTGACTCCTCTCTGAGCTCTATTTTTTACCTTCCTTTTAATAATACCATTTTATTTTATTTTAAACAAAAACTCATGTGGGTGTTCTTAGCCACAGAAAAAAAACTCCACAAAAATACCTTGCTGAGGTTTGGGTGCAGTTTATTTTCAGTAATGAAGGTTAAGCCTGCATAGGGAAGAAGTTTATGTGGAAGAATGAGATAAATAAGACTGTCAGAATATGCTGGTCCTGGTCTTCATTGTGGGACTTCAAGTAAAGTTTTGGGAATCATCATCTGGTACAAAGCCTTTCCTTAATATTCACCCCTTCAGAAAGCATTAGTGTTTGGCCTGCCAGGGGTTTACTCCGAGAGCAGTCAGAGGGCTGTAAACTGTGGTTTCCTTTGAGGCAGAGGAACCTTTTCTCTGGCCTCTGAGGAAAAGTCTGCTGCGACAGACGGCATGAGAAGAAGGAAGGTTGAACTGGGAAGCCTGAATCTGTAGAGACAGCAGGGAAGAGAGACTTAAAAATTGCAGGGGGTAAAGCCAAGAAAAATCTTCTAATTGCTGAGCTGCACTGTACAGAAAGTGTAGCTTTAGCTGTTACATCCAACTGCCGCATCCCCACACTGGTTAGGAAAAGCAAGAAGGAGTGAAAGGACTCTGAGAAAATCATCTGAGTCAAACTTGACTCACACAGGTCTGATAAAGTGCACTAGGAGTTTCACTGAGTATTTTTTAGTAGATGGCTGTAACAGCCTGAGGCAGGTGGAGCTGCAGCAGGAGGGAAGCTGGGCAGCCTCCAGCTGCAGGGTTTGCAGGAGACTCTTTCCATGCTCCCTCCATGCAGCCTTCCTGGTCCACTGCATTGCCAGTGAAACTGGAAGCCTCACCTTCCCCTGACCAAAGAGCCTCTCCAGCTTACAGAAAAGCATGTCTGTGTCACTTCATTTGTGGTCAATGACATCCAGAGCTGAGAGTGTGCTCTGAGCAGTGCTGATACTCCAGTCTGGGCAAAGAAACGGGATGCGAATTAAGCATGTTTCAAAGCACCTGGTTTATCCTTTTATCTTTTCTCAGTCACACCTAACTTGCACAAAGCCTGTGCTCTGCAGAGACTCTTGGATGACGTTCATTTTGAAGTGGAAAAACTGCTCAGTAGTGAGAAAGCATGAAGATCTGACAAGTTTGGTACCTCATAATTTTTGCTCCTGAAAGGTCTGGAGCACAAGGTTCCCCAATAAGAAATCCCCCGTCAGCAGAAAACTGGGTGATGCATCCAGGCTCTCCTGGGGGACTGTTTCACCTGAACCTTTGCAGGAGGATGGCTGGGGTGTGCCAAGACCCTGCTTGTGCAGCAGAGATCCCCCATGCCTCTGTTGTCCAAATTCTTGAGGGTTTGTTTTGCATTAAAATATGAATAGCATCTGACACTGTAAGGCTGACCTCTTGCATGAGGTGATGTCTTCTTCCAGTGGAGGAGGAATAAACCAGGGAAATTAAAGAGTTGTTTCAATAAGAATTTTTAGGACTGTTTTTTTTTTTTTTCTTTTTCCATAATTATTTTTAATCTTCTCCTGCTGGCAATGTAAGAGGCATCAGAAGAAGGCAGTGTGTTCATTAGGTGTGGTGCAAGACTTATGACAACTGACCAAAATGAACAGGCTTCACTGGATGGTCATTGTGTACATGCTCTGGAAATAACTCCTCCATTTTCTCTTGGGGTTTGGGAAATGAAGGGGGACTTTCTTTCAGCCTTTCTACTTATTTAAAATAATATGCTGGCATGCCAAGCAGAGCAGGATTTATTTTTTTCTAATGTTGGGAGAAGAAGCCTGTGATTAAGAAACCCTGGCAGTCTTTGGCTCTTAGTTTTCTTGTATTTTTGATGTTTGTGTTTGTATGCTAGGGTGTTCACAAAAGCGTAAGAAAGTGTGTTTTCGGGAAAGTTGTGAAATGAATGACATTTTCCAAAAGGACAATGTGTCTCTTGGCAGTATCATAGTCAAACAAATAAATATGTATTTTGGTAAGGAGCCTGATTTTGAGAATATCTATGGATCTGCCCTGTCATACCCTCCTTACTGTGATTGCAGTTCCAGGCAGTCTTGCAAATATCACACATCTCAAATTGAAGTATTTTTTTCCTCCGTATTTTATTAATTTAAATTACTTTTTAATTCTGTGATAATGGCCAGATTGAAGCACAGTAAGTAAGTAAGTACACTGGATTTCTAGTAAAATTAGCACAAGTTTGGGATGAAGCAGCCTGGAACTCCAGTGGTGGAGTCTCAGCACTTTCTGTGAGAAAAAGGTACCAAGTTCTGTTCGCTTTTACCTCTCAGCTGAAACTGCTGCTAACAGAGATGATTTGGGTGTTTGTATTTCCAGTGTGGAGAGATCTTCCCTCAACTAATGAAAAGTGTCAAACTGCTGAAAATTTTGTAGAGGGGATGGTGTAATGCTGTGTTACTACTGCTGATCTTGTGTGTACACAGGGCATCGAGAAAGTCAGATGGAGAGACACAAGGGAAGATTAAAAAAGAGCCACAGTGTGGCTTTACACGCTGATAATGGTTCTGTGGCTGTGCACAACCATTACTTAATGCCATTCCAGAAGATTATGCATGTTTTAGAAGTGGCTGCAACAATGGATAGGAGAGAGGCAGCTTTCCCTGAAAAGGAGGGAAAACCTTGAAGAAGATCCATGTGCTGTAACTTTTGATTCCTTCTACTTTTGTTGTTGATGTTTTGTTTTCTTCTTTTGTTAGTTTTTTGTTGTTGTTGTTGTTTGTTTATGTTTTTGGTTTGGTTTGGGTTTTTTTGTTGCATGGAAGATGTGACTACAGTCATTTCCTCACTCTACTCTGTCCAAGAGTCACGTGAAGCACTGATGGAGAGTGAACAGGTAGCTGGCATTGTCACTTGCAGCACAGAAGATGAAGGAGCTGACTAGTCTCGCCAGTCCCTGAGCTGCTCACCTTCTCCAAACCTTTGCTTCATCAGGGAAGCATGATAGTGTTGCAAGTGATGTTGTGAGAGATGAGGGCAAAGGTAATGGTGGATTTAGTTGTGGGTCTTCAGAAAAATGATCCAGGGAAGTGGAGGTGCTCTTGTGTAGCTCCTGTGAAAGCAGAGCCGCACTTTCACTAGGAGAAATGGGACAGCGTGGCAACTTGGAGCTGACTGGGTGAAAAAAGTGCAAATACCCCTTGTATTTGGCATCTGAACTGATATGAAAATGCATATGAACTGATATGGCTGTCATGGCAATACTTCAGCATAGTGTTAGGAATTTCTAGCTCCTTCTGCAACAACAGCAAAACAGTTATTACTTTGTTATGCTCATGTAAGAAGTACCTGTATTTTATTAGTTTTATCTTTGAAAATCTTTGTTATTCAGGGCTTTCAACATATGAATTATCCAAGTTAAAGTTTATGCATCACAGTGCATATGTTTAAAACATTCTTACTTATATAGTGAAAATTAGCTAATATTTTAAATAAGCTATTAAAACTTACTTAGCTCTTACCTAATAAATATTTATTAACTACTGAATGTCAGTCATTCATGCCTGATGAATGAGGTTCTCTAGGAGGCACCTTCAACTGGGAAGGCATCTCTCTTCCTGCCCTCCCTGCCCAGATCTACATGAGGCAGTGTCTTTCCCACCTGCTGCTTTTTGCTTGCTGTTGGAATGTCCCTTTTCAGTGCTTGTCAGTGGTCTGGATGGAGATGTGAGTATCTGGCACTTCCCAGCACTCAGAAAGGGGCCAATTCTCCAAGACAAATCCTTTAAGAGATATGAATTCATTTGTTTCTCAGGGAAGATTGAAATGGATCATCTACTCAAGTGATGCTGTAGTGTCTCCTGGTGAATGTAGGTGAATATTATGCATGTCACACTGTTGAGTTTCTGAACACATTTTTCTTTTTCAAATCTGTTTTTAAATGTCAGTGGATTCATCTCTGAAGCTTAAGCATCCTGAATTGACAGTTGTCTTTATAGGACCAGAAAGTCTTTGTGGAGAGGGAAGTAGGAAAGCAGTACTAAAGTGAAGCATTAGCATATTTGGGATTGCTGTTCAGCTTTAATGTCAGAGGATGTCTGGGTGTACTACAGATACCATTTTCCAGAAGACTATGGACCATGTGAGTGCTTGTAGCATTCAGGCTGGAGTGGGCAGGATTTTCTACAGGACAGGAAAGCAGTACTTCTTTTGTATGTGTTACGGCTGTTTGATGGCAAAGGCAAAATTCCATTTTATATATGAAAGGCAGGACAAAGGGGAGCCAAAAGGACTTGACCAGAATTGTATTGGTTTGTTCCTTAAAAAACAGCAGACTAGGTATGAATAAAGCAAAAGAAAAGACCAGCCCCCAAATCTGAATGGATTTTACCATGATCAGTGAAGGCCTAGCAATCTGGCCTCAAACAACAGCTTGGGATGTGCTGCTGGGTATTTTGAAAAGAAGTGATTGGTAAGTGGTATTTTGCTCATGCATTAAGTGGCAGTTTGCTGCAGAATTGCCTTGAGGAATCAAAACAAGTTAAGGACTTCACTTTTTCAAATGTACAGTTTCTGTTGCCCAGTAGTTTAGGGATTTGCAAGCATCGGCATGATCTGCCTGGATTATGGAGATGGATTTAGTTATATACTTTTACCATATAAAAAAGTCAACATGTCTTACTTTATTAATTTCCCTTTCAGTCAGTGTGTTCTGTGTGAGGTTTTATTTCCTTTTTTAAAGACACCGCAGCATATGAAACTTTTAGTATTAAAAGTAACTTTCAAGGGTGTAATTACAAGGCAGTTGTCTTCTGCGTTACACTTGATTTGTAAACTGTAGCTGTCACTATGCAGCTGAACTTACCCTTTGAATGAAGCCCTGTGTACCACCAGAGTTAATATTTAAACCAAACCACCCGATTAAAATTGGCTACCCATTACCCCAGTTACATTAAATAGAAACTCTCGTAACAATGTGAGAAGGTTCTTGTTTTATAGCATAAGCTGCTTTCCCACCCTCAGGCAGCAAACTTGAAATAGTTTAAGTCTTTTGCTTGGAAGAAAATAGAGTCCAGTCCTCCAGCTGCACATGGCCATCTCAGCACCACGAAAATAGAAACTGGTGCTATCCCAAATGCATAATTCGTCCGGTAGCTCTCAGGCATTCATGCAATGCAGTAAATGGCAGTGGCTCCTTCTTGAGCACGCTGTGGGTGAAGAGCAGCACTGGGGCCCCAGTGCCTGTGGTCATGTGCCTGTTCCTGACTCAGACTCTTCCGTCTTGTGCTCGGTGAGAAAGGTGCCCTTAGGAGGATGTGGGCAGCCTGGCAGCCTCACCAGGGCATTCAGGAACTCCGCTGCTTTTGGGGAAGTAAAGGCTGACCTTGCAGCCGTTTAAGTTAGGTGGAAACCTAACCTGATGATATCTTGGTTGAATGCAAAGAAAAAAGTTATAGAAATGAATAACCCTCAAGTTTTCTGGTATCCTGTGGATGAAAATATAGCGATTCAGGCTTTGTAAAACAGGATTATGTTCTGAAACTGTGTGGGAAAAAGCAGTTGTGTAAGCTATATAACTGCTTTGTGATGTCTTTTTTTTTCTTCCTTTTCTCTTTCCTGCAAACCAGTATTTGTTTCTCCCCCTCCATCACATCAATGTTACTCTAGTTACTCCCACCAAAACCAAAGAATTGGGATCAAGATAGTACTCAGTGTTAAATATTAGAGAGGCGCAGCACAAAGCAGCTCGTGTTAATAGCATCCTTTACCTTGTCTGCTTCTGAACAAAATTTACTAGAGCATTTACTAATTTTCATTGGGATAGTTACTATTGCTTTTACTGTTGATTGTACCTGAGTAAATGCCATTGACTTCAGTGGAGTTTGTGTTGTAGGAATTGGAGATCTTATCCAGAAAAAAACAAAAATAAAAACAAATAAACAAACAAAAAATAAACAAACAACCCCCCAAAAAAACCCAAAAAACCAAAACCCAACCAAACAACAGCAACAACAACAAAAAAACCCCAAAAAAAACAAAAAAACAAAAACAAAACAAAAAAACCCCCAAAAACTAGAGCTTTGGAGACACTAAAGGATGGAATAACCTCAAGCAGAAAGGAGAGTATGGAAAGGTGTTGTTTTTCTTAGAGAGTGAAAGCATGACAAAGATAGCTGACCTGTTACTTGTTTTTATAATAAATACATGCACATCTATTTCTCTACTACTTTGATTATAGAGGAATAAACATTGAGCAACAAAAATAAATACAGTGTGTCAGAAAAGGATAGAAGTTTAGGTGGCATCTCAGAAAAGAAAGAAAATGCTTTGAAGTATGTCCTGTAAAAGTGCATGATGACAAGCATGCAGAACTCTTCATTCATTACAATGCCTTTCAATATAAATTTAAGTAGATTTCACCAAAGTGATTCTTAAAAAAAAAAAGTTACTTACTTGCTCACAGCTCTCTTCATTCTTCTTCCGAGCCATTTTCTGCGTTAATATGTCTGTGTGCACATGGGACGTAGGCTTAGCTGAACTTCCTTTATATAGGGAAGGAAGGTGCTTTCGTCATGCTTGATATCCATCGATAACTTCGGTGGATGCAAAGAAGTATTGTCTGTTTCACGGCTTAATTAAATTAATCCCCAGATTAAGTGGATGCTTGAACTGGCAAAAGGGCATTCAGAGAATTGTGACCATCTTAATTTCCCAAGTACTTCCGTAGTGCCTGCAGTGGGGTGGACAGCCCTCTTGCCTGAGCCCTGCCACCAGCTTCCCCTGGGGCTCGTGCCCCAAGACCCCTTGTCAGCTCTGCAGAGGTAGAGGAGGGCTGGGGTGGCTCGAAGGCTCATGGTTCTGCTGCCAGGTGTGTCCTTGCAGAGCAGCAGGTGAGCTGGGCATGTGGCTGGGAGCCCCACACTGCCCCGGGGTCCCTGAGACTCTTTTCCTGCTACACCAGGGGGTCTGGGTGGCCTTGCCATTGGCATGGTGTGGCCATGTGGGATAAGAACTGTCTGTGGGCCAGGGGCCATGGCTTGGCCATGTGGCATTAGTAACTGAAGTCAAGACAAATTAGGGTGCTTGAGGATTTCAGTCATCAACAGAGAGAGGTTAAAATGGCAGTGATTCCTTGTGCAGGAGTCCACATCTACTAGTGCACAAACTTAGCTTTGCTGGATGATGGTCTTTATTTTGCTGGGATTTAGGAAAATCCCAGTCTCTACTTATGATTGGATGCTGCTGCAAAAAAGTCTTTTGGTTGCATAACACTAAATACTGGTTGATCCATTACCTCACTTATATCTCTTCAGCTTCTGATGATTGTTGACCTTTAAACAAAACTTCGTGTGACTCTGACAGTTTGTGTTGTGACAGGGGCTCTTGCTGGGCCTCATGTTGGATATGTGCAATAGGTACTGTCTGGAGAGGCTAGTGGTGATGTTGAGGTTAGATGGATCCCAGTGTTATTCTTTTGTTACTCTTGCACGTATCTCATTTTTAGGACCACTCAATTGTTGATGATGCTAAATAAAAAGATCTTAGTGGTTTAAAGTACAAACACTTACTTGTATGGTGTCCTAAAGTATTTTGGAATTGTCAATAAGTAAATAAAACAGAAAATAGAGAGAACTTATATTTTGAGAGCAGTTCTTTACAGCATAAATTAAACTTTTTCAAAAAGCAAGTTAGATGTAATCCATGACTTAAGCACATGCTCTAAATTAAGCACACTGAGCAAGCCCAGATGGGGTCCCTGGTGGGACTCCTTGTTGTGCATAAAATGAGACATGAGTGAAAGCAGCTGATAAAGGTCCAAGTTCAGAGTCACAGGTGCTGCAAGCTCTAATCCAAAAGTGATAGCAGGGTACAGGGCCTAAACTGACCAAATGTGTTCCTTGGAGGGTTTGTTGGCTTTATTAAATTGCTCCATGAAGTGTTTCCACAGTTTTGGATTGATCCAAGACAGGCCAGAGCATGCTCTTGTCTGGTGGAGATATGTCAGTTTATTTATGAACTTACAAAATAATGTGAGCAATTTTGGTGCTCTGGAGGGAAGAGAGAATGGTACAAAATTCAGTATATGCATGGAATGGTATGAACACTGAGACTAATACTGCATGGGTTGCTTTATTCAATGTTGTGTCACAGTGAAAAGACGGAAGTAAGGGAAAGTCACAAAGTGTTGTGTTGAGAGGAGCAGACTGAGCAGGAGGAGCTGACAAATGCAGAGAACAGGCAGCTGGCTGCTTGCAAGTTTGTCCTAGGAACTGTTGCTTCCTATAAAAAATAAATCAAATTTTATATACCAAAGGCAGTTTACGTGCTGTGTTTGGCAATAAAAGTTAGGAATGCAGCTGAGGGGGGATGCAGATCACTGCAGACAAACATGGAATTATCTCAGTGGAAAAGACGACTAACTCCAGAAGAAAGTGCTGTACAAATGGCTCACTTACTTTGGTCAGGCCTTGAGAGAGGAAATCAAAATGACAGAAGTTTGTGAGTCTTAACAAATCTTCATTGGAAGAAATGATGTTTCTTCTGTGCTTCACAATAAGGAAACCAGTGGTTGTCACTGCCTGTGTAATTCCGTTAACTCGCCATTCCTACGTGTGACTGAATTAAAACATGTGTGTCATGTTCCCGTTTCAGTTAAGTAATACTTTCCATCCCAAGCTCTCCTTGCTAAATATTTGTGAAGCAGTCATACTTTTCTTACTTGATAACTGGCAATTGCCTGCTCTTCTCTCTTCCCAGATCCTCAGCCCTGCCCCAAACTCAAATTGCTAAGCATTGTAAACCCTTGGCATCTTGCCTGTCTCTGGTACTGCAGCACAGGCCTGGCTGAAGCCCAGGTCACTGCCTTGCTTGTGCTTGAGGATACTGTTCAGGGCAAGATCAGTGGATGTTTGCAAGGGCTGGAGCCTCACTGTGTCATCTGGGAATCTGCAGCTGTAAACTTTGGTCTAGCATTGGGTTGGCCACCTCACACCAGGTGTAGGGAATGGTGCACATGAATCTCAGCAATGCTACAGAATAGGTCCTCCAAATCTATGTCACATGTCACACAAGCTGAGGTGTTAACTCTGCTCTTACATACTTACCGTCCCTGGAAGTTGTTTATATTTCTGATTGTGCTGTTTCCTGCCAGGGAAGCTTTGGTGCCTTGTCCCATGTAGATCAGGCACAGATGAGTTCTAGTTTATTGAAGTCAAGAGTTTGCTTGAAACTGTGTTCACTGCCATGTTCCCCTGAAGCTGGTTATTCTGCCCCTGGACTGGGGAGCTGGCAGGGTTTGGAGGCACATACTGTTCAGTGAGGGCAGTAAGGTCATACCTCTGAAGCCCATAGTCAGTTCTGCTCTGTTTCAGAGGATTTGGCTTTGTCAAATCCTTCTCTCTCTGCTGTTAGGCCTGACAGATGAATGTGATTAAAAATAGATCTGGCTGCTAACTGTTCGAATTCCCAGGTGGCTGAATTTTCATGCAATAGGACTTTCACCATAATTTATCCTCTTGGGATGTATTAGCGATGAAAAGCTGCCTTTCTGCAGTCATTGTTTGATTCATCATGTTTTGTTTCAGCAGTTGCTCAACCTTTATATCATTCATCTTTGCTATTAGGTTGCTTTTGCTACTGCAATATTTGAGGTCCTCTATTGAAGAGAAGCTATACTGGGAAATTACTCCTTTATTTCAACTGCTCTAGTGTATCCTTTCCTTCCTTTGCTTGTCTTTCCATTTTTCTCACTGCCATGCCTGCTGCTCCCATGGCTGGGTCTGTCCTTGGCAATGGAGAGCTCATCTGCTCCTGAGGCTGCCTCACCAGCAACACAGGGGGAATGGTGTCTTGGAAAGTAGAAGTAACTGGTGTAGTCTACATGGCAAAATGGTTTTTCCTTTTTGACAGATCTGCTTTATTTGACAAATTCCAGCAGCCATGTCTTGAGTGTGACTCAAATTGTATTATTGTGGTGACTTAGCTGGTGCCAGCTGTTGGTATGACCTCTATTTGTCCTTCACAGTGTGTGACACCTGCTTGAATAGTGCTGAGAAAAGCAACACAGGCAGATGAAGTTTTTCCACCTCGTCTGTTCCTAGTGAAGCTTTGGCTTTGGACCTCTCTCCTCTCAATTATGCCATGGGAATGCTCCTCAAAAAAGGTGTTGTGTGAGTTTGGAATCACAGTGTAATCTGCAGTGTGGGATTTCTGTTACCATGTCACCTCTGTCTGCTTCACTGGCCTTTTGAAGAACTTGACAAGGAAAGTGTAGTTTATAGTTTATGACAGGTTTATGTGGAAACAACAGTATTTTACCATTGTCTCCTATTTTTCATTCACTTCCCATAACTCAAATTGCTCAATTTTAGAAAATGTATACATTGTAAATTAGTTTTCTGTTTCTATATCCCTTACATATATCTTGTGGGAATTTTTTATAAAATATACTTTTTAAAACATTGTTAAATGTCTATAATTTTTTCAGTGTTGTGCAATGTTGAATGAGCATTCCTCCTGTTTCTTGAAGCATCTTCCCTTTGTTAGTGTATAATGTTTCTGCAATTCATTAAGCTTTATAAGAGTTTCTTCATAGTGAATGAAAAGAATTGCAGGTATTTCAGGAATCTATGAATAGCTATTTCATAATAAAAGGCTAATAAGAGGGGAGCATTTTACGGGTAATCTGAGTTTCAAGAGAGGTGAATACTGAGAGCTCAGTGTTACAGCCTGCTTGCTAGAACTTGATACTTCAACTGTGTAAAAGAAAGCTGTAGTCTTCAATGAGATTGCGAAGAGATAAAAATAGAGATCCACGCTGTGTCGGAGTATTTCTCGCCACAGCACTGAGTGAGCACTGAGGTGTCTTTATCTAAACCCTAAGTGACAGCACTGTTGCCTTCAGCATGGCCAAGAGCTAAGGTAGAAGGAGGGGGACTGGATAACAAGTCCCATTTGAGTGCCTGTAAAAAGTAAACAACTAAATTACTTGCAGATTCTATGGTATGGTACAAGTCCTTCTCTGTTAAGAAGCATTAAATAATTCTGATTTGGAAAGACATCTCAGGATGACCATTTTACTTTTTAGAAAAAGAATTCTGCTAGATTGCTTTGCTCTGTGTAGTGAACTGTGGTAGCTGCTGTGAGAGCCCTTCAACCTTAATGCCTTCCTTTTAGGAAGTGGTATTGGTAATGGGAAGTTGTTCAGATTAGGTTATATCAGTGCCTGGTTTCTATCAAACAGCTTGGCAGGAATTGCTGCATTCTCTTCTAATAAATTCATTCCTCTAATGGCATCTCTTTCTAAACACATTCTCAGATGAGATGCTGTAGTACAACTTTCGTTTCATGACTGTACTTAAGTGCATTGCCTTTAAATTGTGGAGTCTTATTGTGCTTCAGTTTATTCATGTTTAATTTTTAAGCAGGGGTTCCCTTGAGCTAGGTACTCAGTTTTACTTAAGGCACATAATAAGTAAATATCAGATGTGGATGATTGGTTTACTGACTACGAATTTTCACAGTGTAATTAAGGTTAATGTTTTCCTAAACTTATTTGGTTTTGTATCCTTTTCAATTTGTGTCCAATATAAAAGATAGGTTTGTATGCTACCTCTGATCTAATTTTTTTTTTCCAATGTGATTTAATTATTTCTGTGGGGAAAAAAAAATCTGTCTGGTTTGGCTTCAGTGTTTCAGCAACCTGTAACCTTAGAGGAATATGCTAAATCCCGAACTTTTATTTTTTTCTCTCATCAGTGATTGTCAGGAACAAGTTTCCATAATTTAAGGTTACCTCTCCAAGGGCAGTAATATTACCTGTGCTTTGGAGTCAATCCACACAAGATGGGGTGTCATGGTTTAACCCCATCCAGCAACCAACTACCAAGTGAGATTAGGGAGAGAAGCTGAAGGTTAAAAGCTGGAAATCTCATGGATTGGAATAAAGACAGTTTAATAGGGAAAGTGAAAGCCGTGCACACAAGAAAAGCTAAGCAAGGAATTAATTCACTAGTTCTCATGGGCAGCCATCCCCAGGAGAGCAGGGCCCCATCATGTGTAATGGTGACTTGGGAAGACAAATGGCATTACTCCAAACATTTCCCTTTTTCTCATTCTTCCCCACACTTTATTTACTGAGCATGATGCCGTATGTTACAGAATATCTCTGGTCATTTTGCATCACCTGTCCTGGCTGTGTCTCCTCCCAACCTCCTGTGCACTTCCAGCCACTTTGCCACTATAAGCAGTACAAAAAACAGAAAACACCTTGGCTCTGTGCTTAAGCCAGCAATAACAACAACATCGCTATATTGTCAACCCTGTGTTCTGCACAAACTCGAAACACAGTCACATACTAACCACTGTGAAGAAAATGAGTTTTATCCCAGCCAAAACCAACACAGTGGGTTTCATTACAGGTGCTGAAGAGGGGACATCTCTCAGTCAGTAGTTCCAACAAAATAAAGGTGGTTTCTTTCCTGTTGCCAGAAGCAGCCTTAGGATTTCACTGTTGAGGAAAGTTATCCCAAATAAGTAAGTCTAAATTTATGTGTAGTACTTGTGCTGTATTAATTTTGAAAATAATGTCCATTCCTTCCTTAAGTAAGAGACGTTTGATTTAATGCTACTGGTTCAAGGCAATATCAGGAAGACACAGACAAACAAATCTTGCCTGTGTTTTTGAAAACAGTAGAAACACTTAGATGATGTCTTGCTTTACACAGGAAAAAATTTAGGCCCAGATAATAGAGTTCATTGAGGAAGTTTAAATTTGGAACATGTTTTCTGCCTTAAAAGGACAGAACATAGAGTAAGCAGCTTGCTAACGACTTCTAGATACCTGGGACTTTTATTACTGCAACCACAATTCATGGGAAAATGAAAGAAATTTAGAAGTATAGCAAGTTTTCTAAATTTCTAAATAAGGACTAAAAGAAGATTCTAAATTTCTAAATAAAGATTTAAAAAGCCTCCTCTGTTCCTTCCCCCACACCCCAGCCTGTACTGTGATCCTCAAGCTGTTGTGAGGAGTTTGTATATTGTTTTCTGTTCATCACAAGAGGTACTTGTATTTAAAAGAAATTAAAAGCCCCTGTGGGAATGGCTGTTCTATGTGAGGCTTCCTAATTATATATGCAGTAAAGCTGACATGATACTTTCACAAAGTTAATTGCTCATATGTTTAATTTAAACGCAGAATTCAAGCCTATAAAGGAATTAAAATCTGGGACTTGTCCTTCCTTGGTGATGGCTGGATTTTGTGATCAGACTTTTGAGTGTGTTTCTTTACTGTGTGTATGTGTATAGAGCTTTTT
>VZRN01001114.1:519088-613130 GCA_013397935.1 Dasyornis broadbenti | reverse complement strand
TTTTTTTTTTTTTTCTAAAATTGTCCTTTTATCCCCTTTGGAATTATCTCAATAAAGCAAAATGACTATTTTTAATGGAAGTGAATGAGGTATGGTGTACAGTCATGCTTGGGGTTTTTTTTTTTGACTGCCTGTACAAATTAAATTCTGCATACCATGCTGCAGTGTATTAGTAGGCAGTCTGATTTATGGTTGAAGAAAAATACCATTGCTACTGTTTTTAAGAGCCTGGGAAGGAAGGAAATAGGTAGCATTTCTGGTTGGTCTTTAGTGGAGCGCTCTGAAATGCTTGGACTTCTGTCAAGAGAACAAAAGCCCTCTTGTTGGTTTGTGAGGTTTTGGGGTGTGCCTACGCCCTAAAAATGTCATAGTAGGATTTATTTTGGAAGCCTTATTTGGAGCTTTCATCACCACCTTGATGAAGGGAGAGCTACTATTGACTCCCTTGTCTGGGCAGTTTCTGGTTCAATCCAGCCAAGATGGAAACATCAGTAATAATGCAGTAGTCTGGGCAAATTCTGCCTGGACCTGTCTTTCTGGCCTTGAAGAAAGAATGAGATGTTCACTAAGACTTTTCTGCTAATGCCTGTGTAAATATGGCTGGTGATCTGTACAATGGGAAACTCTGGAAGTAGAAGATCTATATGTGTTTTAATATGGGCAATTGGTAATGCTTCACTTTGCTGTCTTCAGCAGCTCACCTCATATAAGATCTAGTTCAGGATCACAGCCTTCAAGTCCTTTTTAACATACTTTTCACTATGGCAAAGGGGAGGAGAATCCTTCCTTCTGCAAGAAGCTGTGGCTGATGTAGCAGCCTGCCCTCCCACAGCTTCTGACATGGATGTGTCAGAGGCAACAGGGCATAAGGGAAACTTCGTGATCTCTAGAAAAGCTCCACAGGTAGAGCTTAGACATGCCGTTCACTGGTGCAGGAGCTATTGCAGAGTCTCAGGGTTCTCTTGCAGATTCTCACAGCAGCAAGGAGAACCAGTTTGAGCAAATCTAAGTTGAGGGAAGGAGGGTGAAGATTTGGGTCCTTGGTTTTCTAGTTGTTAAAAAAATTGTCTAATAGATTTGTGTTACAAAGACATTAGTTTTCTTTTCACTTCTATAAGCAACAGGTTACTTAAATTAGCTTTGAAGGTTTGGAAACTTCCTGTGCGTGGCATTTTTAGTTTAAAAAGGCAACCTGATGGGGAAAAAAAAAAAATTCTGAGTGTAGGTATTGTATCCTGTGTAATTGTCTTGCACACATGGGATGCAGAAGTCTAGGCTAACATCTGCTGCTGTGAGGAGCATCTGGGGATCTGGCTTTCCAGAGCTTGCCTTACTGTGCAGGGTTTGCTGTCACTGAAGGGTGATAAGCCAAACGTTGTTTATGTTACAAAGCTGAGCATTCCAGAAGTGTTTCAGACTTCTGCACAACTTCATTCAGGGTCTTTTGTCTTGTATGCCACAGATCAGTCAGTCCCTGATTCAGAGACAGCCTCTTCCTTCTGCTTGCAAATCCAGCCCTTCCAGCATGGGACACAGAGGACAAATAATCTTAACTTTTTATGACATTTGAGATACCTTCTGGCACTGGGAGATTCACACAGTCTAGTCCTGGAAGGTGTGATCGGACCTGCAGGAGGCACATGTCCATCTGGAGCAGGAACTGGGAACAAGGCAGTGTGCCTGAGTAATCACAAGCAGTGCTACGTGCTTGTGTTTAGGAAGCTCAACAGGGCTCCCCCGGCCACAGCTACTAGATTTGCAATGATTAAAATAGGATTTTGGGCACGGAGCTCATCACAAATACCTGCTTAAAAGTAGGTGTCTCTGAAGCTGAATGCCTCACTTTAAGCCTGGCCCTCTGGGCAATTTGGGCTCTCCAGGAACAGGTTTTAAATTCTCAGTGCTTATTTGTGCTTTTTCTCTTTTCCTTTTTCCCTATCACTGATGAACAGCGATGGTACTTCAGCCTGGGGCCAGGAAGCACGCCAGTATCCTGTAATTGCCTCTCAGACATTTGTTGGGAAGTTGCTTTTGTATAATTGTCTTGTTTTGTTCTCGCCTTGTTTGTTCCCACAGCCTCCTATTACCTTAGGACAATTTGTCCCTTTTGGAAGGTTTTCTAGCCACTGTAAGGTAATTTCATCTGTGCTGACCAGGACACCATTGTTTCTAAGTGCATTATATGCAGCTATCCTTAGAGGGTTTTCATACTGTGAGGGCATTTATCAATATCCTGGGTCTAAGGAGAGGAAGGTGGCACAGGAATAGGAACTGGAGTGCTGTCTTATACTGAGGGAGTAAGTTCTTACTGTCTGCAGGTAGAATAGGTGTATAATTACAAGAAACTTCAATCACTTTTTAATACAAGCACAGCTCCCTTTTAGAGGTTGGCCTTAGGTCAATTTTTCTGCTATTCTGTAACTGATAGGTATATAAGGCTCTTTTACATAGAAGAGCACTGTTAATTTTGAACTGGTTTGACTGGTTTCTGTCCCATGGCATGATAGATACAGGATGTTTAATTTTAGGCCTCAGTAGATTACACTTCATTCTTATTGCACATGACAAGATATAGTAAAATACACAAGTCTGCCGGTTTTACAAACCATTATGTCCTTCTGGGATAGTGCAAGTGTGAATAGTTGTGTGTCTTCTGGATTTCAATGACTGTACCACAATGCAGCTACTCCTTTGATTTCCATTCCTCAAAGTGGCACGTGAAAAATCTTATTTCTAAAGCATTATGTTCAGCATGCATTCTCCTCTGCACACTGGATGGCATTCAGAATTGATCTGATATATGTTACTATTGATTCCATGACTGTACAGGGTAAAATTAACAGCTGGAGGAGAATTACAGTTCTCCAAGTGTGGAACAATGTAATTTTCATGGTAGTCAACAAGTGACTATAAGAAGCAAGGGAAGAGGTAAAAAGTTTACCTGGCAGAATTTTTTTGGCACATAATGCTATACTAATTATCCAGCAGAATTGGTTTTCTATACTGCCAAGTCTGCACATTTAGTTTCATGACAGTGACGTCCAGGTGCTTATATAGCTGAAATAGCTGCTATTGTACGTGGCCAGAGGAATACAGCTGCTTCTTTTTGAAAGAGCTCTACAGTCAGGAATCATGCTGTGGTTGCTATTTTCCCCCTTCCTTATAAACTGTCCAGAGAAATGAGTACTTGCTGTTCCAGCCCAGGGACGAGTCACCTACTTGGTTGGGTTATACTGTGTCATTGCAAATGAACAGAGGTCTTTTATTGGAACCGTCAGTTGCACAAGTATGTGTCTGCAGCCCCAAGTCGTGGGGTTTGGGTTTTTCTTCAGCACATCTCATGGCAGCTCTGAGATACTGAGGTTTCTTTCTGAGTCTTGTAAATGTGCTGCTGTCATAGTGAATGTTCCCTTGGAAGATACAGATGATCTGTTGGTTTTGCAATGGGCCTCTCTGCCGTTATTCCAAAACTCATTCAGACCTACTGGAACTTGATTGTAATATGTGCTTTTTCAGTCAGAGTTTGACTCCCTTGCTTATCATAAGGGAAAAGACTGTTCAACTGTTAATGGAGGAGTCTGAATTCAAACATAAAGTCAGGACTGTGAGCAGCCTGCTGGAGAAGTATACCTCTCTCCATTGATGTGTAGAAGGACCTTTTGGTCCTAAGTTTAGCTGCTCTGAGTTGTAGTAAAGTTAGGTGCTTGAAATACAGTGAGTTTGTCACCTCACCTCCTTAGTCTCATCTGAGAGCGCCGCTGTATTAAAGCTCTGAATTGGATAAACCAGCATGAGGCCTGTGGATTCAAAATTTCAGGTGAAGTCTATTTGTAGTGATTAAACCTAATTGTACATAGGTATTGAGAGGGAAAGGAATGTGCATATGACTCTTCAAGGACTTACTTTCATCCTTTGTCTCCCTGTGCCAAGCAGAGGTACACAGAAAGTAGGAGTAGATGCAGATAACATTGGAAAAATATATTAGTTTTCATCCAAGGCTTATGTTTCAGGCTATGGCACTTCTCATGAGGCCAACTGAAACCCCCAGCCCATGTAGGAGACACCACTGAGGCTGGGTGACTGCAGTCAGCAGCAGAGCTGAGTGAGGAGCAGTGCCCATCTTCTGAGCTCCTGGTCCAGCCCATCATGCTGGGCACTTGCTGGGCACTCAGAATTTATTGATTAATAAATACATGGGGCAGGTGCTGCTTTTAAACTAGTTGTCAGCTGAGACGTGTGACTGCAACAACTGATACTCCTGTTAGGGAGAACTGTTTCACTTTTGCCACACTAAATTGAGTGGTGTAACTAGTATGTTTGTGGGACAACCTGTCTGACCACTTCAGAAAAAGCAAAGGGTCTCTGTCACATGAAGCCTGGCATTGGGGCAGGGGTGAAGGTGTCACCTTTTTGGTATCAAATGGACGAACAGGTGGTAGGTGTTAGTCATGCTTTATATACCATGTCAGAGAGAACTCTGCAACAACCTGTGCACAATAGAATTAAGGAAGGTGGAAAGGTTGAGCATTAATCCACTCTGGAAGCTATCTCTTGCATAAGAGGGATGGCCTGGGCCTGCTCATGTCCAGCTGGGGAAGCAGTGTAATCCAGGTGTGACCCTGTCACAAGGTGCGCTGAGCCTCTGGGAGCTATGTGTCTTTAGCTCTGGCCTCACTCCAACCTGAATCCTGTACCTGGGTCAGAGTGCCCACATCTCCTTCTCCTGCTTAAATGGAAACACCTTCAGTTTTCTTGAGCAGGGACGTCACCTGCTGATCTGCACAGCTTTTGCTGGCAGTGTCTGTGTCGCTCCCTAGAGCAGGGGACACTTACATTTTAAGCAAAATGTGTCAACACAGATTACGTTGTTAAAAGAAGTTTCAATCCCCAGCACCACAGTCTTAATCCCACAGTCATTACAATGTCAAGCAACAAGTCTGAAAAAGATGTCGAGTTTGATGCTGTTGCTTTGGATGGCTTCCAGCTGGAGCAGCCAGACTCCGTTGGTGGCACTGGACCACAGCTGCATCCTGTGCTTTATCTGAGCACCTCTCTCCTCAGGTGCTGAGTTTTCAAAGAGTGTGAGGATGAGGGTTCTGATGGGTTACTCTACTTTGCTTTGGCAAGTCCTCAGGGTATTTGTTGCAGTGGTGCATTCAGAGGGAAAGTAACATGCCAAATAGCTGCCATTGCGGGATGTTTCACGGTACTTTCTGTGCTTTGCTTTGAAAATACAAGCCTGAGACTTGGTGTGTGCCAGGATCACTGTGAATGCAGACTGAATCTGTGTTTAATTCCTCTTTAGTGCTGGGGTATAAACAAGAAGTATGTGCCCTGGAAATTCTTCCATCTACTTGCAGAGAAGCAGTAATGGAAGCTCAGCATTGAGACTGATTGATTACTCACAGATTACAGAGCAGAAATTGCAGACAGTTTTACTGTTTAAGCACTGCTTGGTATTAAACCACTTTTATAGCAGACTGGAAATGCAGATGTCCACTTAATCTGTTTGGCTCCTTCAGTGCTGCATAATGTCATGAATGACAACCTCCTCCAGCAAAATGGAAACCTTCAGCTGTGTGATTCAGTGGAGTAGGCTTGAAAGTCAGAGAGAAGCTCGCTCCTTTTAGCGCCTCTTTCAGTGACATGAGCTTTAATTTATAGATGATAGGGCTGATTATAAATTGATAATGGGATCTCCTAAGATATATAGGATACTGTATATCTTGTTTATAAATCAATAGTGGATATTAAGTTAATTTCCTAAGATATTATAAGAGGGAGCAGTGGTGTGAGGTATCCTAAATGATTGCTTTATTTGAATCTCATGTATTGATTTAAAAAGAGAACAGACCAAAAAAGCAGTACTATTGCACCCATCCCTCAACATACAGTCTGTATGTACTGAGGTTTTGTGGTCAGATGTCTAAGTGCCACTTTTATCCTTTTTTTCAGCAAGCGCTGAAGGGCTGCTTTTGGCTGTTCCCAACCCAAGTGCTTTCCATTTTGTGTTACCTCTGAAATGTGGCTGTAATGAACACAAGGAGGAGAACGACACAGCACTCTCTCATTCTCACAAAATGGGGTTTCAAAAACTAGTTCCTGGTGGCTGGCCAGTGCTAGCTGGGCTTGCACTGGAGCTGCCACAAAGTGAGTGTGGACAAATTAGTGTACAGTGGGTGTGTGCCTGGAGATAGCTTGCTGGAAATTTCTCCCCAGCTTTCCGATGACAAAATGAGTGTTTTTCTTTCGGAATGCCAATGGTGTGCCACTTCAAACTGGCCCTGCTGGGAAAGTAATGAAGAAAATGGTGCATTGTCTGTAAAAGCAGGCTGCAGCTTGCCTGGAGGGACACCTTTGGCTACTGGTGTCATTTGCTGCATGCCTGAAGCCAGTGGCTGCTGAGATGGTGCATGTGAGGAGCAGCAGTATTCCCAGGGTCCATAACTGCTTGTGCTGTGGACAGGGGTCAGGTGGGATGGACCTTTTCCTCTCCTTTCTGCTCCATGGCCTGTCAAAGAAAAGGGAATGACCTCCAAAGCACATTTTGACAATATTAGACCTGCAGAGCATGGCTTGATCTTTCTTTTTAAAAATGTAAACCACCTCATGAAGGACACAGTGTTTGGGGAGAAAACAAAGAGCAAGTTCTGCCTTTCTGGGAGGCATTGAGGCTCCTGACACAGCCCTAACTCCAGAAAGTGAGAGCTGAGGTGTTATCCCATTGCTTTGCGCTATGTTTTATGTTACTTTTTTTGGTGATGTTCTTCATAAGAATTCATTTTTCCCCCTTCAAACTAACTTAAAAAGAATGAAATGGAGGCTTGTTAAGCCTTTCAGTTGCACACATCTGAGCTGTAAGCCAGAAGTAATCGGCTCTCCCAGCCCACTGGAGGCTTCCCGGGGGATTGCCTGTGTGGGCCTGTGTGTGGGCACATGTAATCAGCAGAGGAAGGACAGTCCCTGTCAGGAGCTGGTCTGGGGGCTCTGGTCTCCAGAGGGGGCTGTGCTCTCTCAGGCTGTGAGGTGAGCAGTTTCAGCACAGCCAGCTCTGGAGGTGTCAGGATATCTTGATACGACAATTTTTTCTGCAAGCAAAGTGCACCTATGTATTTCACTGGACAAGTATAAATAGTTTTGGTGGTATGTGTCCAGTACAGACTCAAGTTTTTAAAAGAAATTAAATGTGTTGATGACTCTGCTTTATCAAATGACAGTAGCTGTTGTGTTCCTCTGCTTAATGGTCTTTGTTTATCGTGTCTTTATGAAGTTGAATGAACTGACATGACTTTAATTTTCAGCAGAAATGATCTTCACCTTCTCAGTTCTCAAATGCTTCTTGGTCATCATCTACCCTTTTTCAGTTGCTGTTCCTGAGAAAGGCATATGAAAGTGTTTTTCTGATCTCTTCTGTCTGGTCAAAGCGAGTAATCAAATGCTGCCTTCCATGATGTAATGTGTTGCAATTGCCTCCTTATGTTCTTCTTCCTCAACTTGCCATGAAAAGCTACTTCCATTTGTATTGTTTGAAGAATTGTATTTATCGATGATTTCTTGATCTAATTTGCTCACGTATGTTTATGATGAAATCTGATTTACACACTTCATGCCCTGCCCTTTGAGGAGAGGTTTATTCTTGATCACTCCTGTACGCTTTCTATTAAAATTACATTACATGAGCATTCTATACATCTAGCTGTAGAGATGCTTATATTAAAATGTTACTTCGTGTTGCATTACTGTTGACCTCTATTTTCTTAGATGTACATCTGCAAGTTTGTGCTAGTAATGTTGCAAAACTATTCTGCATTGTCTTGCAGTGGTCTGAATGTCTTGCTGTATGGTCTTCCTAAGCAGTGTTTTTACACTTTCCCTCTTTGTTCTTAGATTTTTTTTTTAAGATCACAGAATCCAGGGAGGTGAGCAGGTTTGTGCAAGGTCAGGTCTGTTAAGCAGCTGAAATCCATAACACTTAGGCTGATGAAACCCCTCTTTGCTGTTCCATTTCTAAGTGCTAAGTGACCCTTTTCCTGAAGCAAACAGAAACAGGAACTAAGAAGTGTTCTAATGTCATCAGTGAAGCAACCTTTTTTATTTCTTGCAGAGAAAAACATGTGGTTTGAATTAAAGCTTTGTTATTAATCTGGGGATAACCTTGTAAGTACAATTGCTGTAGGCATATCTGCAATGAAAACTTAAGGGAATTTGTCCATTTGATTGACAGCTTTATGGAGCAGATTATGTGCTGTATTTTTGAAGCGAATTGTTGGAAATAAGGTGCAGATAATTGGAATACATCTACACTTTATATAAAAAACCACAGGGTTGGCAGGTTACTTATTCATTGTGTCTGCTACTTTTGCCAGCCTCTAACCATGTTAAGTAACGGAAAGATGTCAGTGCTGAATTAGTTACTTCCATAGGACATTGATTAAAAACTGTCTTTGTGGTACTTGCAAGCATTACAGAATTGATAACTTCGAAAACATCCGTTCTTTCCATTCCCTCCACAAGGTACAGGTTTAACAAAGAAATGGGAAAGTTGATCTAATATCCAGAAATAAAATACCACTAGCAAGACTTTGTGGATTAAAGTTTAAATCTCTTTACTTTACCCTTCTCCTTGGGCAGCTTCCACTGTATATCTTGGTCCTCAGCTGAGACTCTAGGTATCAAGTGTGATACAGAAGCTGGTATCAAATCTAAATCTTCTCTGTGCCTCTGTGGGCGGTCAGCTGAGTAGATTTTATGATGTGCCCTTGGATTAAAACAGGGTAGGTCCTAGTAGTTCTGGTGACACCAAGGGATAGTATGGGTCACAAGCTTTCAATATCAGAAGCTTCAAAGTAAAAGTACAAACAAGAGCTGCTCCCTCCAACAGGATCACCTCATAAATATTTTTGTAAGTAGAAAAGTAGAAGCATGGATGTAACTACTTCACTGTGGCTGTTCATAGGTTACATCCAAGGAAGACTGCTGTGCTAGCACTGGCCTTCCCCATTGATACGTCCAGGCACAAGCCTGCAGAAGACCATGAGATTGCTTTTTTATGTATGCTGATATGTATCAGGTTGAGATTTGCTTTTCCTACCATGCCAAAGAAATCTGATCCTGAAGCTGAAGACCTTTATCTGATGAAGGATTTAAGAATAGAGCAGTGTTCAGGGTTTGAGTTTGAAGTATGAGAAATTTACCTGTCTTTATTGTTCCTCACTCCCAAGCCAGGTGATGTATTTTCTTACTCAGTAGGTAAATACACTTGCCAGGTTCTGTTTCTCTGCTGTATATATATAGTTCAAACAAGGCAAAAGAAAGTGTGTTGGTTAGAGAGCATGGTCCCAAAAAATATATGGATTCAGTCTGTTTTGTCTGCTGTGGATTCACATTGCCCCCTCTCACAAGGGGGCTCAGGTGCATGGAAGGATTCTTGGCAGCAGGGCTGTGATCTGTAAGGTATTAGAAGCATATCAGGAAAGTAGAGGAAAAAAGGAAATAAAAAGAGAATTTGACAGACCTCTTTCTGGTTTCTGCTTAGTACCTCCCTGTTTTGTGCTGTATTGTAAGCAGTGCTTGAGCAATAATACAAAGCCTAACAAAGAGACTTGCTAGCTGGCAGAAAGTTGCTTAAAATAACTTACTGAGGATAAAGAGGCTGCCCAGGTCAATAATGCTGTGAAATCCTCAATGTGTAGCAGCTCCAAGAGGTTTTGTAGGCATATAGATTTTTAAAAGCTTTAGACTGTTGATAAGGCAGGAAAGATTGTAGAATGCTGCTAACCTTCTATTGATGGTGCTGGGACAGCTATGAAGATTTGAGATTTGGCTATAGAAATACTGAATTCTTTGTTCCCTCTTGCAGAACTCTGATTTAAAGTATGAATGCTAGAAAGAAAGAATTGTTCTTTGTTAGAAGATACTTAATACCGTTAAAGAGTCTTTGTTGTATTTTACTCTTCAGTCAGATCTATGACTGTTAAAAATGCTGTCAGACAACTTACTTGGCTTGCTTTCCTTTGAATCAAGGGAAGTAGATTTATCAAATACAGTGTCATTTATCCCTACCGTCATTATGAATGTAATTCTTTTGACGCTAATTCTATATAGGATTATTTTTAAAACATCTGCTGAAGGTAAACAATATGAAGCTTATTTGAGTTTTATTAAAAGAAGTTGCTCATGGTAATTGGGAGAGATTGTTATCACTAAAACTTCAATTAAACCAGCAGCTTTCTTGACCATGCTTTAAACCAAAAAATTATGTGCTGTTTGAAGGTGGTCCCATATGTAATTCCAGTTGAAACTTTTATTTTGAGAAATTCCTTTATCTTCAAAGTTTTTTGATCTATATTCTGCCTTATCCATGTGCACAGCTCAAAGGGAGGCAGTAGCACAAGGGAAAGAAGCAGGAGCTGGGGTTGTGTTAGAAAGGGGAACCTGTGTAGGAATTCCTGTGTAGGAAATGCTTGTGGAGTAGCCCTTTTATTTTACATTTTACTGTGCAGTTTCAGCCTGCATGTACATTTGTGGGGATATTTAAGAGCAGACATGTTAGCTGGTTCTCCTCAAGATATGAATGCTTGTTAATTGTTACAGTGTGTGGAAGTGCAGGTATGGAGGCTCACAGCAGACTGCCTCACCAAAGCTCTGCCTTGGTTTGTCTTGCAGTGCAGTTGGTATGGGCAGTGGGGAGAAATTCCTAACAATGTAGTTGAAATTATCTTTTAGTGTTTCTGCTCAGTATATTCATCTAGTCTCTGAATGCAGCTCTGAGCTGCATATGTCTTCAGAAGAAATTGTCCCCATGGTTCCCTTGTCCAGTCTGATGCTGCACCAAAAGCCTCAGGGAACCGGGAGGAAAATCAGAGACAGAGGGAGGATAGGAGGGAAAATCCTTCCTTCTTGCCTCAGCCCCAGCTGGCTAGGAATTTGTCTGGCATTGCTGGCAGGATGCTGTGTCCCCCCAGCACAACCTGTCTGTTGTCTTTGGCTGGGGAGCCAGGCGGGTTTGTGTTGACGATGCACCAGTTCCTCCCTGGTGGAAGGAAGCACCAGTTCCTTCTCCCTGGTGGAAGGAGGGGAGTTGTGCCTGAAGGGCAGCATACCAAACAGAAGACTGCTTCTGAAGCCACACAGCCTGTATAGGCCACTCTATCTCTGATTTCACTCAACTGCTTTTACGGTGGAAGATATTAGAATGATGTTTTATCCCGTATGAAGTAAACTCATTTCTTATCTTTGTAGGCATCAAAGAGGATATGAAAACCAAGCCTTTGTAGCAAAAATTCAGTTAGGTGAGATAGGATCAGAGTGCTGAATCCAGCAATTTAATCTTGGAAACCAGCGAGATGAGTTGACACCTGGAAATAACAATAAAATCATCTTTGTTGTCTTTCTGTTTGAGGATCTGGAATGCAAAGAGGTACCTCACATGGATGTACCTGGTGTCTCAATGCTGTCTGTGTTTGCTGTCAGTGTCTGTGAGGTATATCCCAATGGAAAGAGTGATACCATTTATCCTTCTGGTGGCAGAGACTGTGGCCTAATTTAACCAAGTTTTAAATTTACCAGTACCTTTGACCTAGGACAAACTAATCCCCTACCTCTGTGCTTCCAGCTACCACCCAGCAAGTTGCAAGTAGTTACCTGAATAAATAAAGTGATTGTTCTCCTGGACTGGAGACGGAAGTCAGCATATCCAGCATGCTCTTACTAATGCAAAATTCGCATTGATCTGTAGTTCAGTTTGCATTTTGCATCATTATACAGTACAACTTCTGAGCTGAATATCTTCTTTAGTAGCACCAAACATAGTATAACGATGATGATTGGGGGGATTTTATATATTTGTTTAATGGACGATTAATTGTTTTTATGTTGAGCGCCTACACTGCTTATTCTGCTATAATGAAACTGAGAGACCTGGTACCAAGGTATTTCATTTAAGTATACTTACAGCTTATTTGAGCTCTAGTTTCCTTAACTAAGAATCTAGAGAGTCTGGGATATAAATGTGCTACCACCAGCATTCTTCTCAGTTCTAGAGGATCCAGGATTTCTCTTAATTTAGTGGAGTTTATCTTCTGAAATAGGTTGCATGTGTTTGTGGGAGGGAGGGAAGTTCTGCAGCTAATTGCTACAACTGCACAAAATTTTAGAAAGATCAAGCAGATTTGTAGATCTGCCTGTAGTCATTTTTCCACTTGTGGGGAGCGTTGGTGGGATGTCACCAGGAGTCCTGGTGGCTGCAGATGACAAAAAGGAGTGTCCACTGAGATATTCGCAGACCTTGTTGTTTAATGAGTAAGTCCCTGTTGAATAACAGATTATGCATTACAGAACTGGAATTGCTAACTCCCTAAACTGTGTAGTCTGATACCTCCTCATCTCTGACAAACTTCAATTGCTATGCATAACATTTGCTAGCAGTGTCTAATTGCTACTTAATGTAACCATAATAATATAGTTGTTTTATATCTAATTTTCCTGTTTATGCAGAAGGTATGTAATTGATTGAGGCAGTTTGTTGTTAATTCTTTCTACCAATGGCAGAAAGATCTTAATTTAAATGCTTACATGTTAGTTGACTCTGAGTTCCTCACATGGGGTTATTTTGTTGAAATCCATGGGCTGGAAAGGAATCAATACGGGCTTCTGAAACCTGGTGGAGGTTTGCAGTGCTCCTACTACGCTTGATTACAGCTGCTTTTGTAGGGCTTTAAAAAGAACAATCTGTATTAAAAACATTATTCTTTGGTATGAACTAGAACAACTCCAAATAGGTTACCATGGGGTCTGCCCTGCAATTTGACCACTTCAAGGGATTGCAGTAATCACCAGTGGGCCAGGGCACTGAGGCAGAGGAAAGGCTATTAGGTGGGGAGTTATTGGCATGCATGCCGAAGAGGTTACCCTGGCAGCTTTAATCATTCATCCACACTCTCAAGAGGAGGGAGGAAAATATAAGTGTTAGTTCTTCTGATTGATTAGCAAAGAGGATCAGTAAAGCATGAAAGGACAGAGGAGGTGTGTGTGGAAGAGCCAGTATGTATTAGACTTAAAAGCACTGACTGGGGAAGGTGCTTGCAGTTACGACCTCTACACCAAAAGCTACCTGCTTCTCCTGTTACGTTCAGACTTGTGACTGGTGGTTCAAAGACAGGCTGACCTCTTTATTCAGCATTTTCAAAGGAGTGCATTTAGCTTCTCAGTGATGGCTGTGCCTTAAATTTAACCTGTCTGCACATGGGCTGATGTGTCCTTAAAAAACTGATTAGCATTTTGAGCTGTGACAACAATTTGCATGGTGGTTTTGATCCTATTTTTAGGAAAACCAACGGAAGCTTTTTGGAAAATGTGCAGAAAATTGCTGTGCTAATTGAGATAAATCAATCTGTGATGCACATTGCTGGCTGCTGGCTTCTGTTGCTGTTTTGCCTGTATATTACCCTTTAATATTCCAGTCTGGAATAGCACTTTGGAAGCTGATCCAGCTGTAGCCCCTTTTAAAGTAGTTTCCCTGTTGTATCGTGCCTACGTCAAAGGCAGAGTTGAAGAATAAACTGTTCTTTGCACTGAGTGATGGCTTGGCATGAAAGCTGGAAGGGCTTTGAGTCTTGTAGTTTGGGGATACCCAGAGAAACTTTGTTATTAAACTTCTGCTTCTACATGGGAAATTGGAATTGATGTGTGCTCTAATTGGCTGTGAAACAGTCTTGAGGTTTTCCAGGTGGAGGAGACAACTAAACTTCAGTGTTCATTTCTGGGTTTCACATACAAAAAAAGACCATTTGGTGTGAAGTTAGAGAACATCAAGCTGGGAGGTTCTCATAAACAGCACAGCAGTTCTGTTTGACTCAGCTGACATCAGATTTGGCAGGCCCCTCTATAATTTCTAAGTAACCATTTTGAAGTTGGAGTGGGTTTTATGTGGTCATGGAATTAGAAAGGTCTCTCATTCCTAGCCTGTAACCTGTGTAGAACTGCTCTGCACTGCAGTATAGTGGTGGCAAAGATCCACAGAGGTAGAGGTTGGTTTTTGCAGAAAATTGCCATAACTGGACGAAGATAGAGATACCTTCTGCAGAGTAGATGATGAAAATATCTTTGGAATGGCGTAACTATAGTCTCATTCAGCTAACAGTTCTTTAACACTACGTGTGAGCTTGAGCCTAATTTAATAGCCTAGGAAGGCTGTAGGGTAACTGATGTGGAAACCGTTTGATCTGTCCTTCATCACAGATCATGCTATTGGTACTCTTGTGTAAGGACAGAAAGCTCTGTCTTGTCTTGCTGCCATGCTTGCTCATCTCCCTTCTGCATCTTCATACAGCAACCTCTGTCCCACCATGGACAAGACAATTTCTGCATAAGGACTAAAGTTTGGTCTCTTTGTGCACCTAGTAGATGAATGATACACAGCTGGAAATCAGACACTGTGAAAATGAATGGAAAGATAGAGGCTTTTCCCATTGGAATTCATCACAAACAGGCCAGAACTTTGGAGGACATTTATCTTTCTCCTCAAGATACGACAAGGCTCAGCTCCAAAGCTGTAAGCAGGCCAAAGACCCACAACACAGATCTGTGAGTCTTTATAATGGGAAGAAAAACATTTTTTCAAGTAACATTAAATAAGTTTTCCTGTTACCATTTTAAGTTCTGTTATCACACAATGTACCATACGGCGTGTAATTGCACATTAGGGACTATTTCTAAAGGCACAGATGACTGTTAGAAAACAGGCACATGAGTTTCTGTGGCCTTATGAAGAGTGTGAACTTAAACCCATCGACTGCAGCACTGTAATTTATTTGGTGTGTGGCTGTAAGTGAACAGTAGCTGACGTGGTGGTGGCTTGTTGGTGTCTCCTTGGATGTGGTGTGTTTTTTTCAGTGTGAGCCATGACATAGACTGCTGAAATGCCTGACACCAGCAAGAGCTGTTTTACTAATGCTGTCCCTGTCAAATACGCCTCTGTTTTGTTAATTAGTTTGGCATAACAGATTGTGTGCATCCTAAAAGCTAGCATATTTAGACTCTTGGCTCTGACATGAGGCAATCTCTGTAAATCAGCTCTTTTGGTAGACTTCTCTATTGTTGCTCACTAGCAGTAGTAGAAGCAGTTTGCAGTACTTGTGTTTATTTTGGGCTCTCTGCCTTTCCTCAACAGCCACGAGTGGTCAAACCCTTTCTTTATCTGTCGTGAGAGATTGGAAGCCTAAAGCTATAGTTTTGTGCAGCATCAGGAAGTTATACATGAGGTACAAGGAGCGTGAATAATCTTTCTGGCAGGTGCTCCAGCCGCGGTAGTGGCTCTGCTCTGCACCATACAGGATGACAGCACCACTGCCAGCACCAACACCATCCCTAGAGGCAAACACTAACACTGGTAGGGACACCCATACAAAGCCAGGTTGCTCTTCCACGCTTACCTGAGGAAGGGCAGCAAATGTCCTCTAAGATTTTAAAAATACCTGTGGAAACAAGCTCTCCAGAATGAGTCGCGGCAGTCAAGGCTTGTTATTTAATTGGCCAAAGGCAGCGGTGGGGGAGGTGGTGGCTTTTGCAATTCAGTCCAGGCAGTTTCTGTCACAAGGCTGGGTTTCACATTGGGCATGCAGATGGGCACGAGGATTGGCGAGGGTTTTAAGCCATTTCAAAGTAAAACTGGGAGATGGTAACTGTCAGAATGATTTGGGGAAAATGAGCAATACAGATACTGTCTTCTGTATAAAATCCTTGCTCTCAAACTTGGAAAATTCAATCTGGGGCCTATTGTTGCGGAAAGAATATTTTATCTGTGATCACAATGACCCAGACTGGTACAGGGCAGCTCTCCTGCAGCCAGTACCTGCTGCACTGATACCAGCATTTTGCAGGCAGGATGGTTTCTCCAAGGAAGAAAATAGAGAGTCCTTAGAGTGTTGTGCTTAAATGATGTCATCAATTATTAGCATCTTATTTCCCAGAACATCCCACAACCAAACTTTCCACCACCACTTTGCTGAAGGCTCCACTGCGTTTGGCACAGTGCACCTGAGGTGGGGTTTGCTGGGAAGATTTTGTCCTGTGAGTCCTTAAAAGTGGGCGATGTCACCTTGAAAGGATATGATGGGGACTTCTCTCCTTTTCTGCTGTGCCCAGCTGTAGGGCATATCAGTGTAAGGAAAGGCAGACATCTGGACTAAGACAATTAGTGGTAAATATACCTTGTAAGATAAAATTCTCCATCAAAATCATGTGTTTGTAGCTGGATACAGGTGGGCAGCATAGGAAATTGCAGACTGAAGGAGCCAGCAGAGGCTCATCTCTGAGAACCAGTAACATGATGAGAAATGGGAAGTGGATGGTCTTCTGGTTGGCTTGTGTCTCTGGGAAGACATGGTGCTTTGAGGTGGGAATCTGATTTTGCAGTTTTGCACTTCATTTTTCTTTTGTTTAAAATTGTGCCTCTCATTCCTGGACAAGGTTAACAAACTCCTAATGGGACAGTTTCACCTTTCCTGGTGTGATAAGGGAAAGCAAAGAACTGGTGAACAATGATAGGAAGACACCTGCCAAGCTTTGAGGTCAGCAATGCTGAGGTCTGTTAGGACTAAATCCTGTTGCATGGCAGATCATAGTTCCTTCTGCAGGAAGCCTAGAGGGAAATATAGCTTCTTCACTCAACTTTTTTCCAGCCTCCAGTGGGAACGTCTGCAATGACTCTCAGGTTTTACATGAATGCATTCACATAGTTAGCTTTCCAAAAATGTAGTGTATATGGAAAGCAGATCACTCTAGTGAACTTAGACTCAGCAGTTGAGCATGCTTTTATACAAGCATACATGAGACTGCACTGTGTGTTAATAGAAGAGAAAATCTGTTTTCTTTCTCCTTCTTACATTGAAGATCTCTGCCTAATCAACAGCTGTAATGATTGCAAATTTTCAGAGGCTTCTGGCTTAGATATTTGTAATATAACATCACTCTGAAAATATTAGCCTCTGGTTCTCTGCATACTAAATGGGTTACATCTAAAAGAATTTCTTCTGGGGAAAAAGAGAGGTAAAGTATCATCAGTAACACAGCTGCAAACCTTGAATTCCCTGTCCCATGCATATAGCCAGAGACACAGAGAACAAAAATTTGAGTTCATCTGTAAATAATAACGTGTTTCCTTCCATGTGTCAACTACTCATTGCTCCTGTGTCTGAGTTCCAACAGCCGCAACAGGCCACGGTAGACATTACTCCTTCACTGCTGCTCACACCAGCTTTCTTCGCTTCATCCACATGGCACAAAGGTCTTTAATGTCTTACTTCTAAATCAGCCCCATGTAATGGGAGGACTGAGAGTAAGAGCAGCACTGGAAAAGGGAATGGCTGTGACAGGGCACTTCATATCTTTTTCAAACAAAATTCCCAAACCCCCTGATTGTTTTCAATTTTTCAGTCTGATGATTGTTTTCAATTTTTTTTGTCATTGTAATTTTGATGGATGATTTATGTCTTTCATGAGATGATGAGACAAGAAAAAGTTTTTTTTGCTTTTTTTCCCCTCTCATGTAGTGTCAAAATGAGGGATTTGTGTATTTTTTTTTTAATATGTCCTGGATGATCCCAATTTATTAACTTAAAAATTATTTTAAATGTAAGATTTAGTAAAATAAAGAGACTAAGATTTCAAATTCAACATATTATTGGTACGGAAATGTCTTCTATCTAGTTCTTAATGGGTGCTAATCTACACTATTTCCATGACATTTAGATTTATGCCAGAATAGTCAATAACCAGACAGGAATCAGTGATCATTGGCATGTAGCATGTGAAGTATTTAGGTCACAGGATTTTGCAGCATTATATTCTTGGAATAAAAGTGTAAGTGGGATAACAATGATAGATGTGAATGCAATCTCTGTCAAGAGGTAACGAGCAGTTTTTGTGGCTTCAGGGCCAGATTGAAGGGCTGATAACAGAGACATCCTCGCCTGGTGTTCCTGCCGTTTTAATAGGTCTGAAAATAAGGCTGTTACATAAAAGTAACATGAGTGTTCTCATTTCAATTGTTAGCCACAGGAAATAGTCCCTTAAATATTTGGCCTTCATAATACCTAAAAATAGTTTTATGGAACTAGAATTTGCAAACTTCTTTTATTTTTCCTCCTAAATATATTGAAATGCTAGTACAGACCTTTCTGTGTCCAAGCCTACTGACAACAGATTTGTTTTTCCAACTTGTCTTTTATGAGCATCCTGGAAGTAGTCCATGGACCCCCATGGATTCCCAGCTGACAAGCGAGAAAACATTTCTAGAGCAAACACTAAATCAAATTTATTTTAACATAGCATAGCATAAAATTGTAAAGCATGGCTTCAGTGCTGGGTACTGACTTAAACACCTTAAAGTATTCTTTTATTTTCATTACTTTTCTCTCATTTTTCTAAGCTTAATCTTCACAGAATTATTTTTAATGGCTATGGGGTTTTTGTTAACTGGTGGGCTTTTCTTTTTATTCTTAGCCTTAAGGCAGTTTTCATTCCAAGTGACCTAAAGCATCTGTGTGTTTTGGAGCAACTGGGATAAAAGGTGCAAGCTGTGGGTGTAGAGGGGGTGCCTGTGCCCCGAGTCTACTAGCCAGCTTGCAAAGACAGTGCAATGAATGCATTTGTCTATGCAGATGCTTGGGGATTTTTAAGCTAGAATATGCTTTGTGCCATTGGTTTGAGAGGGTGCTTGTGTCCTGCCCAAGGTCCACCAGGCGAGAATCATTTGTACTGTAATTGGCTGAACTGAAGCAAGGGGCTCTGGTCAGAGAGGCTGCAAAGCATCTTATCTTCCTCAGGCGGAGCTTGATGTCTGATCTGAATGCCTTTGGAATTCACTGTACCATGTATTTCTCCCTATAGTAAATATTGTACTGGTTCTGTGGGGAATAGTTTGCTCATTCTGATGGAGTTGCACCATCCACAGTACTAGATATTAAATAATGTTTCACATTGTATTCTTTACATCCCCAGAATAAAATACAATGGATTGCTGCTGAAAGCTACCCAGGCTTCTTTTCCATTTCTGTTCCTCTGTATTCAACTGGTTTAAATCCTGATAACATCTCGGCTTAGTGAGAAATAAAAGTTTTTGGTGGCTGAAGAGACATAATTCATCAAAAGAAAGGGAGTGAATATGATGTTGGGGAGCCTGGCTGACCAGCCAGTTGCAGCTTGGGCTGGGTTGCGTTAGCTGCTCATCTGTCTTACAGAAACTGAATTGTTAGAAGAACTGTCACGAGTCATTTCTGTCTTTGAGTTTCGTGAGGCTGGAAAGAGCAAGAAAGAAGTGTTGGTTGTTTTGAGGGGAGAAGGAGACCAGGGGTTTTGTTTGATTTTTGAATCCTACTAAGTTTGCTTCAGAAGTTAGAAATTGTCTAGGGAATAAATTTATTGGTAAGTTCATATTTTTATTTAACATTAAAAATTCTGAGTATGGCTGTGTGATGCTTCTGTTCTCATGAAGACTAGTTTGCAAAAGTAAGTGAATGAAAACTAAGGCTGTTTCTCACCTTTTGCCAAAAACAACCTCCATTGTTGGGAAATTCCTACATGTACATCTTCAAATTTTTTTTCCCCCGACTTAACATTGAGTAACATTCACTGCCTCTAATAACTTTTGAATATTGTTTGCCTTCTCTTTACTCACGGCCAACCACCTGCATTTCCTTTTAAAAACGTTTTGGTTTTTCCTGCCTGATATTGAGGAGTGATCTGTTTTGTATCATGATTGTGTCTGAAAGTAAAATAGGATGAAGGTCCATTGTGGCAGCTGGATCAAGAGCAGGATATTTGTCCCATGACAGGGAGTTGTTTTCCTATACGGAAATAGTCTCAGCTGTGTCTTAATTACAATACCACTAATACTCTTACTAAGGTACTTCATTATTTCCTTTGGAGGCATCTTTTAAAGGAATTAAGTTGTTGATAGTGACCAGACATCATCTTGAATTTCTGCTTTGGACTGCAGCCAGTTCCAGGCAGACCACATGAACTAACAGCAGCAGATCAGAGCAGGTCTTTGTAAGCTTATCTTAAAACCTGGGCACTTTTTAACCCCCCACATATCCCACATGTAAGAGTGGTCGTAGGAGGAGTAGACTTTGACCAATATCATGTTGGTTTTCTTTTCCTGTGTGGAAGAAAACCAAGGTAATAGTGTTTTAGTTCAGAGCTGTTCAGAGAAGTGTTAGGGAACCCACATGCAAAGATCTTTTACTCTGAAATACTCTAATAATCAGGATGGCCCTGCTGCTTTCCATAAAAAATAATTTTTTATTGTAGATCAAACTGAAGAGCAGTGTTTTGCTGTGAAGAAGCTTTAAACAGGAATCTGTTGCCAAAAGAATCCTAAAAAGAAATCACAAATGTCTTCAACAATAATTTTAGACCTCTGGGGGAAAAAGTTACCTTGTAAAGTCAGATGTGAGTCTTTGCATACAGGAGTTAGCCCATTCACAGTTTGGTACTCCTTTAGGAAAGCTACAGTGAATGTTGGGGGGAATAAAAGAGGCAGTCAATTCCATGCATTAAGTAAGTTGGAAATCTTTGGGACTCAGAGAAGCAGGATTGAGTGCTTGTATGAGATACTGAATAGATGAATTTTGATATAGCATTTTGGTATTTAGGTGTTGTTTTTTTTTTTTTAACTTAAAAGTCCACTTATAACTGTCATGTTTTCTTCAAAAAGTCATGACAAACAGACATTGGCAGAAGTGCTGGTTAAAGTAATAGGGGTAATAGCGGCAGGTACCTTCTCAGCCATCCAAGATACCTGGCCCTCCTAAGGAAGTTTATTCTCTGTTAAGAAAGCACAAGCTGCAGTAGAGGAAGACAATTCCTAGTCTTTCTAAGCCTGAAATGTAAATTTAAAAGATGACTGGTACCGTGTTCTATTTTGAGCTCATTTTAACAGAATCTCTCTTTAATGGGGAAATATTTGCAGACATAGAAATGTGGTGATAGTTACAAGAAACCAGATTTTTAGCTTGTTGAAACAATTAAATTTTAGGAGAGATGTGTTCATTTAGGAATTGAAGCATGATGCTGTTTCATCTGGCTGGAAATGTCATAATCCTTAATCAATAGCACTGTTTCAGAAACATTTGTATTCTGTAGTCCCAGGTGTTCTTTCTAACTGCTAGAGAGTTTCGTGAGGTTTAGCTTGATTAACCTCTGAGATAGTTTTGGTACATGCTTTTGTTTCTTCTCATTTGAGATCAAATGAACAGACTTCATGTGACAGCCTGTAGATTTGTATATTTGAGATCCTAACAGAGGGATTCACTTCTTTCTTGTTACAGAAGCTCTGCAGAGTATATTTGCAAATCCTATTTATTAATTTATGCATTTAATGAGATGAAGTGTGGTTTTCATTGTGCAGCTTTGGAATTTTTTTTTTTATTTTTTTCAATGTTGCAATTTTTACAAATTTCTTTAACAACTTGGATGAATGTGTGGCATAAACTGAAAGAAGTGAAGGTGAAGAGTCTGCTGCACTGGAGAACTGTTATCTTTTTAACTGTTCCCTTTTATCTGTTTTCCAGAGAGCAGATCTGACCTCTGATAAAGATTTATACCTTGACAACAGCTCTGTTGAAGAAGCATCAGGCGTCTATCCAATTGATGATGATGATTATTCTTCTGGGTCAGGTTCAGGTGAGACAATGTGTCACAAATTGATTTTGAAAAGTGTAAGAAGTAATGCAATTATTTGAGGGAAATCTGTGCAGTTTTCCTTTATAAGCTGGAGATGATACTTTCAGTGAATATCGTGAGTGCTTTGCTAATTACAGAGCACTGGGCACCCATTAGGCAGGGTTTTAAGTATTAACTTTCTGCTCTTTTCTCTTACTCCTTAGTTGCATCATTTAACTGCGTCATTTTTTCTCTTCTGGCTCTCTTCTTTCCCTCTGATTTCTGTGTAGATCTCCCTGGGATTTAGAAATAAGGATTAGAGAAGGCTTAGTTCTCCTGTGACATAATGCTAATTTAGCATTCTGTAAGAAAACATAGCAGCAGCAATCTTGTTTTCTCTTATATGCAGTCAGATTCACGTAGACATGGTGTCCATTCCTCTTTTGTTGTTGTTTTTTTACATTTGGAAATCTAGATACTGCCAAAACCGTGAGTTTTCTCTGAGGAAATTACATCCATAAAGTGAATAAAGAAATTCTTAAATACAACATACTGAGTTCTCAGACTTAAACACTCATTAGAGACACATAGCTAGCTCAAATTTTTTCAAAAAAAGTGCCAGTAAAACCTCATTAATCATTTATCTTAGAAAGTCTCTTTGAGGAGTATCTTCTAGACTAGCTTGGTGACTCCGAATACTAAAAGCTAAATGCAGGATTTTGTAGTAGTTCTGGAAAAGACATTTCCTTATTGCTGTATTTGCTGAGCTGTTGTGGAAATCCCATTTGTTTTCCAAATGTATTACTTATTTGTTTGTTACTGTACTTTTTAAAAATATGTCTTCTGATACTTAATACGTATTTGTGTACTTTTAAGGGATGAACCCTTCTTCTTGCACCTTGTCTGTATTACCTGTAAGCCCCACTTGAGATTTTTCAGATGGATTTTTGTTTTCCTTTTATTTTGGTGATTCAAAGATACGTTAAAATTAGGTCTGCAGATGTCTGATTGTGCTGCCAGGCAAATCCAGGCCTATCATCATTCATACCTGGGTGATATCCTGTGTTTTGGGAGTCCTCTGTTGGGGCAATTTGACACTGTGTGATCAGAGGCTTAACTGGACCTCCTTGATGTTGACTTGTTTGAGGAAAAAAATTCAATATTTCATTTGAAAAAAAATATTAGTGAATTGGTGATTTCATTCAGTTCCCAGGATTGTCTAAGGGATATTCTGATCTCCAGGAAAAATGTGCTTTCAGTCAGCATCCCATTCTGTCATGTCTTCAAATGCTGGTGACTTTGTAAGCTTCAGGAAGGGAGGTAGGTTGACAATAAATAGTTGTGTGAAGAATGGTCTGGTATAGTTTTTCCATCCCTCAATTGTGTTTGGCTATTTCCAATACAGAAGATTCAAAATGCAGACCTGCTTCTGAAGTGGAAAAGACTACACAAGAACTTCAGATTTTATTAACCCAAGGTGCAACAAAGTAAGTGTAGGGTACTGCACTTGGGGAGGAATAACCCTAAGTACCAGCATGGTCTGGGGGCTGACTCGGTTCTGCAGAGAACGACCGGGGAGTTTTGGTGGGTGACAAGCTGACCATGAGGTGGCAGTGTCCTTGTGGCCAGGAGGGCCAATGGTATCCTGGGGTGCATTGGGTAGAATGTGGCCAGCAGATTGAGGGAGATGATCCTGTCCCTCTGCTTGGCCCTGGTGAGGTCCCATCTGGAGTGCTGTGTCCAGTTCTGGGCTCCTCAGTACAAGAAAGACAAGGGGCTGCTGGAGAGGGTCAGCAGAGGGGCACAAAGATGATGAGGCGTCTGGAGAATCTCTTTTATGAGGAGAGACTGGGGAAGCGGGGCCAGTTTAGTCTGGAGAAGACTGAGAGGGGATCTCATCAACCCCTATAAATAATTCAAAGGCAGGTACCAAGAGGATGGTGCCAGACTCTTTTCAGTGGTGTCCTGTGGCAGGACGAGGAACAGCGACCATCAACTAAAACCTGAGAAGTTTCAGCCCAACATGAGGAAGAACTTTGTTACACTGAGGGTGGCAAAGCACCGGCACAGGCTGCTGAGGGAGGTTGTAGAGTGTTCCTGCCTGGAGATATGCAAATCCCACATGGACACATGCCTTTTGTAGCCTGCTCTAGGTGACCCTGCCTTGGTGGAGGGGTGGACTGGATGATCTCCAGACATTCTTTCCAAGCCTAACAATTCTGTGATTCTGTGGTAAAAGTGAAGCCAAAAAACCAGAAACTACCTCTAAACTTCACCAACAGTAACACTTTGGCTTTCTCTTCTTTCTTTTCCCGTGCTCAGCCTTGAGCCATGGGTGCAAGTTGGAGTGCTCTTCTGCTGTCTCTGGCAATCTCTGTGTCTTTCCTACAAGAAAACAGGAAAAGTCTCATTGTAGACCGAGACGAGTTGGATTCCCCTGCAGAGAGCTCATGTGACAGTACCCAGATCTAGTATTTTTGAACAAAGCAAAAAATCTTTAGTTCAGGGAAGCAAAGTAGCATCCTTTCCACCCTACTCCTCCTATTACTGTATTATGTTTTATGTTGAAAGTTTCCTGCAGATGTACCATTGATCAGTTTTTCTCATATTATGTTCAGTCTGTCTCCCTTTACTTGATACTCAGTGATGTAATGTTTCTAGCAGGAAGAACCTTCCCACTCAAGAGTGGTTTTCTTACTGTGTAATTCCAGTCTAAGCAAACAGATCCAAGATGACAACACTGCTGACTCCTTTGCTTGTTGTGAAAATTGTTAGCTGCCATCAGGCCTATGGAGATAAACAGGAATTGTCAGCACCACCATTAGTGCCCTTGCAGGTCTTCAAGCAGCATTAACATGGACAAATGTCACTGTAGGCATGACACATTTCAAACTAGAAATTGGCTGAGGGCTTTTTGTAAGGAGTAGCAGAGGTGATGGTGTTCTGGTTTTTTCTTTCCCTTCATAGCTTCTTTATTCTTCATGTACATTCAGTTACTGTTGTGTGTTTATCAAGAGTTGAATTTGAATCCATGTGTCAGCCATTTCCAGAGGAGCTATGCCTACCTCCTGATTGTCCTATATCAACAGTAGAATATCCATAGTGATTTAATTAGTCCATTGTTTCTTTTTTGTAGTCTCAATCTGTGAGGAGATACTTCAGTCTATCATCACTCTTTTTCGTGTTGGTGTTTTATATAGCATAATAATAAAAAGTAAATATAGTTTCCCAGCCTTTATACAACTTGGAATGCTTTTATAACTATTGCTATTTTTTCATCTATCATAAAAGATTTTAATTGAGCCTTGGTCTTGGAGATAAGTGAAAGTAGCTGCTAAGCAGCATGACTACCCATTACATTAAGGAAAGGGGCCATCTGTCAGATTTATCTACAAGTTCTTTGGAAAACTGTCTGTCTTGTTCTCGTGTCTTCTCTTAAGTTACTCATATATCAGAAAATCATGCAAATTTTTCCTTCCCCTTCTTCTCTTCCCCAGCCTAACATTTCTCAGTCAATACCAACTTGAGTTGGGAACATTGGCTCAGGATGAACTATGTGTATTCTGACATTGTGATAGGGAACTGCTCTTGGAGAAAAGTTGTGGTGGAGTTGGAGCTTCTGCAAGAAACACAAGAGCAGATCTGCTTTGGCCCTTGACCGAAACGGAAGCTGACGTTACACTCCAAGGCCAGCAGACAGCTTGGGAATCCTGTGGCAGTGGGGTGTAGGGCTCGGGGACAGGGGTGACGTGGCTGGGGGTGGTGTGACTGGGGGACTATGTGCCATGGTCATGGGGCTGGGGAAGCTGGGGGGCACAGGTGCTCGCCCAGGTGCTGCACAGAAGCCAGCATGGACCCATAGCCGACACTGGGTGCTCCTGGCCTGAATGGCAGCGTGCCTGGCAGGTACACCTCTCCGGCTCTGCTTCCTCTGCCATGGTGAAGGCAATGGCAAGTATTCATTTTCCATTTGCTACAGTCCCACTCATTAGTGCCTTTCAAATTGTCTTGGAGCAAGAGCTTCTTCTGTCCACCTTCTCAACCAGCCCCAAGTATGCTTCATGACATTGACTGCCTGCGTTTCCAGGTCCTCTGACATAAAAACCTACTGTGATACTGTTTGAAAGTGTGTTTTTGATGCGCTGGACAGAATCTTATACTTCAGTATAGTTAGGACTATTCATTTTCATCTTTCTTCAAGTTTTGTCATTTCTTTTTTTTTTTAATTACCATGTGTGAGAGCTATCAGAGATGTGACATCCTTGCACTGCCTCCATTTATTTCAGCTGCAGTTTACTGAGAGAGCAGTAGTATTATGTTTACAGTGTCATTTCTGGGCACCAAACACTATGGAGATTAAGGGTTGCATTGGGGATTTTTCAGTGAATGGAGGTGAGATAAGTCAGTTAAAAACATATCATTTTGGTGTGTGTCACATTCCTGATAGAGATGGAAGGTGTGAAAGAGATGGTGGTTATGTGTGTGCCCACCTATCACAAATTTGCTTGTGGTGGTGGTACTCCCAGAGTGTGATGTGCAACAACAGACAAATAAGATGCCAAAAGTTAGGGTGAAATTATTGGAAGGAAGTGTTAATCATTGGGTGCTCTGCAAGTAAGAGTGCTAGCTACTGTGGGCTTTTTTCTACAAAAAAATACTGCTGTCTGTATAGTAATTTCTACTTTCTGTGCAGTAGTTTAAGATGGCACAATCTTGATTTCCTGACAAGCTTCCTGAAGCACTAAGAGTGTTAAAGAGTATTCACATTCCTATCTTCCAAGGTGGCTAATAGACATTGTCACCGAGGGCTATATTAGGTATTTCCAGTACTACAGCACAATTTAGAGCTGTTTTGGCCACTATGTGCAGTTGAACATCCTGAAGAAGTTACAATGGATAAAAGATGGTGTGTGATGACTGAGATCTCTCAGCTCTGCCACAGAGATGGCTATTGGTTTAATTACTGCAGGGTTTTTGTGGTGCCCTCTATAAGAGGGACTCAAGGCAGTGAATACCCAGCACCATCACCCAAGCTGGCCAAATCCAGAAACCACCTATAGAAATTGATATTATCCAGAGGAAGAACTAAGTTCTTACACTCCAACAGGTTCATGGTATTCCTTTTAACAACCTACTTGGAACTTATGCTCATGATGCTGTAGGCTTTTTCTTTCCAATCTTACTTGGATTTGGTGATGCTCTTTTTTGTGCTTTTTAGGGAACGTGATACTATGTAAAATGCTGTTGTTATGTTCTTGCGAGGGACCTAGTGAGTGTTTTTTTTTAGTCCCTCGGTGCTATTTTCAGGTAATTCTGAAAATACTACCGTCAGTTTAGCAAGGGAAAGGTTTTCTTGTTTAGATCTACTCCATGCCAAGCAGAGACCTGTTTAGATAAAAGAAAGCAGGAACTGTGGGGATGTGTCTGAGCTGGTACCTGAATCAGGCCTAAATGATAGTTGCTTCAGCCTTTTGAGGATTGTCAGGATTCCCCTGAGGCTGTATGGAAGAAGACTTGGGTACATTTGGTGCAAATCTAGTGACTAGTACAGGGGTTAGATTAATCACTCATTTGTTGAGAGAACATAGATCTGCATCCTCCTTAGCCAAAGAGGTTCAGACCTGTAATGCTCACCACTTTATCTGGCAGACACAGCTATTGCCTGAAGCAAAGGTGGCATTTAAGGATTTGGAGGAACAGTTGTGATTAAATGGGAGTTTTCATTTCATGAAAAGAAGAAAATACATTTCTGTACTCTCAAAGTGTGTTTTATCAGGTCTCTAATCTGATCATCAATTTTAATTTCCTTGACTGTGAAAGCTTTGTGTAATATGGAGGAACTTTTGAAGGTAAAGTAGGTTGCACTATCCAGTGGGCCATTATCTCTCAAAGAAAACTCTTGAGTCAAAGCCAGAAAAATTTTCCTGTTGGCTGCCTTTCCTCACCTCTGTTTTGAAGCGGGATGTTGATTTTTTGATCTTTGAGTAGCATTTCAGAAAAATATCTGATTCTTGTTGTGAGGTCTTCATTCTGGAAGTTTTGCTGTAATTTTGGTATCTCTGAAAGTTATTTTCCCCAGTATTATTCTGTGCCAGCATCTTTAATGTAGTACTTTTAAAAATTATTCTAAATTTTATTTTCTGCCATACAGAGGTTGTTTTAGTTATTGTTTTGTTAATCCCCCTCCTTTCAATGCCAAGTGTATGTAATGCTTGAACATGACTTCAAAACATCATTATTGCGCTCATATTTTCAGCCTGTTTTCTTTCTTTAAAAAAATAAATTAAAAAATCGGTTCAGAATGAGTGAGTCATCCTGTTCTGTTGTAAGAGTGTTTTATTTGTTAGGAACTATTCTTATGCACATTTGCTAGATTTATTACCCAACAGTTACTTGGGTAACCAGTGCCTGTAACGAGCAGAACACATTGAGGTTCCTAAGGAGCGTTCCAAGAATGGGTCAATTTTCTTTCCTCTTTCAGGCCTTGCTAATCATTTAGTCTCTTTCCTGTGTCTTCTTCCTTTCACTATCACTAAAGGATATTTATTAGACATGTCCATTACCTTATTCTAAAGGAGTCTTCATACTCCAGCAGGGCTTTCAATGTGGAGGAAATTAAATTTAAGGTAATCTCTGGGGAGTTTTTTGTCCTCTTACTCATTTCAACAGAAAAGGGCTTCTGAATTATGTGGAGTTTAAAACCATGTGAATTCCTAGTGACTGAAACATAAAGTAATAATAATCTTCCTGTAGATAGAAATTGCTTTTTTAGAAGTTTTTTAGAGTTCAACAGATGTGCTGTAGAGGAGAAATTTTGTTGTTGAAGCAGTATGTTACAGGCAAAAACTGTTCATAAGGTTTGAGTAAGAATAAAGAAGTTTATAGATTTATTTATGATACGTAATTAACCAGCAATCACTGAACTATACTTTTGGGCTTAATATCAACAGTACAACAGACAACTACAATACCTGCCATTTATAAAATGGTAGCAAGCAACTACAAATTTCTAAACCACTTTCTGTAACTGATCCAAAGTGTGTCACATGCACACAGACACCTGTCTCACAGGCCATGGGTGTGTAAGCTCCCCTCACAGAAGTGTATAGGACCCTCTGTCCACACACTCTTCCTGTAGGAGAGCTGGGTACCTCCATATGAGCCTGGGGCCCACCATCACCTCCTGCCACCCCCAGGAGGAGACCCTGTACCCCCGGGTGTGGGTTCCAGGGTTGTCCATGATGGCTCTGGGGAAGCTAGAGGTAGCTGCTGGGGTTATCCACAGGGTGGGGAGTGGCACTGCCAAGCTCCAGCAGAGCCCCTGATGTTATGGGACCTCATCAGACCACATGGCACTGGGATCTGCCCATGTTACACAGCCCTGATTTCATTCCAGACTTTCTGCCTCTATTACAAGTGTTAAAACTTTCTTCATACCTCTGTTCAGGATGGGCTCTTCTGTTTAAAAAGTATAATGATAATTTCCTGGTTGCTACTTATTCCAGCTGATGCACTCCCTTCCTTTTTCATGAGATCACTTGGGGCAAATAGCCCCCTGACAGTTTGGGCACACTTCACTCACACCTTTATCTTAGAAGGCATTGTCATTTAGGCCCCTTGCTTAGGGGTGGGCTGTGCAAACACCCCTACCTTGGTGTCATAATAAAAAATGTAACTGATCTGGAAAAATTTCATGGGCCAATCAAGTGTTACATTTTGTCTCCAGGTGCTGAAGAAGATGAAGATAGTGCAGTGACAACAACATCCAGAACACTTCCAAAGTTATCGACAACTAGTGATGCATCCAGGGCTGAGACCACCACGGTGAAAATGCAGACCAAGGTGCCTGCACAAACAAAGGTGCGTGGCTGGAGAGCAAAACCATTTAAAATGGTTCCACTGTACTCTATTGATGGCTTAATGTTAAGTCTTTTATTTATATGGATTAAAAAGCACCTCCAAACTTTACTTAATGCTACTACAGCCTGCTAAATGACTACAGAGCTGTCTGTTTTCATTCCTACTAGAAAGTCTATGTAGGAACATCTGGATTTCATGTGAAAGAAAAGAGAGATGCAAAATAAGAATGTATCACGATATACCAGACAGTTTCTTGAGATACCTTTGAGTCTGAGCTGTACTTTTTTTACATTTCTCAGAGGGTTATTCAAAAATTCTGTGTGAAACTTCCCTTATCAAAGGAGAATGCTGTATGGTTTGACTGTAGTTTGAACACTCAGCAAGTTCCATTTAGTATTTTAGTATTTCCTTCTACCACAGTAGATCATACTGTCTAAGTTACCCTCAAAGGTGCTCTGCATGTAACAAATCTGATGTGTTAATTTCAGAGTTGTTATTTCATTCAGAGGTTGTTATTCTCATAAGCACAGGCAATATTAACAGCTGTTTGCTAAATGTACTTTCCGAGGTTTTCAACTTACGGGTAGTGTTTTTCATTCTGACATCCTGACGACAAATAGATTCAGTTAGAATGTCTAGACCAGTTTTCTGTGCTCTAAAAGCTTCCTATGTGTTGCATTAGTCGGTGTCGTGCAGTATGTGTGTGGAGCCACAGCTACGTGACTGCCCACGGCAGGCAGTAATTGTGCCAACTTGTGGTCTGCCCTCTCTGGAAGCAATACTCAGTTTTCTCTTTTGTACCACAGTCACCTGAAGAAATTGATAAAGAGGAAAGGCCTGAGATGGATGCCAAGAAGAAGAGTGATGAGCCAGGGGATGACACCGATGTGTTCACTCAGAAGCATTCAGAAAACCTCTTCCAGAGAACAGAAGTTCTGGCAGGTGAGGCAGTGTTTGCCAAAATCTGTCTTACCAGAAATAGAAAACAAAGGGGATCCATATCAAATAATGCAAACTCAACATTTGAGTTTTCTTGGTAGATTGATAGTATTAAAAACATTAGTACTAAGCACATTCATAGTGGGTAGCCAGTGGTTCATTGATGAGAATGAATTGGGCATCTTGGGGAAATATTTAATAGTGAAGTCTGTTGCTAATTGATTTGGTGCCCACAAGTTGAATACTGCCGGCTGAATATCTGGAGCTTTCAGAGCTCAGAGAAGGAGTTGGAATTTGATTGATGCTTGCAATGAAGAAATGTATTTCTCACTTCCCAAGAGCACGTCTGGTCCATCTGGTGCAGATGAACACTGCCCGGGAGGAACTCGTGGCCGGCATGGGTGGATGGAAAGGGATGGATAAGCACAATCCATTAGGGTACACATATCCCTTAAGATAAAGAGGGCCTATTTCTATGCATAACCCAGGGAGGCACAAGCTGCCCACCAGTGTTTTCACTACCTGTGAGAGTTTTTTTGGCCTAAGGACAGCATACTTTTACAGGTATATTTTTTCCCAAGTACTTGGAAGGAGCATTGGGAGCCATGAGAGTCACACAGTTTTGGACCACATCTTCCTATGAGCATCAAAATGTGAAATAGCCTTAAATCCACCTCAGTGGAAGCATGTGGGTTTGCTCTTGAAGTCTTGTTAGTGGTTGATACTTTCCACACACTCACAAGAGCATCAAGTGTTCTCTCCTATTATTCATCCATAGGAAGTTTATCTCATCCTAGAGTCAGAGTGAAAACTGACAGAGAACAGGAAAAGCCCATTTCTTAGCTAGGGTAACAAAATCTTTTAAAGTTGAAAATGTAACTGTTGCAAAATGAGTTTGAAAGACAGCTTTATGCTCTGGCAGCACTAGTGGTCTTCTTAATTGAGGTTTTGAAAAGAATTTAATAACTTTTTTAGAATTGCGGATTGTTGGATCTCTGACTTGTAAGTGGAATGTCATTTTAAATGATTGCTTCATGAATGCAAACAAGCTTTCTGACAGTATATTTCAGGATACTAATAATGAAGACAGTTGTGTAATGGGAGCCCTTTCCTGCAATTTGAAAATAATAGCAAACTCATTGTGTGAGATGAAAAAGAAGTATGGTGCTAAACTTGTTTTTCTGGCATATTGTGAATCTCTGTTTCTTTGATTACAGCTGTTATTGCTGGCGGAGTTATTGGTTTTCTTTTTGCAATCTTCCTTATCCTGCTGCTGGTGTATCGCATGAGAAAGAAGGATGAAGGCAGTTACGACCTTGGTGAACGTAAACCATCCTGTGCTGCCTATCAAAAGGCACCTACTAAGGAGTTTTATGCATAAAATTCCTATTTAGTGTCTCTATTTACGAGATCACTGAACTTTTTTAAATAAAGCTTTTGCATAGAATAATGAAGTTTTTTTTTTTTCATTAAAGAGCCATTGTGGCACCTTTATGATAAAACCCCATTGTATTTAAAACTTTTCACATATTCGTTTAAAAATGTAAAATTAAAACTTAACATTTGCAGTGTTCTGTGAATAACAGTGGCAAAGCATTATTTTATAAAACCATTGATGTTCACTGAATGATTTTTAAAACTTTATGCATAAATATAAAATAATGAAAATTATTGTTTTATCTTATGGTTCAATGAAAGTTGTTTAATTTTTGTCAGCATGTCTCAGATTGATCTTACAAGTTAGTTTTTATTTCATTAATTTATCTGTTTCCAAAAAATGCCTTTTTGTAGTTGTCATGGTGCAATTTGTCTTCAGATAATTCAGATATCAGTAACTTTTAGTGTAAATGTAATTTTTCAGCTATGTAAACTTTAATCTCCACTTTGTATAAATTTAAGTGTCAGAATATCAATTTTACACTTTGCATTGTTTCTCAGCATACCTGTAGCTTCAGTGAGATTTGTAACAGCAAATTAATGTGTAAAATTGGATTATTACTACAAACTGTATAGTCGTATTCTTACTAAACAAATCTCCTGTAAGGAAGATTTGTAGTAAGCTACTGACGAACCTAAGCAAACCCAAAGACTCTAACAGTATTTTGAGAAGTTGCTGCAGATTTCTATGGCCACTGTATTTGTTAATTATTTCCAATTTGAAGGTACAAGTAGAGGTTTAAATTTTTGTTCTTTAAAAATGCATTTAAGTTGTAAACGTCTTTTAAAGCCTTTGAAGTGCCTATGATTACATGTGACTCGTTGCAGACTGGTGTTAATGAGTATATAACAGTAAAAGAAAATGTTGGTATTTTATAAGCACAGACAATTCTAATGGTAACTTTTGTAGTCTTACATGGATAGACATAATTGTAATTTGGGAACATAAACACTACTGAATAAATCATGTGGCCTAATACTGAGAATTCCATTGTGATATACTTTCGTATGTTTTCCATTTTATGTCTATTGGCTTATGTTTTAATGTCACAGAGTACAATTAGTAGATCTTAAAAATCCAGACCAAAAAAAGAAAGGCTGTTGATCAGGGTGATCCTCACACCAGATTTATTGCTGAAATGGCAGAGAAAAGTGGGAATGTTTTAAGTCTTGCATCTGGTGTATTAGTTGTGAGACATTCGGCTTTTTCATTATGTTTAATGGCAGTGTTGACATGGGCCTGTCCTTCCTGCAAATGTTGTTTTTCCTACTGTAAAATTCAAAGGAGTACCCCAGTTCATTTACTGTGTGTATTTGATTTGTTGTTTGGGTTTGTTTTTCCCCTGGCTCTTTGGAGAATTTTGGCTTATTCTGCTCAGACTCCAGCAGAAGAGTTGAGACAAGTGGAGTATCTTCATAAGAGAAGATGGAAATATTCTGAGTAGAAGATAAAAGCCTCTGTTGCTTAGATCTTAGATAGGTGCTGGATAGAGGGACACAGGGAGAAGATGATAGTCTGCCTCCTTATATTATGCTTTGTAACAGACAAATGGCTTCGTCTTCTGCTCTGCTGCCCTCCTCATTTTTTATTTTTGAGATTTCCAAAGTACAGGTGTTCAGGATGTCAAGCTGAAGTGCTTTTCGGAAATGGCAATGTATTGTAAATAAGATCTGGTTGCTCTTCAGATAAGAGTTGCGCAACTTGTATTTGTTGCTGTCCCAAGTTCAGTGGTCATTTAGGAACAAATGAATGCTATCCTCTGCTAAAATATTTAATATATTGCTTTTTACTTATACTTAACTGGCAAGTTTTTCAAAGCCATATAAGTTCAGCAAGTAAAAACAGGGTAAGAATTTAACAGGTATATCTTGTGCAATATTTAGTGAACTTCAATTAGTAAAATAACTGCTTGAAATCACTGTGCCAAGAAAAGAAAATTTCTGGCAAATGCTGTGCCACTGCTGTAAAATAAAGCATTTGTTAAAGTGCCAAAATAAAGTCTACCATGCCTAAACTAATACTTTATTTGTATAGTCTGACATCCAGTTTTTTGAAGCCCACTTTGCTTAAGGTAGTAGATCTGAATTTCTTTTAAGGGTGCAATGAATATTGATGTAAGTATAGCTATAAATATTAAACACCAGATAAACTGTTTCCTCCTTCATAAGCAAATTGATAATAAGTAGCTGTTTTGATTTTATTTATGTATGTTAGACTCTGCCTCTATATCGACTGTACAGGCCACTTTATCCAACATAGACATCTGTTGTAATTATGCAGACTACCAAATATTATGGTTGTCTGGTTCCTCCTGCATCTGTTTACAAACAGAAGCAATGGTAAATTTTCAGCTTTATTTCACCATTTGCCTTTTTTTCCCATGCACATTCATTATCCACTCTGTTAAATGCAGAAGAGATTTAATGCTTCAGCTGTGTACATGGACCTGAAATATTGCAGTCTTAAGTTAGTCTCCCTAACAAAAACCTAAAACTTTGGAACATGCAGTAGGTGTGTTAATAGGATTTATCATCTCATGATCCCTTTGCCTTTCTGTTTTCAGTGCCAAGCCATACTATTAGGGAAAAATTCTAACAGAGCTATGATCCTGGTTATAAATACAAGTTCAGTTTTATCAGGCTGAAAACCAGGCTGATGCAGAAACTCGACTTCCAGCGATGCTGGTTCAGAAGAAATTGGCAGTTGAATATGTGTCTCTTATGCTGAGGCTTCCTAGCAGGAGTTGGTCTTTGGTTTCCCTTGCCTTTTGTTCTCCCCTTCCTGGATGTGTTTCTAGCAATACTCTGGCTACTCATGGATGTTGCTGGGCAGCTGGGAGTGTTGGTGCCAGGCTGTGGGTGCTGCGCCACCTGCCCACAGCTAGCTATGGCTTTTCCTAGAGACCCCTGGCTCTGATCTGCTGGAGCCACTGTAGCAGCTCTGGAATTCCTCAGCAACCTGATACAGTCTCTTTGTGACTGATAGGCTCTAGTGTTTATCAAAATGCCATTTTGCTTTGATTTACCCTGGGTTATAAATTGTTACTTCCTCTTAGATTCTTAGTAAAAGAAGCCAAATGCAACTAGTGTAAAGCTTAACATTGAAAGAAGGCTCTCACCTTTGCTTTATTCATGGCAAAATAACTTCAGAAGTTGAGTATGTGGTTCCCCTGCTTGCCAGCTTTATGAGTGAATTGTAGCTCATGTTTACAGGCTGCATAGTTAGCTTTTTCTTCTAGCATTGCACTTCATTGAAATAGGATAAATTAAAATTAAAATTGTCCTTTTGCAACTCCTAACGAGAGTAGTGTATTTGTAACTTTGACTAGTTGTTCCTTTTTTTTTTCCTTAGAACTACGCATGGAAATGATGGTTGAGTGCAGTCTTAAATGACAGATACTATTTTTAAGCAACATATGGATACAGGAAACATTTGTAAGGAAACAAGTATCCAGATAAACATTAAATAAAACAATTGGAGTGAGGCAGATGATGATATTATGCTGAGTATTACGTATTTTGCTTAAGTAAGCAATTGTGAAGGGAAGAGGAATCCGAGGAGGAAAGCTCTCTATGGAAACTATTGTAGATGGAAAAAATATAGCAAATTTTTTTAGACTTGCATTAAGTTATATTTGTTAATTAGCACTTTCTTAATCAGACCGGCATCGTTTCCTTTAAGGAAATGTTTCTTGTCCACTTTTAATGAGCATTAATATTAATTTTGTTACATTTAAGCTCTTGGCGGTGTATCCTAGAGCTCTGAACCTTGGTGTGAAAACTCCGTGCTGTGAACCTTTAGCGTATTGCCTTTCCAAAACTTTCCTCAGGTTGAGCAAGCACAACTTTGCTGTACTGTCCATCTGAGAAAAGACACAGTGTACCACTTCCTGGCATGTCCTCTGGTCCTGGGATGGTTCATGGCTGGAGCAGAAGGGCAGTTTTGCTAAGGAGTTGGAGCAGGAGAAGGGGATGCTGACATGTGCATTTGATTTCCTTTCAACTCTTGGGCTGACCAGAAGCTGGGTTTAGCTGTGTGGGTGGGAGGGGGGAGCTGTAACCCAACCCTGCCAGGGAAAAAGATGCTTCGCTGAGATTTCTTCCTCTGTGAAGAAAAGTAAGTTGTATATTTTTTGCTTTGAAATAAAACAAATGATAAAATTTAAGCTCAGTAGAGCTAGAAATTGAGATATGGGAGCCTGCCCTGGCCCCTGAGAACCAATTTCACATATGCATCAGATGTGCTGAGTAGCTGCTTACGTGGGTGGAAATCTGAAAATCCCTCTGTGTATTTGCAGTATCTGACTTTAGTTTCTAGTGGGGATGAGGGGGAGGGGACAGGGCTCATTTAGAACAGACATTAATTGGGGGTGAGTGGAAAGAAGTCAGGAAGAGAAACTGTCCTGACAGCCCCTGTTTTCCACTGAAAGTTAAAAGGCATTTTGTTTCCTTGAGTTGCTACCATTGCACTGAAATTGTCCTTCACAGAGAGAATCTATAGGCAGGAGAGCAAACAGGTGCTGGTGACATGCCCTGAGAGACACTCCTGGTTGCACACAGCTTCCCAGCACATCAGAGATATTGTCAGTCACAGCTTCTGCTGGCTGCTTGACCCTGGAATTTTTGCTACAGCAAAGCGAGTGGAGGACCTGCAGGGAGGACCCTGCTGCCTGCATGAGGTGCTGCGAGGGTGACAGGAGGCAATGATCAGGGTGCTGTGCTGCACTTGGAAGGGTCTGGGTTGTCTTTTGTCCGTGGGAGGTGGGAAGAAAGGGATGAGATGGGTAACAGGGGCTTTGCAGTCAAGACATGCTACTGAAGCAACTTTCCATTTCTTTGCCATGCTTGGAAGATACCAAGCTTTCACTACACTGGACTCTTCTGATATATGTTTTTATGGCATAGCTTGCAGAATGCTTTAGTGTTCTAATTCACATTGCACCTTTAAATCTGTAGATGTAATAGAGCTGTAAAATGCTGTAGTTTGACTGGGGCTGAGAGCCTCTGTCTCATGACCAAAGGTCAGGTCCAAAGAATTCCTCCAGCCTGGCAGTTCAGCCCTGGCCTGGAATGAGAGGAAGTAGGAATGCTTGTGAAAAACTTCCAGAGAAATATTGCAAAACCTGTAATAGTTTGTTGAAAATAAACAGAGCCCAAGTTCTCTGTAGGGGGTGACTTTAACTAATTTAGATTTCTTCTGGTGCATTATGCAGGTTTTTTTCCCATGGATTTTTATTTGATGAATGCAGAGGAAGCTTCTGATATTTTTCTATGTTTAATCCAAGCACTGACGTATAAGGAACAATAATTCCATCAGGCAACCTACTTGAAGCTTATCTAGTGGTGGGAAACTAAGCTCAGTGGAGGAAAAAGTTCTGTGTCCTAGTTACCCACCCACCTTGTATGGCCATATGTGGTCCTAGAGTATAAACAAAGTTTGGTACCTATTTTCCTGAGTTCTGGTGGTGGAAAAGGAGCTCTCTCTAAATACTGCAGGTCCCCAAAGGATACCAAAGAAAAATGAGAACGGGCCTTCTTTTTGATGTTTTTGTGTCGTAACCCATAATACTGACACTCATCTTCCTACTCCCTTTTCTAAATACAGCAGTGGGGAGAAGTCAACAACCATCACACTAAACGGCACTGAAAGAATGTAAAACAACCCAAAGTTCAGTTTTCATCATTCATCTCTATAATTTTCAATACCACAGAGCTAACACAAGAGTCTTTTGTGAAAGGAAGAGAAGCAGAGCATATGCTTCCTTCTGGACCAGCCCACAGTGCCAGATGAGTCAATGGTGACTTGGGAAAAGTCTCGGATGGCAGAGGGAATGGCCTACTCTTGTTCAGATCAAAAATCTTGAGTGAAGGATCCTGACTTGACATGGTGCTCCACTGCCAGGCTGGCAGCTGTGCCACTTCCATGCTGGTGAGCCAAGACTTCAGGAAAAGTTCTAGTGAATCTCCATGATCTGAGCTCTATCCCACAGGAAAACCTTCCCTGAGAATCACTGTAAGCTTAAATTATTGACTACAATCAAAGCAGCAGCTAGAAACTTGTCTTTAAATCATCAGCTCTCACCCTGTTTTGCATGTGCTCAGATATTTTCCTAAAGAAAATTAATTCTTACTGGCTGGTAAACAAGATGGCTTGTTTACAATTTATTTAATCTTTACACTAAATTTTGCTCTGCAATAGTACAGATTATTTTCATATTTATACCATTACAAAGCTTAACTTCCATTTTTTTATATTTTAGTTTTTCCATTCTGTTACGTTTAAATGGTAAATAAATATTTAAATACCAGCTAATTCAATTTATACCTTTTATTTGTTTCAACTTGCTTTCCAATGTAAATTGAGAATTCATTATGAATGCATAAAATTAGCACTTCTTAAAAAGTAAAATGTATTAGGCCCATCAGAACAAAGATTAGCAGAACTATTTTGACTATAAAGCACACGTAATTATTGTAACTTATTTATTAGGCAGAAGCTAACTACTTAATTCAGTAATTCCAATCACAATGTCTGTTAATACTTTAGAACCAGCAAGTCTCAATCTATCTTCTTTTTTCCCACAAGTTGGAGAAGTACAAAGTTTCCACTTTTTCAGCTTCTAAGTGGTTTTATAAAAAAAAAGGCCTGAAAAAAATACCCACAGAAGAGCTGTCAAAGAGTCTAAAATTTTCTTTTATCATCTCAAAAATTGGTTACAGGTGCCCAGCCATGTGACTTCTCCCAATTCATGGTTTGATTTTTGTAACAGCTCTGGCCATAGAAATCATCAATTTTTCTCTTCCAGTCTGTGCTTTTTACAACACACTTTCAGCCACTAAAAACTAAGTGGAATTTTTCTTTAGCCTTCCCTAATGGGAGTTTTAATGCAGATTCTGAAATTCCATTGCCTTGGTCAGCTCTGGCTCTTCTAAGAAGGTCTGTACCTGTCCTTAAAAAAGTAATATATTCTTTTAGACTATCTCTTAGTATATAAACTTTTCACTTTTCAGCATGTTTATCAAAACTTTCAAATTGTGATCAGACAGACTTTGGAAATTTGAGCAGGAATCATGCCATCTTCTAAATATATCCCATAGAGGATCAGGATTCCAAAATTTTATTTAGTTTTGGAAGTAATATATTGACTCTCTTGCAGTCACTTTTTTTTGATGTTTAAATGATTAATGCTTGAGTTAAGCAGTCTGTTCAGAGTCTTGTAGTTAAACCTAGAATGGGGTAATGGTGAAGCTAGGTCTCAAAACATGAATCCACACACTAAGTTGTGTCAGTGCTCAAAACGCATCACAAAATACAACACCCCTCACTTTTGGGCCTGATCAGATGATAATGAGCTATTTTAGCACTCAATTTCTGTCCATTTGCCACTCCAAGAATGCTCCCCTTCCAGTAAAATGGCTGGCTGAAGCTTACTGAGAGAAGTCACACTCCTGCTCAGCCTCCCAGCTGCCCCTGTTAGATGGAGATTTTATGTCCACATCCTGTGTGAACACTGCAATGTATTAATAGAATCATAGAATGGTTTGGGTTAGAAGGACCTTGACAATTATCTAGTTCACACCCCCGGCCCTGGGCAGGGAGACTTTCCACAAGATCAGGTTGCTCAGAGACGCATCCAACCTGGCCTTGAACACTTCCAGTGATGGGGATGGGGGACTATTCAATACAGTTCAATTCAGCCCAAGTCCAGACATAAAGCATGTATTTTATATGCATTTTTAAAATTATCCACAGATTTAAACTTGTTTGGGACAAATATGGGTTGAATAAGTCAAATTTGGATTTTGAGTAAGTTAAAACCTGAGTTTTATCCTCACAAAAATATTGAGAAGAATAAAGGTACCTATATTAGGGGAGAGAGTTGTTGAGAGAAACTGTAATTTAATTGCTTCATTATAAGGAAAACTCTTTATAGCAATATTTAATGTATTTTTAAAGCAAATATATGACAATTGATGTCAGACATTCAAATACCTTTGCTTTGTAAACACGGGAGTGGAGGGAGACCCATGTATATTGCTGGACCAATTGCTACCTGAAAACTGAAAATCCATAGGAACGCACAGGGAATGCTCTTTGCATGCTTGGTTTTACATCAGGTGCCCGTGCTCTGTTCTCCATCCATGGCAGCACAAGTCACACAGTTTATAAGGAGATTCAAATGGGAACACGTTCCACCAAATTTTACCAAAACCCTGTCTGTGGTATGGCAAACCCATTGCCCCTGTATGAGAACTTGTAGAAGTCTGCAGAAGAAATCACTATGTCTTTAGTAGCAAGTTTTGCTGCCAGAACTTTTGTGGAGTCATGAGTTGCTGACATTTTTATGTCCCTGGAGCATGTGTGTTCATCATGGCTTTTTTGAGATGCTGCATGCCTTCGCTGCAAGAGGCTGTAACAGCAGAAGGGCTTGCAGTTGCCAGGAGCATGTATACAGTGGCGTTTTGCTATTGGCTATCTTGGCTGGTATTCAGAGAGGAGATTTCACTTTGGCAGGAGAGGACTCATTTTGTTGGCTTGTATCAGCTTTTATTGGCTTATATCAGCAATGCATAGAAACTTGAGGCAACTAATGCCGACTTCTGACAGCAAACCTGCATTGCTCTGGGCAGGCTGCAGCTAAGATGCGTCCCAAGCAAGTACACCCTACCAACCCACTGCTGGCAGATGCTCTGTTCTTGCCTGATGATCTGCTCTTGATACCTGAAATAAACAAGTCTCTGACACAGCAGCAGAAAAGCAAACAAAGCAGTGTAGAAAAATACGTTTTGAGGTCCTTTCTCTTTTTCTTTCACAATGTCCCTACCTTTTTTCCCTGTTCTATGCATTACTAGTATATATTTATTTGCTGCTAGGCTGCATAAATGGAGACATATAAGTCAGGATCAAGCTTAAGCATTTCTTTCTACAAAGATCTGAAGAACAATGATTCTTTGAAATTTAGGAGGAATTCTTTTCAGCTCCTTTAACTGAAAAAAAAAGAGAGGAAATAAAAGCTACAGTTTGTATTAATTAGCAGTCTATTTTTACCTTCCTACAGTGCAAAGCAACAGAGAAAAACTTTAAATGAAGAAAAGATCTTGTGGTGGTACTAAAATCCAATGTGGACCTAGAGGAGACTTCTGGGAGACTGAGTCAAAAAATAAAGAATGCTATGCTAAAGTAAATAAATTTCATAAAATGAAAATCGAGAGCATACTCCTAAACAAGGGTAAACTGGTATATTGGTAATTCCTTCAGTGTGGTACAGTGTGCTCTCACTTCAAACACTTTTTGTATTTGGACTTGCGCTGGCAGCTTTACAAAGGGATCTCATACTTTCTTCCCTCCCCCTCCCTACTTTGCATAATAATTAGTATGTGAATATGCTTCTGATTTCTTCTTATTATTTTAATACAGTTACATTTTAGAGACTTCAATAAGTTTGGAGGGCGACCAAAGTAGTCCTTGCTCCAAAAGCCACGCAGTCTAAATGGAGTGGAAAACTAAAGCACAGCAAAGTAGCATCACGTCACCCCCATTCTGTGCAGGGACAAACAAACGATTGTCCATCAGGAAGAGATTCAGGAGCCACTCAGGCAGTGTCCTATGCCTAATAGCACACTCCAGCAGTTGCTTCATGTACTGTATAATAGGAGGGGGAAAACTCCAGCAGTAAAAAGTGTAACATGTACTCATTTTACGTTGAATTCCCCTTTCCAGGAGTTAGATACCAGCTTATTCCTTGAAGCACTAAGCTACAATCAGATAATTTTGATTATTTTTTACATTCATATATATCCAATCCCTTTCTTTAATAGTAAGTTCTTGACTCTGACACTGTTGTTACCAGTATAATCACAGCAGTCTTGTAAAGATGCATCCATACAGGGACCTTCAAGCACCTGATAGCCTTTATGAGTTCGAGTATGCAAGACGGATGACAAAGATGATTTCTGGATGGGGGGGGCTAGGATTTTGCCCAGCATAGCAGTCTCTAAAGTCTGTGAAACTGATCACAAGACTCCTCAGCTCCAGCCTCTCCCTGATTTACAATTACAATCCTGAGTAGGGAAAACCAAGCAATCCAAAAGTCCTGAAGCTGCAAACAAATCTATGTATTTAGTGAATAATGCAAAATAGAGAAAATCATTCTAAGAGATGGGTGTAAGGGAAATACCTTTCCCGAGGCTAAGCAGGTATTGATGTGTTTCAAACCTGTAAACAGATTTGTGCATGTTGCTAGCTGAAGAGCAGTGGAGCTCTAGGTTTCATTGTTATGCCTTTTTTACTTGCTTTTGTCACTCCTCTGGCAAGGACAGCAGGACACTAAAGCAGTGAGTTCTCTACCCTCTGACCTGGCATTAATGACAACCGCATCAACGTATCTCCATGCTTGTGACTATTTGATGAAGGAGAAAAAAAGATGGCCTATTATCACTGTCCTTATGACTTCTTGGTATAGAAGGAATGACAAAGGAAGCTGATTAAGAAAAAAATAATGAGAAACCAGTTGGGTGAAGTGATTTAATTGTAAAGGGAGCAGACTTTTATAGTGAGTGTGTGATAGTGGTGCAAGGGCACATGTAAAATGGATGAAGTATGAGGAGCCTTTCCTGCTGGCTGCACAGTGGAGCAGTGAAAAGAAATCACTCTCATGAATCAACCAAAATCCTAAATTCACATACTGCAAGTACAATTTTACATGAGCTTGTTCATGAAGACATGTCCTATGTTCTCTCTTGCTGAAAGTGAAAAGGAAGGCTGTACATTAAGTTCAGGGTGTTGTGGGTGCAACAGCCAAACACTGAGTATGGAATATTTTCTTGCATGACTTTCAGTGACACATTTATCACTTTAATCACTGTATCATCTCTTTCCAGAGATACAGTACTAGATAGATACAGCTTATAGGGCACTGTATGTCAAGAATATAATGTGCAGGAAAGAAGGGGCTAGACAGGCAAATCTCTGACAGCCTTTTCCTTGTATAACATTTTTGTTGAAGCAGTTATTTTGTTACCCTCAATGGAACAGGACTCTTACGGACTGTGGGAGTTTGAGAAACGCATTGTTTCATGCCACCAGCATGCTCCCTGATCTGTATTGCAGAAGACACAGCCCCAGCTACAAAAACATACCATTCAGATGCTGTACTGAAAAATACAAGTGAAAAAATACAAATGAGTCACCTCAAATAAATAGGTGGAGGAGTCAGGTTGGCAGGAACCGCCATTATCTTGTAATAATATGTTTCAAACCCCTCCTCAAGGTACACACCTATGAAGCTCATTAGTATAACAGTCATTTCATGGAGGCAGGAAGTTCATGAATATTGGAATACTGTTGAATATTAGAGGGAAATTCTTCAATGTCTTCCTGCTACAGCAGGTTTTTGGAAACATACCAAGGGCTTTGATCCTAAAAACCCTTACCTCTAAGCACCTGGGTAGTCTCATTGACTTAGAATAAAACAAGAGCTTTAATTCAAGTGTTTGCAGATTAAGACGCATGTTTGTATTTTAAGATCTTATCTACAGAAGAAATTGCACTCATTTACCTAAGTGTTTTTATAAACACACCTTTATTTAAATCAATGCAATGTTACTTCTGTAGGCAGCCACCATCTGAGGAGTAGTGGTCCTGTCTCAGTTTCCAGCAGTGTGAAGGCAGGAAAGGCTCTTAGACAGCCGGAAAACATCCATGAACTACACAAGCAAGAATAGCCATGGTCTGAAATGCTCAGGAGAAGGATGCTGCCACTGTGCAGCCAGCAGGAAAGGTTCCTAGTGCTTCATGCATTTTCCATGTACCCTTGCACCACTATCACACATTCCCTACAAAAGTGCAATCATAGAATCATCACAGCATCATAAAACGGTTTGGGTTGGAAGAGACCTTAAAGACTATCTCGTTCCAAGTCCCTGCCATGGGCAAGGACACCTTCCACTAGATCACATTGCTCAGAGCCCCATTCAACCTGGCATTGAGTATTTCCAGGGATGGGGCATCCACAACTTTTTTGGGCAACATGGTCCAATGCTCAGGACCCTCACAGCTCCTCTCACCGAAGGTCTCACTCCCCTGGAAAACCTGGTGGTGGCAGATGCTGCTTTCCAGGCCTCCGGTGCCGGGCTCCAGCGGCGAGAGCGGGCCCGCCTGGCCTCGGGGCGGGCTCCGAGAGGCCAGGGCCGACGGCAGCGGCGGGGCCCGGCCCCTCCCACCCCCGCGGCGGCTCCTCCTTCCCCGGCCTGAGCTGTCTGGGGGCGAGGATTGTCTCGTTGTCGCCGCCCGATCTGCACTGGGAAGGTGCGTGTTTGCTCTGCCCACCGCCTAATCGTGCTCCTTTTCCTCCTCCTCCTCCACCTCCTCCGCACAGGGAGTTCCCCCGGGCTGCTGGCGCCCCTCCGCCGGGCTGCAGCGCTTTCTCGGGAGGCTCCGGCTCCGGAGTAGAGGCACCTGGCCGCCATTACCGGCGCCCCGGGGGGCTCGGCCGCAGTTCCTTGTCTTGCTTTATAGCCGTGCAGCGGGTACTGCCATTCCCCACCTCTCATCTCTCCCGAAATGGGGCCTTCGGCCACTGGGCCACAGCCTCGGCTGCTGCTGGCCCTGACCCGCGTCGGTGGGCTGGAGCCCTGCCTGGCAGCTGGGGTCCTTGCTGTATCCACTGTTCCCCCTTTGCTGGAGAGGTGACTGACACCAGCATGGTCACACTTCAGGAGCTTGGACATTCCATCGCATGACAGCGGAAAAGGATCTGGGAGTGCTTGTCGACAGCTGGCTGAACGTGAGCCAGCAGTGAGCCCAGGTGGCCGAGAAGGCCAGTGGCATCCTGGCCCGTGTCAGAAATAGCATGGCCAGCGGGACCAGGTTATGATTATCGCCCTGGACTCAGCAGTGGTGAGGATACACATCAGATACTACATCCAGTTCTGGACCCTTCAGTACAAGAAAAACATTGAGGTGCTGGAGTGTGTCCAGAGAAGGGCAGCAGAGCTGGTGAAGTGTCTAGAGCATGAGTCCTGTGAGGAGCAGCTGAGGATGCAGGGGTTCTTTACCCTGGAGAAAAGGACTCTCATGGGGGCCTTACCGCTCTCTACAACTGCCTGAGAGGATGTTGTAGCCAGGCGGGGGTCGATCTCTTTTCCCAGTGAACATAGTCTAAACTGTGTCAGGGGAGCTTTAAGTTGGACATTTAAAGGAATTTCTTCACAGAAAGAGTGATTAGACATTGGAATGGACTGCCCAGGGAGGTGGTGGAGTCACTGTCCCTGGCGGTGCTTAAGGAAGGACTGGACATGGCACTTTGTGCCAGGGCCTAGTTCATGTGGGGGTATTTGGTCAGAGATTGGAGTCAAAGATGTCAGAGGTCTTTTCCAGCCTAATTGATTTTGGGATTCTTTGACATGAAATCCTTGCTTACCCTCTTCTTCCTCTTAATTTAAAAACAAATACAGACTCAAAGTTGGCAGTCGCGCAGTGCTTGGGGGATGCATGGTCAGTGTTAGACAAGGCATGATGCTCTGCCACAATCCTGAAATGAGCACGGTGGGCAGCAGTCACTGACTGAAAGCCATATCACTGCAAATGGATAAACCTGGTAAATACCAGACTGAGTGCATTAGATATTTATGCTTTACAGCACACCTCATAGTGAAGAGGTCCCAGCATGTAAAATGGGGCAGTACTTGAGCGTAAGAAACTCTGGTAACTAGTACACATTAGGTTTGTCTGACAGGTCTTTATTCTTCATAGAATTTTTCAATTTGATGTGAAAGGGGAAAGTATGTAAGAGAATAATTTTTAAAACATATATACAATTTTTATATATGTGAATATGCATATACATATTTTATGAAAGTACTAAAATACATAAAATATATAAATATTATAAAAATAACATATAAAATATAAAAAACAAGAAACATGAAAAGAAAGTAAGTTCAGTGGGCTGAAGCAACTTTGACGAAGGAAGCATTAGTTGCAAAGGAGCCTTTTGAACGCGATGGTTATATCTGCCAAGTTGTAATTGTGCTCAGAACTACAAAAGAACAAATTAAAGACAGAAGCACAAGAATTCTGTTTGTGTATTAATTACTTGTTTCTTCCTTCAAACTTCAGTATTTTGAGGACCTGACTTTCCTAAGTGCTGCATAAGCACCAAAAGTGCCTGCTCAGACAGTGCCATATCCGTAAGGCACCTAAATCCTAATGTCTTAAGTGAGCCTTAATTTTCAAAATTTTGACTGTCTATTGTTTTCACTCTACTCAAAATTAGATTAGTTTTTACTGTTTCTGGAGATAGTTCTCTGGAATTATTGTAGGAGTGTTTTAATCTATTGATTAAAGCGGAGTATGTGAGTGTTTCTTCTTACAAAGCAATACTTAGTGTAGCTATAGAAGAGACTCCTTGTGTGGGAATGAAATAACTGCTTCCATCTGTAATGTAGCTCTCTATTTTACCTTGCAAGAATTCGTAAGATTTAAGTTAGGGTGACCAAAGTTGGCCTTGATTCTGTTCTGGTTAATTTTCTTAAAGGATTAAAACTTTATTAAAAGTCTTTCTCATGCTTACCTACTGTCAGTTCTTAAAATCACCTGTCAGTCTTGTCTGCTCCCTCTGTTGGATTATTATTTTTAATAAAAGGTCAAACCCTTATTTCCACAAAGAAACACCACAAAGCCTGCTATGTGCATGAGAGTTCTTATATCTCGTTTCCTTGTAAATTTTGTTTAATTCCCTTAGACATATCCACCATATCTTGGATAGCATCTATCTGTTGTCCCTTGCAATCAGTTTTACGTTACCCAAACTCCTGTCTTTCAGATGAAGTCTGTCCAGATAAACTTGGATCAAAGCCACCACAGCTTTAGAGATTCATACAAAGCTTTTGTCTTACTTGATCTTGTTTCTTCGTGTTTAAAATATATATAATTCTCTGAACAGCAAAACAATAAGATACTGAATCAGATAAGAACAGATTGTAAATCTGGGCTGGGGAAGAACTACCTGGCATTGACCCCTATTGGGAGACATCTGTTAGGAAAAGCTCATATAAATTTGTATTTGCTTTATAACACAGTTTTGCAAATGCCTGTGTGTCTTTAATGCCTATTTGAGAAAGGAAGCAACTACGAATATCTTATTGTTGATATATTTGCACAAACCCATAATACACATGGGATTATTTTATCTATTCCTGCTATATTGTATAAAACTTCCTTGTTTTAGGATTGAAAACTTTGCCTTGTCATTTCTTCCTTTCTTTCCAATTGTGGGAGGATGAAGATGAAGGATGGCAGTACATCTAAGAGGTAGCAGCTGCAGGGGTGAAATATTTTGCCTAAGGAAGTACTTTGTGGGTAGAAATGTACGAAATGATTACAATCTTGAAGCTCTATAGTGCTTTCAGTTCTGTCTCGACAGGAAATACTATCTGTCAAAAACTGCATTGCAGTAATCTTTCACTTTTTTTGTTTCCAAATGTCTACTATAATCTCAAAGTAGTGAAATAAATGTAAGTTCTTCCTTCAGTTGACCCCAAGTCACTTACATTTTCATTGCAATGGCAATAGTGAATTTTTAGCTTGGATTTGTAATCTCTTAAATGCCAATTGCTTGATGAAGTCACTGTTTTTGACAGAATCTGTGAAGAATACTTTGCTCTTTCTTTATTTCAATTTTACAATACAGGAAAAAATTGTATGTCAGCTTGAGAAAAACGTTAGCCTTGTTAGCCTGTAGTTTTAAAAGATGATAATTTCAGTACCTTCATCTTACAAGAGACTTGATTTCTGATTTTGAGATAGAGAGAATGGACCAATGGTGGGAGGTTTACTTTCAATTTATTTATTTATCTATCTACCTATTTTTTTATTTAATGGAGAATATTCAGACACCTGGCTCATTTGGATATTTTTTTTTTTTCTGTACTGGCATTAATAATAGTAATATTTTTTTCAGACTCTTTAGGTCTAATTAACATAGATCTCTTCTATGAATTTTCTCCACCGTGGGTGAGAGAAAAACATGGAAATCCCTTTGGTGCTGTTGCTGCCCGGAGGGACTTGATAGAAGTATCTAATGAACAGACATAGAGATTAAAATACATGTCTGAGAATTTTTGTATTTTGGCAGAATGTTTCACTGTACTACACAGTGCAATCAGAGGTATGGCAAAAGACCTGTGGTCTTACAACCTGACTTTAAAAGAATACTAGTGGTGCTTTAAAAAAGGAAAAATATCAGTCAAATTTATCTCAATTCGCTAAGATAAATTTTAAATCAATTATCATTATGTTATTGTAAGAGGAGGTTAATGTCAGGTCACCTATCATAGACATTTCTTAAATCATAGGAGTTATAAACAACTAAGATTATTTTAAACTTGCCTGAGTGACCATCCTGCATTCAGTACACCAGTGAGTTTCTACAACCTCGGAATTTGCCCGATTCTGATTTGTGGCCCCAGAGATGCAGCATCTTGTCCAACTGAGAATTGTTGTCACCCTTTTAAAGCTTGTTTTACTACTGATATGAGAAAACAGTTCTGGGTTTAAGTCTGTTGTTGTCTGTGTGTTTGAGCTTTTTTCTTTCTTTGTTTTTCTCAAGTTGTTAGTTAAGGTGACTGATCTTTTACTTAAATGTAGTGATAGTACATTTCCTGCTCAAACAGTCTGCATGAAACGGAATGAGACCACTCTTCTACCCTCCCCCAATTTTGATAGCTTTCATCTGCTGCATGTACACTGATACACTGTGCCTTTAATTTTTTGTTAGGTTTTATTTTTTCAGAGGAGGCACTTGACTGTGAATTTACGTAAGGCAAGTGAGTCCGAAGTAATTTTGTGTTTCAAGTAGCCCTGCAAAAGGGGCTAATATAATACTATGCATGTGCCAATAGTAATTTGAGAAAGAAATGTTCTTTTTTGAGGTCTTAATATATTATCTGAGCCAATAGGCTCCATTGGGAAACCATCCACTATTTTATCTGTTACGTTTGCAGACCAGAACATAAATTTGATTTATCTTAAATGGCTGCCCCTTCTACTCTGCACAGGTTTTGAGATAAGCATTTCTGATTCTGTTGATTTATACCGTTCTGAATCACAGGGCTGATCTTCTAGTTCTCTCTCTGGTCATGTTCTCCTGTACAAAACACAAGTGCTCTTTTGTGGCAAACTATGAAACACTTCTTGGAATTTTAGTTTAATGAAAATCTTTATTGCTTTGGAAGCAGAAAGAAATGTAAGTTACTAATTTCTTCAAGATTGTTCATGTGATCAGTCTTTAAGATTCTGTATACTGCAATGGGCTATTAATATTTTCTCCCATGACAACTAGGTAAAGCAGACAAGTACGTCTCAGGTAATCTGTTCAGTGCTGCTGAAAAATACTCAGAGCAGACAATTTCTACCTCAGCAATGCACTGTGAGATACCCAAGAAGGAAAACAAAGTCAACTTGATTTTAATTACTTGTTCAGTTTGGTTGTCTTGAAATAGCTGTTGAGTTAGGAATCTCTAGAAGGTTTTCAGATTTAAAAAGTCTCAGGAATAGGCTTGGAAAATTCTATGCAGGTTCTGAGTTACTGCCCTTGTCCATTTTACCTGCAGCTGCTACAGAGTTTTCCATCCCAGCCATCCAAGTGGCACTTGGTCAGCCATTCTCACCCAGGTGGCAGTGGTGGTGGAAAGAGCAGAGTTGTCCCTCAAATAGCAGAGCCTTCAGGAGTCCAGTCTTCCTTTGAGTAGTACATCTTCATTTTTTCTTTGGCAGTAGACTGCTGGTACTAATGCTCATAATTAATTTGTACAAACAAAGCAAAAACATTTTTCATGGGTTGGTTCTTAGCTGCTGATCATATGGACAAGGTTCTGGTGCAAGTGAATGGCAATTTGAAGGGCAGCAACGACCGTAGCCGGGATCTAGATGGACTTAAGCCACAACTGATCCAAATCTGTGTCCCACTCAGTCCTTAGGCTGGTAAAATACACATACACTGATTTTAATATACATTGCTACAACAGCTTGGGTCTGTGATTCATGCGTCATTTTGGACTTAGGCCTTATAGCTGAAGAGAAAACTTGCAGAAAGAGTGGTAGTGAGCAGAAATGTCTCTCTGGCTGCCCTTCAGAGGGTAACTGAATGAGGACAGATGTGCTTTCCAGCAACTGATGCCACCGAAGTCAGCAGATATAGCTATCTTTCAGTGCTCTCTGGTGTACACTACAGTTGTTAAAAGACGTGGCATAGCCAAATGCAATGTATTCAATACAGATGGATTCTACTGGGCTCTTTGGTAGTTGTACAGTTTTGAACTGTTCGAGCAAATCTTGCAATGAAACAGGCTTATAAGAAATACAGAGACAGACTTTTTAATATGGCATCTTGTGATAGGACAAAGAATAATGGTTTTAAACTAAAAGAGAGCAGAGTCTGACTAGAAATAATGAAGAAATTTTTTATACTGAGGGTGATGAAACTCTAAAACAGATCGTCCAGTGAGGTGGTAGATGCCCCATCCCTGCACACATTCACGGTCAGGTTGGATTGGGCTCTGAGCAACCTGATCTACTTGGAGCTGACCCTGCTTGTTGCAGGGAGGGTTGGACTGCGTGACCTTGAACATATCTTCCAACCCAAACCATTCTGTCATTCTATGGTGACTTTCCTGAAAATCCAGAACATGCAGTCCAGCTGAGCAGCTGAAGACAGGAATGGGAGCATAGGAAACTTCCTTTGAAGAACCTTATATAAAAATAACTATTGGGAGCTTATCAGTATGTGAACTCTAAATAAGAAAAACTGATGCATACCGGATAAATAATAATTAGAGTAGGCACCTGTCAAATGCTACCACCCAGAATTAACAGACAAGTGGCCTAGGAAGGATGGAAGTCAGCTATTTTCCCTGGAAAACATTTTTGGCTGTGGTGCAATAACAGCTGGGCTGCTTGCTGCAAGCATCACTGCAACTGTGGGTAACTGTATAAACTCAGCTGCTCTTCTGAAAACAAAAGGTAACTGCGGTAAAAAAAGTCATAATCTAGGAATTAATAGGTTAGTAAACTTGAGAAATGGAGGCTTCTCGCTGACCTTGCCTGCTCTCCAGGTGTTTATATTTAAGTGCCTTGTGCTCAGTAAATCAGACTTACTGGTAAACATGGATTAAGGAGTGTAGGGTTATTGTTGCCATTAGATCTGTTTCAGGGGATAACTGGGAAGTGGTCATAAGGGAGCAGTACCAAAATGTAAGTGTAGTCACATGTGGTGAAATCATCATCCTGAAAGGATCAGTACTTCATGAAGAAGTCAAAGATACTTCTGAATGAAGGAGCATTAGTAACTTCTTGTGAAGTCTACTTTCATCAGTTGCCTCTGCTTGCAAGCTGATGTATGTGATACGCTTGGTTTCGATTTTAACTGATCCTCCAATACTGGTTCCATTTTAACTTGGAATTGCTTTTAATTAATCAAGAGACTGACATTTGCAACATCTGGATTTAGTGAAGGATGCAGAGGCTCCATTTTTAACTCACACTAGTAACACTGGAGTACCAAATGTTGGATAGTTCTTTACTCATGCTATGGATAAAGCCCTCTGAATTTTACGCAGTTATGACTGGGCAAATATGTGGGTTTGAAAATCGACATTTATAGGTAAATCAAAGTAGAGTGCTCCAAGTGTTTTGTTTCTGCAAACCTTTTTCTCCTCAATGGTTGGTCTTGTGACTAGAAACAATTTAAGGCCGTGTTCCCAAAGCTCTGCTTGAGAAGGCTATTTTGGAGGTAGGATCAAAGCCAGAGATGTCTTAATTCCCTGAGCTCTCTGCTCAGTTTGATAGCACTGTATCTAAACATAAATTTAAAGAGTTGTACCAGGCACAACTTGTGCAGCAAAGCCAGGAGGAGTTTGTGGCTATCACCTGCAATAGCAGTTTGCAGTTGTAAGACGTTTCTCTCAGCATGTCTGTGCAGTGGGTAGCACTGGGGACCCTGATGATAACAGGGATGTGTTGAACATTTCTTGAAAAAAAAAAAAATTATATATGTGGTACTGTAATAGGAAAATGGCTTGATAATTTTTGTCTTTTAAATGCCAGTAAAAAGTAATTAGAAGTTACATACAGAATCAGAACTTTCTTATGTATGGTAACTGTAGTGCTCCATGATCAAATGTGTGCTCCACTGGGGAGTAGCTTTGATGAAAAAGTGGTGTTGGAGCTTTCTTTCACATCAGAAAGAGGTCTGGTTTTGCTAATTTATTTCTCAAAATTGGCGGAAAACCAGATTTCTCTCAAGCTCTTTAAGTAAAGTGTGTTTATCTTGCCAGCAGTCTGTTACATTTGAGCTTTTAAGCTTTTGTTTTTTTTTTTTTCTTCTTCACATTTCAGTACATTCTGCAATGGGATGGTGGCCCCAGTTGTACATTGCCACTGAACTGTAGCAACTTGTTTCTGATGTTGATATGTTGGAATACACTGTGATATTTGAGTACCAGTATTATGCTCTAGTGAATATGATGAAATCATAAATGACATACTTCATTATATTTCTCATTGAAATGAATATTCTTTCCCACCCATTATATAAGTAAAGAAATGTGTGCATCATAAAGATAATTCTTCTGTCAATTGTAATGAGGAATTCTTGTTCCTGCACTTTTTCATATAGTTACATTTACAAATTCATCATTTGTTACTCTGGAAAGGGAAGATTCACTGGGTGTATCCTACAAATAAAGAGGGGAAGCACTAAAATATAAATTGTTAACAAGTCTATCAATATGTTGACCAGATTTCTCAGCTTCACAAAACCACTTGGTTGCTGTTTACTTTACCAGTATGAGGAACTTACCTTTTCTTGTGACTACAGAGAAACTGTATGAAAAAAACCTGGCAAATGAAAAAGATATTCAGAAAAGTTACCGTTATTTTAATCTGGAAATTTTGTTTATTAATATTCTTAAATATCTTATATTCAGCATTGCTGAATGATTATTGACATAATTTGGAATTGTGCTACTTATAGTCTGTACATTGGGATTGAAGATGTGTGGAGTAAAGTAGCTGAAAGGGTTAGATACTTTTGAAAATGTTGGTATTGCCCTTTTTAGGTCTTTTTTTTTTTTTTTTTTTTTTTTTTTTTTTGTTTTTTTTTTGTATTAATTTTTTTTTTTTTTGAAGTGTTTAATGTGCATAATTTCCTTTTGAACTTGTTTACTTAAAATGAATTTTTTTTTTCCATATACAAAGCAAAAAGTGCTTTGTACATGTATAGTCGTAGAGGCATATTATTCTTGTCATATATGAAGATGCTAAGAATTTCACCTCTAAGTTTCTAATTCTGAAGCGGTATATAATATATGTGTAGCTGCAAATATCTGGTGTAATTTTTGTTAAAATTCATTAGAAAAGTTGGTCTGTTACACTCCTGTTATGCATTACTTAATTAGTAACTAAGGTTGCCTAATTTGGTGGTTCATTTTGGCAAATATCGTGACCCTTAGTAGGGTAACATGTAGTCACCTTTAAAACTGAGATTTAATTGTTGGAAGGAGAAACTCATAGCATTCGTATTTTCTGGGCAAAATCTAGAGCACCATAGAGCATACAAGTGTTCTGTAGGACTGAACAGCCTTCTGCTGGAACGCTGCTTGGAGGCGCACCAAGAAGTGCCTGTGAGTGCCATATGCATGGCACTGGGATTCCTCTTGGCTTTCACAGGAGTGTCAGATCAACTTTTGACAGTAACAGCCCTGTACTAACTGTTGCTAACAAAACTTGGTTTGCTCCTATTCAGCGTCCATCCATCAATTTTAGCAATGTTTCTGCTAGCCAGAGATATGGATTGAGCATTTGCTCATGGTTCATACCTTCTGTCTTAGGCTTCCTCCTGGTAGGAAGATAGGTTTCATCATTGGGCTGGATGCTAGTCTTTCAATAAAAAACTCAGAAAATATTTAACATCTGATTTGTGAGAATGATTTAACTTTTGTTGAACATGTTTTCAAAAAGAAGCTTAGTTTAGAATTTTGGGTGAAAGAAGTTTAAGCACTGAGCCTTGATGGCAATTCTTGTCTTTGGTGCTCATTATTTTGTGGCCTCTTGTTTCTCTCTTTTCGGTGCTTTATTCTTATTCGCAGCCTAATTCATCTCCTCAGATGAGAAAGTACAGAAGAGGTTGTAAGAGATGATTTCTGTGGTTATTCCGTTGCTTCAATAAAAAGGGAGTGCTTTTCACCTGTAGGAAAGGCTGACAGAAAAATATGCAGTTCTGAAGAGTTTGTTTCTCAGTAATTTATGAATTTTGTGAAAATATAGAAGATACCTGTCTTGCTTTTTACACTAGGGCAATGGTTGTGGACATGAACAAAGTTGAGTATAAGAACACCAGGTAGTATAATTGCAGCCCTGTTCTTGTATGTATTGATTTAATTGTCCAAAATAATTTTCCCCATCCTCCACTCAGTTGTCTTTCAACACCATCAGCTGGCTTTAGCTATATATTTTGGCATTTATTGTAATATGAACAACACTGTATTTTGGTGTCATTGTTTTCTAACTGCCTTCCATTCGTTAAGTATTTCTGTTCTCCTCAGTTCTCATCTCAAAATCCCACTGAATTGCTATCTTTGCCTCTGAAAAGATAATGTACTCCCTTTTGAAAACTGTGTTTTGCATGCTTATTAAGAAGAATAATATCAGCTGCTATGTGGCTGAGGCATTGTTCAGTGGTTATGGTTTTTTGTTATTGTTAACTTAATTTTTTTCTGGGCCGCACTGTTTCTTAGAGAAGTTGTTGACTGATCATTTCTGTAGCTTTGCTGATACAGTACTCTGCACATGGATTATGTTGTGATTCTTCAGGATTGTTGCCATCCATTTTAGCAGCAGCTACTGAATAAAAATATATCAAGGTAATCTGTTACTATTCTGAGGCTTGGAGGTGAAGAACGAGGGAAGAGTGGCTCCTTTTGCTGCTTCATTTCTATGTTAAGCTATAGTACTTCCCCCATACTAACTATAAATAGGGTATGAACTTCTGCCAAATGGGGAGCTATGACTGCAGTGTCTCTTGGAATGTTTGGACTTTCTCAGTCTTAATCTTCAGAGTTCTTTAAACTTTTCACTTCTTATTCTGTCTACGTAAATCAGTATCACTACTAGAGCCTATATGGTCATAGGTCACACTTACCTTTTAAAGGATTTCAGTATGTATCTTCAGTTGTACAAAATCAAAATAGTTCTTCTGAAGTTGGTAAAAGTAAAACAGCCTAGGTGTTATCTTTGGTGTTTTAGACTTTTTGGTTCAAGCAATAAGATTATCCAAAGCCTTATATCCATGTTGTGTTGTACCCTTCTTTACCTTAGTTTTACATGTAAAAAGGCTAATTTTAAGGACTTTGTAATGTAAATGATAGCTTTGACTGTGTGTGTTCCCAAACCCAAGATTTTCCAACTGATTAAGTGTTCTCCCAGACAAGGAATTATGACAATTCTGGAAAAGCAGTCTTTGAGGAATGTCTGCTTTTTGCTTCACTCTTCAAGATCGTAAAGCTTGTCTTCCACCCCCACCCCTCCCGTGCCATCCACCCCTCCTCCTTATCTTTATAAGTGATGGAAGAACTCCATGACTTTATTTTTAGGCAGAAATCTCCTCCTCATTTTGCAAGTTCACCTAGCCTTCCAGCCATCCTACTCCACAGCTGTCACAACAAACTTTTTTCCAGTACTATTAAATATATCAGACATCACTCTGCAGCATGTTAGTTTGTTACCCTGGGGCTTTTCAGTCTATTCTCATGTCATCAAAACCACTGTGTGATTTCAAGATTTCTTACATTCCCTGAAGCAAAATCAAATGGTGGCTAGGAAACTGATAGATACTCTGCAGATACAGCAGATCTCTAGCAATTAAGTGGTTAATATCCTCAATTTATTGTTTTCATTCCTCATTTCCCATAACCATGACTCCTGTGAATTCTCTATATCCTTTTGTCTGTATTTTCAAAGGGATTTTGGGAAAACTTTGCCACAGTGGAGAAGTAGCAGTGCTCTAGCTTTGTTTATTCTATTTTTATGCCCTCTGCCCCTCTTTCTGTTATTGGTTTGCTGTAGACAGTGTTCTCATCTAAGAGATTCTTTTGTCCTCTTTCTCTCATTTTTTTCCATCTGTAACATTTACATAATTTATGTTGTAATGATTTTAATGATGGTAACACCAGTTAACCTGGTTAAAGATTGGATGTGCTCTTCTTTTATATAAGGGCACCATTAAAAGATGAAGATCCTGATGAGCTTGCCCTTTAGTATCAAAGACAGCAGTTAGGTACAGACAAATGGACCAGACAATAGGTAGGAGCATCCTTAAAGCACCTACTAATAAATGTATCTTCTGACACCCTCTGCACTACCTGCATAGTATTGTGCTGTACATTTAATTCTCTTTTGTACTAATTTGAGCTGGGAAAGACTTATTTTCTGCCTTTAAATTCTCTTTTTCTTCTACATACATAGAACCTTTCTCCCTTGATTTTTTAAAAATCCTTTCAGCTTGTGTCTCTCATCTCCTTTCATATTCTGAATCACACATCTAGTTTGAAATACATCTTTTGAGCTCAAGTCCAAGCTGCATTTTTAAGCTGGGTCAGCAGCAGCAGGTTGTCCAGGCCCATGCCTAGACAGTTTTGAAATATGTTCCCACACGGACACTTCAGTCACTGGGCAACCTTTTCCTGTGTTTGACCATGTTCACTGTAAAAAAAAAATAGAAGTGCATTCTTGTGTTCAGATGGAATTTCATATGTCCCAGTTTGCTTCCATTGACTCTTGTTCCATTGGTGGACATCACTGGAAAGAGCCTGGCTCTGTCTTCTTTGTTCCCTCCCATCAGGTATTTATACTCACTGATGGATCCCTCCCTGAGTCTTTTCGTCTCCAGACTGAACAGTCACAGCTCTCTCAGCCTCTCCTCATATGATAGATACTCCAGTCCCTTAATCATCTTCGTGGCCTTTTGTTGCACTCTCTGGTATGTCCACGTCTCTCTCATACTGGGAAGCCCAGAAATGAAGAAGTAATCCAGGTGTGTCTTCACTAATGCTGGCTGTTGGCAACACTCCTTACGTGCAGCCGATCAGGCTGTTGGTCTTTGCCAACATGAGGTTTCATGGATTCATTCTCTGCCAGCTCCTTTCCAGCTGGGTATCCCCAGCCTGTCTTAGTGCATGGGGTGTTAGTTCTTCCCAAATGCAGGACTTGTTGAACTTCATAAGGTTCCTGCTTGCCTATCCCCTCATGCAACCATCATGTGCACAGCCACTCCTCCCAACTGTCCTGTCATCTGAGGCCACACTCTGTCCAAGCATCCAGATTATTAATGGAGATTTATAAGAGTTCTGGACCAGGTATGGACTTTCAGGCATCACCTCTTGCTACCATCTGCCAACTAGATGTCACACAAATAGTCAAAATCCTCTGAACTTGGTTGTTCGGTTGATTTTCGATCCACCTCACTGTCTGCTTATCCAGCCTATACTTTATCAGCCTCCCTGAGACCTTTACGGAGACTGTCAACTGCCTTACTAATGTAAGGGGAAACAAATCCACTGCTCTCTCCTTATCTACCAAGCCAGCAATTTTGTCCTAGAAGAGTATCATGTTGATGATGCAATTTCCTCTTTGTAAATCCATGCTAACTATACTGAGTCACCCCCTTCATACGTGTGGAAATAATTTCCAGGATTTTTATCCCGTCCACTTGCCAGAGCTTGATGTGAAGCTGACTGGTCTGTAGTTCCCTACATCTTATTTCTTGCACTTCTCAAAGATAGGAGTGACATGACCTAAGTATAATTGAGAGTGGCCTCACGATGACATCAGCTCTCAATATTTTTGGGTGCAACCTGTGAAGCCCCATGGATTTAGATATGTGCAGTTTGTTTAAGTGCTCCCTAACTTGGTCTTCCTCACTCCAGACTTTCCCTTTTAAATGTTCTGCTAGGATTTTGCAAGGAAAAATCGCTCTTTCTGTGAACTATATTCAGACCGTTCCCTTCCTTCTGTGTATGGATCCAGGTGCTACCATGGCTGGATGCCCTCTTTCTGCTTCATGAACAATTAAATGCATTGAACAATTTTGACTGTCCTACCATTTGTTATTAATTTTGCTGGCACTGTGCGGTTCATTTGCTGAGTCTCAGCTAGTCAGATGTGCACAAATAAGTAATCTTTGCTAGATGATTCACTGGAGTAATAAAGATGCAGAGACTGGGACAACAGATGTGTGATTCTTTCCCTGGACTAGCAGTGGACTGATTCCTGTATTGCAGTCTGAATATTATGTTATTTTACCTAGCAGGGAAATATTTCAGATAGCTGCTTTTGAATAGATTATGCTGGAGTATTCAAGGAAAGCACAATAAATCACATCCCTATTTTTGTGTTCTTGACCAGGGTTTGAATTCAGTTATGTTCCTCTTACAAAGCATTGGCAGATAGTGAAATGCTGTGCAACGCAGAAGTATGTTATCTCTTCAGAAGTTGTGGATACATGTTTGTTCTCAATGTTCAGTGGAAAATTCCTGGAAGAAGTGTATCTCTTAAATGCAAGTCCTCTGGAGTAGCTTTTGGAGTGAGGATGCTGCTGGTTTTGAATGAGGCTAGGAAGAACAAAGAAAGCGTTTCTTAGTTAAGGGAAATGTGATAACTGTAGTTGCATTTCTCCATTAAAAAAAACCCATGACATTGGTAGCTGGGCACTCTTTGAAGTGGCCAATGCTAGATAAATAATCTGTCTGTGTAACAGCTAAGTGGATCAGCTTTTTCTGGTAGATTTTGCAATCTCTTAAACAAACAAAACCCCAAACCTTAAGTTTTTGAAACTAAGTCTACAAAGTTGTTGTCTTACTCCATTATATTGCTTGCTTCTTTGTGCTGATGAACTTGGCAAAAATCAGGGAATGAGCATGGTCATCCTGAGAAAATTACTGATGTCTCTAGAAGAGGATGTTTATGAGCATGTAATTAACTGGTCCAAAGGGAAAGTACATGGAGAAAGTGCAGAGCATAGCAATAAAAATACACCAATACCCTCTGTGTAGTATAACCACAAATAAACAGTAACTCAGACTGTAAAAGGCATTTTGCAGTTCTCAGGCAGTGTCCTGAGATAACCCAAGTCTTCTGCTCCTGGTTGTGTAACACCTTTGCCATGTCTGTCTCAGAGAGACGAAATCTCTGTAATAGATTTATCATTCACTGATGAAACCATAGATGGTTTTTGTGTTTTTGCAAAAATGATGTTTCCCTGTGAAGAACTTCTTACTTTCTTGATCTCAAGCTTAGAGGACATTTGAGTAGTTAAGGAGAATAGCTTAGTATTGTTATATTGCTAAAGCGATTGCTTAAACTGTTGTTTTTGAAAAGAACCATAAAGGCCTATGGAAGGCTGGCAGTTTGTGGAGGTTATCATATGAGCTAGGCTTGGTGACTCCAAAATGATTGCATGAGTGTTTATTGTGGGTATTGGGGTGTTTTTGTTTGTTTGTTTCTGAATTCTGGTGGTTTATGTATCCTAGAAATGTGGTTAGTACTTTGGCTCTTTCTGTGTCTTATTTCTGCAATGCACAGCCAATGTTTCAGATGGCATCTTATGGGTGCATGCCTGGTGGGTTATCTCCCCTTACTGAGAATTGATCAGAAGCTCTAATAAATGTTGTGGGCCGCCTCTTCTGTTTCCGTTGACAAATCTATGCTTTTAAGCGCCCGTACACTAATACACACAACATGGGGAATAAATCCAGATGTTACAAGGTCTGTGTGCAGTTTTAGGGCTGTGACCTTGTTGGAATCATGAAGATGTGGGGGGATATCAGCATTTCAGGTGACTGGAATGCTACAATGGATGGATAGATGCCGTTTAGGAAGGACAGACTGGAAAGAATAGATGGAGTTGTCCTTTTTGTGAGAGGACAGCTGTACTGCTCGGAGTTCTGCCTGGGGATGGATGATGAACCAACAGAGAGCCTGTGGAAAAGGATTAAAGAGCAGACTGGTATGGCTGACTGTAGCAGCTGTATGCTATAAGCCACCTGATCAGGAGAAAGTAGATGAGGCTTTGATAGCTAGAAATTGCTTCTCATTCACAGGCCCTGTTGCTCATGGTGTGCTTAAACCATCCCAGTTTCTGCTGGAGTGTCATCACAACGGGTTACAAGCAATCCAGGAGGTGCCTGACACAGGTTATAGAGAAGCCAGCAAGGAGAGGTGCTATGATGGATTTTATGCAAGCAAAGAAGGGCTGGTTGTGGTATGAAGGTCAAAGGCGGCCTTGGCTGCAGTGTCAATGAGATAATGGAGCTCAGGATCCTAGGAACAGGTCAAAAAGCAAGATCACAGCCCTGGACTTCAGGAGAGAAGACTTTGACCTCTTCAAAGATCTGTTTGATATAAGTCTTGTGGAATAAAGCCCTGAAAGAAGGAAGAGGATCCAAAGAAAACTTGTTAATATTCTGGAATATTTTTAACCCCAGATGGTAACTAAGTACCATGCAGACACATGCTCACTTCCCCTTCCCACCCCTCAGTGATATAAGGAGGAGACACAGAAAAAGAGATACAAAACCTCATGGGTTCAGATAAGAATAGTTTAGTAGATGAAAAGAAGTAAAGTATTATAATAATAATGATGATAAAAAATAAATAAAATCCAAGAAAAACAAGTGATGCACAATACAATTGTTCATCACCTGCTGATCAATGCTCAGCTTTTCCCTGAGAAGTGATCAGCCCCTTCCAGTCAACTCCCCCAGTTTGTGTACTGAACATGGTACGGAGTATCCCTTTGGCCAGTGTGGGTCAGTTATCCTGGCAATGCTCCCTTCCAGCTTCTTGTGCAGCTCCTCACTGGCAGATCATGAGACACTGGAAAGTTCTTTACTTAGGGTAAGCACTACTTAGCAACAACCAAAACATCAGCATGTTATCAACGTTACTCTCATATTAAATCCAAAACACAGCACTGTACCACTTACTAAGTAGAAAATTATCTCTATCCTAGCTGAAACCAGGACACTGGAGGCATTGGATCTAAAACACTCTTACATTTTTTTAGTACAATAGAAAGTACTTTCCTGATTATGAAGATAGAGCTTAAGAAGAACTTTTATTCATGAGTAGTTTGAGAAAAGCTTTTGTCCGGATGTTTTGTGTAAAGACATTTGATCTGGCACTTCTGGAAAGTCCTGCTCCTAACAGAAAGGAGATACAAAGCTCCTCCTGCATGGGAGCAGCTCTGGGTTTTGATTCATTGAAGAATATGTTTTTTTAAAGAGATGTAGCATTCCAAGGATATTTCTAGAGACCACAACAAAGATTGTGTCCAGTGATCTAAGTATCTTTTTCATTTGCTTTCAATAACTCCCTCTTCAACTTGAATTTACTTTCCTGCTAGTTTTGATCAAAGCATTTTCATGATAAACTCATTTCATTTCATTTCATTTCTGTCTATCAATGCAAATAACAAAAAGTATTGCTGATAGGTGCATGGGTTTTTTAACTTTCTTTTTTTTTCTTTTTGCCTCTCCTACAGGCCATCTGTGGAAAAGAAGAAAGAAAAAAAATGAAGTACTTATTCTTAATATGTCTCATGAATTTATTACACCATTATGCTGGGAAATCTTTGAGAAGAGATGGCAGTTACCTGAAATCATTTGAAGACATTAAAAATGAGATAGCTGGCTATACTAATATTGCTAAGGCTATTATTGATCTTGCTGTTCATGGAAAGGCTCAGAACAGATCCTACGAAAGATTAGCAGTTTTTGCTGACACCATAGGACCTAGACTCAGTGGTTCAAGAAACTTGGAGGCAGCCATCCAATATATGTTCAGTGCCCTGCAGAAAGATGGGCTGGAAAATGTGCATCTGGAGCCTGTGAAAGTACCACACTGGGAAAGAGGAGAAGAGTTTGCAGTGATGCTGGAACCAAGGAATCACAGCATTGCTATTTTGGGACTTGGGAACAGTATTGCAACTCCTCCAGAAGGTAACTCTTCATTTTGGAATTACATATCACTTACTTTCTAACATCAAACTGTTTGTACCCCTAACAGCTTCTCTCAGTGGTCAAGCTGTGATTTTCTTCTTTCTGTAATAGTTCTGCAAAACAAGGTGCTGTTTTCCTGGAACCTTTCTGTGTGGCATGGTTGTGAATGATACAGTTTATATGAATACAGTATGGTTGAACAGGTTGTAAAATTAGAGTTGATTCCTGAGCTCTCCATTAAACCTGTACCCTCTTGTTTAACACTGCTGAACCTCATTTGCGAAGATTTTGGTCCTCCACTGTGGTCGGTAGGAGAGAAATTCTCCATGAGGTGTTGAGTTGACACGATTTCTACTTTTCTGCATGTGCCCTATCTTGCCAAGCTCAGTCCTTCACTCCAGTAAAAAATAAGGCAGTAGGAAAAGGAGCTGAGCTTGGAGAGTTCAAGCCCCTCGCTAAACATAGCAGTTGGTATCTGTGTCCTTCCCTTCCCTGTCTCATGCTCATCTTGGAAAAGTCTTTGTCACTTACCTGTTACTGCATTGTGTGTTGCCTTTTAGTTGATCATGTGTGATATGTTACTTAGGAACAAGAATAACCATTAGCTGCACTCAACAAAATTCTGGTCTTTTAACCTCCAAAATATTAGCTTGCCTACAAAGAAAATGATCTATAAGATTCTCTTTTTGTACATATTGATGGGAGGCTTTCAGGAATGTTATTTAAAGGCCAGATGAGAACCTTCTTCGGTGACTGCTCTCCATAAAAAAACAATATACTTATGCCTAGACCACTTCAAAAGCATTTGTATTCCTTTATGAGATAATAAATTTAGTTTAGGAAATAAAAGGTAACATGATACTCATAATTTTTTTATGAATTATAAATTTTTGTGATAGTGAACTTTCTGTGTGAAATGAAATAACATGTAAAAGCTGTTTTGTTTAGAAAAAATATATAGCCCTTCAAAATACAACAAATAAAACTGGGTAATTTAAGATATGCTTGAAATAAATCACTCTTGGTTTGCAAAATTGCTGCTGTGGATTTTATCTGAGATAGTTCTGTCATATTGAGGTAAACATGTGTAAAAGTGCAAAGCAACTGAAACTATTAATATCTGTTTGTGCCATGATACGTGCAAGGTTTAGTGCTTTGGTAGGAGTATATTTACAGTAGAGTTTAAGCCTACAACTTATTTTGCATCCTTTCCAGTCCTATTCCAAGCTTCTTGAAAAAGCAGCTAAAATTAAAAGTCTTTTTTGGTGTTTAGCAAGTGTTGCTGAACCTGCAGACAACCTGTAATTTAATTTTGTCAAACATCTTCACATCCTGAGAAGTCTGTTTTTCACTTCTCTTTCTTAGTTGTGTAGTTATACTTGCCTGGTTTTACTCCTAGGTTTGCCCTTTTTTTTTAGAGAGATACTCACAAAGGCTAATTGTATCCTCCTTTTTAATCTGTAAAGATCCTATATCTTGAAAGATATGACTATATTATCCATTGCTGGTTTATGCTGAGTAATGTTCAAAACCCCCACATTATTCTTTTTCACAAGTTTACTTTCTTCTGAGATATGCCATGTTTCTGAATAGGTATATGTGTTGGTGCTAGAAGGCTTCATGTCAATAAGATCTCTCACAAAAGACTGGGCAGTTTCTCACACTTTGTGGAATAATTTTGATTAAATTACCTTCTGACTCTTGTATCTTTTGTGCCTGTTCTGATTTGTGCTAGTCTCATCTCTGTGCAAGCTGTGACAGGTTTTCGTGCTTGAGAAGGTTATGTGGGGTAGCTGGTCCCTGGTGAGCACTTGGCTCTTGTTCTTTCTGTCACTGGATCATCCTCCTGGCTGACGGAAATATCTGGTAAGAGCTGCTCATCACCAGCCTTTCCGGGCAAGAGAACTGGAAGTCATGCTGTTCAGAAACGTGCCTGTCCTAAAACTCTCACTCATACCAAACATGGAATAAAAAAATTGTAGTTAGACTATTAAAACCACTGCCTTATCATTTCTGGGGATTGTCACAGTGCCTTATTCCTGAGACAGAAGGCTGCCCTAAATTCCATCAGAAATAGCTGAACAATTGCCCTCAGTGAGGGATTATCAGCAGTTTTGATACATCCGGTTTTAGCCAAGAAGCTGTGGGAGTGTGAGTCTTCATATAATCAAAATAATGCAACTCAATATGAGATGCCTGATGTCAATTATCCTGTTGTTACACTACTGTTGTTGCATGGGATCAGACTAGGGAGATCTACTGCTGCTGTGCTGAGCTTTGGCAGAGGGATGTTTCAAAGGTTGAAGACTGTCCTTCAGATGTTGGCTCTGTGATGATTCTTTGATTCCTTCACAGCTGCCTCTAAAGTGGACTGTGCAGATGGTCCCTGAAGTTGTTTGGATTTGCTTGATAGTTATGGTGTGTTTTAAGTCAGTATTCCTATCAGGATATGTTTCAGACCCCTCAGTTTACAAACCACTGTCTCTGTATGCCCCAAACAGATCCCTTCCTTGATGCTAGTGATTGCCTACTTAGAGACAGAGGGCAGCACTGGTTGGACTTTTTCTCTTTTAAGGTCTAGAGATGGGGTTAAGATGAGAGAGGCTGACTCCCCCATCCCAGAAGGAGGCACAGGAGACCATTTCTTGCTTTTTCATCTTCTCAGTTATGTCTTGTATTCCTCCCCTCCCATGATATGGCCCCAGGCTTGTGACCCAAGAAGCTAAGAAAATGGGAAGCATTGGCAAAAACTTAAAACTTAGTGCTGGACTTGGTGGCCTTTGGTTCCCTCAGAGCTCCTCCTGGAGCTCAGCACCCCGACCTAGTGCTCTTGGAGGGCTCTTCATTAACATGGCAATAGCCTAACAGCAATTAGAAACCTGGCTTTGGATGTAGGAAATTCAGGATTTATTTTCCTTTCTGTCCATGGAAATTCATACCGATGTTTCCTAAGTGTGACCCAATGGCTAGAGCACACGCTGAGGTTGGTTACTTTCCATTTCAGCATACACCATGCAAGTGTGGAAAAAATCTGCAATCCTTCAGGGCAGGAACAGGAAGCCCTAAATAGTAGCAGTATTTTAGCTATGAAATCCAAGCCAACATTGACTCCAGGATACCAGGAGTGTCTCTTTCTGCAGGTCTTCTATCTAACTCATGCCTATGGCATTGAAACCCTATTGGGATGTCCACAGAGCTTTCTTCATTTATTTGATTTGATGATATTTGTCCACTTTGGCTCAGACACAGAATAGTTGGATGATTTGCAGGAGGCTTTTCAGTAGCTTGTGATCCTGTAGATAAAACCCTACTTTCTTCTTCATGACTGGGAAATATGCCAGAATGTCAAGTTTTCAGATTCCATCTGATTTACATAGCAAAAAATGAGAGTACAGAAAATATTAGATTTTTCTATTGAAGAGGAAACCCCCCCAACATTCTCCCTCTCCAATTGTATTCAAGATATGAAGGTGTTGGGTCAAAGAGAAAGTTTTCACTTCCTTTGATCTCCTTACGAGGAGGGAGTAACTTCTCACTTTAGTGACAGGGAGAGAAGAAACATGAAACACAGAGTGACCTGGATTTCCAGAAATCAGCAGAGACTGGAAACAATCATCACCTCGAAAAAATGGATTCTTAGGTAACAAACAGGATTTCATGTTAGAGAGTGCTCAGTTTTGGGACCTGGCAAACTGGAGATTTACCTTATTTAGTGAATGTCCTTGTCTCATTTTCAGTGTTTCAACATTGGCAAAACATAGATGTATATATATATATATGTAGAGAGAGAGAGAGAGAGAGAGAGAGAGAGAGAGACTGTGTTGATTTCTGGTAGTACTGATTATATCCCCTAAATTCTGAGGAAAATAGATATAATTATTGCTTTGAGAATCCCATAATTGAAAGAAAGTAGTAGTTTAGCAGATGTTTGACCATAAAGTATCAAAGAATTTATTTTTTTCCATGTGTTTTAAAATGTACTTTTTTTACCCTGATGGCTGACCCTGCCTTTTAATTTTAAAGGAATACTGACAAGCAGAACCAACTTCAGAGTAGCAGAGAAAAAAGGAACAATCTCTGATTTTTTTGTGCTCTTGGTTGCAGCAAAACTGAAATAACGTAAATATGAAGATGATGTATTGGCAGACTTTTTCCTAGTTTTGTGTTAAAGTCATGGGGGTTTTTTTGTTTAACTGTTAATAGTTGGAGCAGTTGTGCTCTTATAGAAGGTGAGAGGAGTTTTGCAGTTAGTTAATATGAAAATAATTCCAGCCTGTTACTTATAAAATGGGGATAATACATGTCTTGATGTTGTTGGTGTGTGCTGTTGTTGTAGGTCCAACCATTTTATTAAATCAGGGGCGTTGTTGAAAGAAGCGGCCTGGCTCCAGTCCTGGCTGATCCATTTTGCCTCTGCTGTTGACCTTCCTCTTTTTTTCCTCAGTGGCGAAGTGGATTAGGGAATTCAGCTAGATAAACAAGAAAGCTATTCTTAATGTGTATCAGAGGATTTACCCTTGAGTTGCCAGCATCTTGGATGACCACTGATCTCCTGGAAGGAAGAGGCATCCTTCTGGAAGGACTTGGGTACCCTTTTGATGAGGGGTTCAGTGGTGAGACCAGAGGTTGGAGAGAGTCATAGGCATGAGAGCACAGTGCATGGCAAAGCTCTCCTATCTTCACTGGATCACTCTTTTTTCGTGTGTGACAAGCAATTGAGTCACATCTTGAGACCATGAACCTCAGTATTGTGTGCCTGGACTGTTTATTATTACTTAAAGCAGCGCTGCTTGTGGTATGGTAATTATGCTTTTCTTGGAATGTAAAAGATGACATCTGTGGAGGACCTCAGACACTGTGGTGTGCAGTGGCCCAGCATCTAAAATTTAGTGCAGTAGCATTTCAAGGATTTAGAAAGTAGGCATAGCTGCATGATTTTGAGGTGGACATGTTGTCTGGGGAGAACATGGGTTCCAGTCACTACTTCAATGAATGTTCAAGTGAACTGTGTGGATTGTCAATGGCAAAAAATTGAATTTTCTGGTCTTGGCCTTTTGCAGTGTCACTGAGTTGAGGGTAACATTAGGGATGTTAAGCCCAGGCTGAAGTTAATGAAGTCAAGATTTGAATATGATTTTCTGCATGTGTGGGGTATGCACACATGGCTGGATGGCACTGTTATCTTCATCCCAAGGGACAGCTGGCAGTGGCTGGCACCTTGACTCACTGAGGAGGGAATGGTTGTCTTCAGTATTTCCTGCCTTGAGCACCTGTGTTCTCAGAAACTGGCTTTTGTGGGCCTTGGTTTTGGGTGTCTGATTCTCCCTATACATTGCATAGCAAGCCTGTGCTCAGTGCAGGGCTACTCCTGCTCTTTTGGCATCCAAAGCTTTGTGCTGGGGCTTGGGTCCACCCCCTTTTCTCCTAGGATTTGTGCTGCACAGTAAGGTACATGTTATTGGAACCAAACTGTTCTAAAGAGATCCAGTACTTGCTGGAAATTTTAAGTTGTATTTGTGTAAAATGTAACTATTATGTAGTGTTTATTTTTCTCTGTGTTCTTAAGGAATGGTACAATATGTTTAGTCTCTATGCAATGCATCAGAGCTGAATAGCCTCATATCCTTTTGGATAACTGTTCTATGTAATTTCATTTTCATGAAGTAATTCTCTTTACTATTCCACAGAGTAGGAAGGTCACATTTTCTAGAAGTATTCTTCACATTTTACAAAATCTTTTCTTCCTGATAAAACCATCTTCTTCATTTCACAGTTCCCCTAAAATATTTAGTGTTTTCTTCATATTATAATTCTTATATTAGTATATATTTATGTGTTGACAGAGCAAATGTGTTTCTAAGTGTTAGAATATTTCAAATTTTCACTACATGCTAGAAATTTTTGAGTGAGGAAAAAAAAAGAAGTGATTATATTAATCTTTCATTTGCTGCAGCCTGACACAAAGTCTTAATTGGCTTAATTGGCTAATGAGGTCATTAGAAACAAAGAATTTCAGTTTTGTTTTTCTGAAAATCTAGTTGAATTTTGTGGAGCATTGAGGGAAGGGTGGAACTAATTCCTGGAGAGTGCTAGAAAGCAACATGTTTTTAGGAGACGTATGATAGAAGTTGAGAAGGAAAATGTTTTCTGAGCTGATTTTAAAGGATGTTGAACTTTAAAAAGGGTATAATGCCAGGTTGTTAATCTTACTTAGCTTTGATGAATATATTTGCATTTTCCCTCCTCTCCCCGAGACCTTCTTTCCTTTGACCTGTCCCAACAACTACCTTATCTCCAGCCATACATATCTACCTTTGTATCCTGTGACCCCTGCAAAACATTTCTAGGTTCTCTGTAACTCTGTGAAAGAAGCTACCTTGCAAATTGGCACAAGACAGTGCTTGTGGGCTGTATCTGAAACAACCAGGGGCATGGTACTTTTAATCTGAAAAGATGATCAAGTCTGAAGGTGATGGGATTAGCCAGGGGCTGCTGCCTGCATGTGTATAGGGTCAGCATGGAATAAAGTATACTTTAATGAAACAGCTTCTGGGCTAAATTAACTTTGTGGGGAGAGCTGAAGCAGAAACAGAAATCTGGGATGTTTCAAGAGATGAGGTACGAGGGTGGCCTAATGTTGCTCGTCTGTGAGGCAGGGCTGCAATCACAACTTGGTTTTCAGGCATGTGCTTGTGGTGCGTTATTATCCCTGCTCTACCATGAAGAGCTGTCTTGATTTCGTGTCCTGATATCCTGATGCCTGGTTCTGATGAATGGCAAGGTAGCATTCTGTCTCCCTTTTGCTCTCATGACTACAGAGGCCAGGACATGTTTCAGATACATCTCCTCCAGAATTTCCACTGTTATCAGAACAACTAAATGTGTTGTTGACTTTTTGTGTTGATATTTCAGGTAGTGTTTATGCTTAGGATGAAAAATTTTAAATACATAATACACGGGAAGTTTTGTGGGGACTTAGTTGATGTAGTTTCCAACTTTGTTTTGTCTAGGCTTAAAATTACTATGGTTTAATTGTTTTAAGCAAAAATTGCCCATCAGCTTATTTATTTGATGGTGGCAGCTTAAGTGCATGTGGATCAGTAGCATCACTGCTCCATAATGATTTATAGAAGAAATCAAAATTCTTACTCTACTGTGAAGTAAATGAAGTTTGGGAGGTACACAGGAGTAAGTTTTTTGCTTGCTGCTATTGCAAAGAAAAGAATTTATTGTCAAATTAATGATGACTGCGTTTGGCTTTGTAACTGGATCTCCAAGGTACTGATGCTATTGCCTGGATGACAAAAATGAGACTGGGGGAAGAAGGGAGACAGTAAGGCCACAGTTAAGTAATGAGGAAATTAGTATCCAGTAAGATTAAACAGTATGCAAATAATGTTTCTTTCTGGGTTTACTAAATCTTTTTAATATAGTAATAGATTGTAACTAAGTTGATTGAATTTCTGTGTGTTTATGAATAGAGTCTTTCTAGGACAGTAATAAACAGTGTATTCTGTATGAAATTTCATTGATGTGTTAATAAAGATTCACCAGTTTTTAAAATCTGATTATAGGGTGGATTTTCCATTTTTTCCTTTCTCTTCACTGAAACCTGTTACTAACACAGACAGATGCATATCTCTAGATACTAAAATGGCTTAAATATTTGCTGCAGTTAATCTTGGGGAGAAGAAATTATCTTGTGAGGAATCCCCTTTGAAGTAATCTACTCCTTGCATCATTTCTGGCAGGTAAACAGCTGCGAGGAGGTGACTCGCGACAGAATTGTTCATGCCAGGAATCAGACTTCTTATATACGGCAATGTTACACACAGCTGATTTATGGGTGCTTTTTAAATATATGTACGTATGCACGTATGCATGTATCTAAAAATATATATGTGTGTGTGTGTATATATACAACTGGACTTTATGTAGCTAATAAAGAGTAACTATAATCAGTCTTGTGTTTATCCTACCTGTGACTGATTTTAGATTGTTAATGTCTACCATACTATTTATTTCAACTGGCAGTGTGATCATCAGAATTGTGGCATATTCAAGTTTTGAGATAGAAACATACATTTCAGTGTACAGAGGATTTTGTAAAATACAATTTTGTTGGTAATTGAAAACTGTCTGCTTGTTCCCACCATTAACACCCTTCCTGTATCTTAATTCTCAGAAACAATAGGGTAGAATTTGCTGTTCAATATGAGAAATGAGAGGAAACCCATAGTATTGCCTAGATTCTTTTGCTCACTCACCTAACCCAACAATATGCTTCAGGTGATGAGATTAAATAGTCTTCAGCTTTATAAACTTAACCAAGTTTATCATGTTTGTAATTCTGCTTTTTATGATTCAGGCCCTTTACTTAGCTAATTCCCCAAATACTTTGTATTCATCTCTTGGACTGTGTGGGTTATAATCTTTATATCTTGATTGATTTAGCAGGCAATCTGTCTCCCTGCTTACATGGGGTTTCTGAGGAATTCAATAACACACAGCCAGTAATATAATGATAGGTGTAAGAAAGAGAGACAACATCTTTCAACATGGGAAGCAGAGCCATGAGGCACTGAATCGGTAGGAGATGCTAGGGTAGATTTCTATTAATTTGCTTAAAGGCTCAGTTAGGTGAGACATTTCCAATTTCTAAGGGAAATAACTCATTCTCCTTAAACAGGTAAACTGTTGAGGTTTTTGTTTCATTTCTTCTTTTGCACAGAAGGTTTAAGGGTCATTTGTATATATGTGTCCATGTGCTTAAGATAAACATTGCTCTTGTCACTTCAGTCAAAGAGTCTGAAATGGTATAAAATGGCACTGAAATGCAAATGAGTCATTGAATTAATCAGAAGCTACACTAGAGTGAACTTTTATGTTGTTACAGAAAGGACTGTAATTCATGCTTTATATATACCATGCTGCCATTAAGTTCAACTTGCAGAGAGAACCTTTGCTTTGTTTTACCAAAGGATGGCTTTATTTTCTTTTGGGACATTCAAGGGTAGAGATACTGATCTAGAGTTTGTAACTCTGTGTTCTTCCCCTGAGCTTTAATTCCCACAAATTCCCAGTATTTCTCATTGTACAAACTCCTGATGCCTGTCATCTAGGAAAGGCCATAAATGCACTTCGCCATGATATTTCATAGGAATTATAGATAGTTACTAACTGTCTGTAGCTTTCTTAAAAAACTTTTCAGAGTTGGTATTTGTTCATGTATGCAGTAATGCCCAGAAGAGTTACACTCCTCGCTTCCCTTGATGAGCAGTCACCAATATGTGTGTCCTTCCAGTGACTGCTGCATGATCCAGCTGGAGCACTGGGGATAGCTAATATGAAATACAGATTGCAGTATCAGCCTACTGAGACCATGACTTCTCTTGTGGAAAATGAAATTTTGCAGATACTTGGCTTTATTTCCAGTGGCATGGTTTCACACCCAAAATGATTATCCTGTTGCTGGGATGTTCCTTAGCTAGGCAGCTGAACCTGTCATTCATTATGAGCAGCTGGAGTCTGTTAATATGCTCACCTGCCTACTAACAGCAGCTAGTAATATGTGAAGGTGATTCTTTGGTTTGCCTCTCTAAAACATTGCCAGATTAAGGTAAGAATCTGAATAGTTAAAATTTTTATGCCTCTCACACTAGGTTATTTTTGTAGCTAAAACTCACTTTTGCTTTAGCAGTAGATGTCTATTGAGCTCTTAGTGGTACACTCTAATGAAACCAAATTTCTGTGGAATGCTTTCCTTAAAGTTTTGAAGTGTAGTTTCATCTTAAAGAAGCCATGAGCCAGGTCACACTGATGCTGGGAGAGATTGCCTTCCTATTTTTCTATGAGTTTTTCTCGTGTATTATTGTCTCAAATACAAGTTTTTGAAATCCTCTAAATAATTATTCCACACACAAAAAATCAATCAACTAAATAAAAAAGGACTTTTTCAAGGAGAATAATTCTATTCTTAAAAACATTTGACAAATCCTTGCTAGGGGATTTGTTATTAGTTTCAGTTTTCACTGATGTATTTTAGGACTTCTAGGTGAAATGCACAATGCTAAAATTTCAGGCTTCCATTACTTCTTCTATATTTAGAAGCAAAGTACCAGCCCATGTTGTTAAGCAGTCTCTACTTATCTCTGTAACCAATCAGCAAAATTGAGCATTGTGGTCATTTTAATGAACTACTACTCAAATGCTGTGAAATACAGTTCCTCAATTAATGTCCTTAAAAGTTAGGATTCTCTGGCTTATCTGTAACATTCTTTGTTTTTTCAGGTAAGATAAGATAGCAATTTGAAACTATTCCAACTATTGAAAACAAAGAACTGTGTGGGATCTAACTTATAATGTGTGAATAGTCCTGCAGAAGAACCCGCCTTTGTTTTCTGTGTCATAACTGGGAAATGTGGATTCCTGGAAAAACTCCAAGAAGGAAATCCAATGGAACTGTTATATTCTCCTGAATTAAATATGAAATTATTATTATTATTATTAAGCACATTGCAAAATTTCTTAAAACTGCAGAGCATTAATTTAACTTCATTTATGGATTAAATAATTTTATAAGAATCACTGTCTAAAAATATGGGCCTCCAGCTGTCTTATGTTAAGCTAAGTTGTTTAGCAACATATCAAAACATTTCCATGAAAAGATTACTATTTTTTTTTTTTTTAGTTAATCCCATAGGCAGCTTTTGCAAATGTTTTTGTATTATAAATTATTACAATGAGGCATTAAAGCGCATACAAAGAACAAAATTCCCCCCATGTATTCTTCTTGCCCTTCAAGTTATGTTTTAATACCACCCTGTTTGCATGGTTTACAGAAGTGTGTGTACTTGATTAGGGTACTATTACATCTATATAGTACTGATCCCTGATGAAGGATTTCACAAAGTCTTCCTTTTTCAGGAAAAATATTTATGCTGATTTCCTGAGTTCTGCATAGTCCATGCTTTTCTGTCTGTTAGAAGTGTCTGTAAGAGAGCTATAGGAAAGCAATGCTAAAAATTCTGTAATACTGTCTTTCAGGAATTACAGCAGAAGTCATAGTGGTAGCTTCATTTGATGAACTGCGCAAAAGAGCTCAGGAGGCCAAGGGGAAGATTGTTGTCTACAATGAACCTTTCATCACTTATGGTGAAACTGTGCAATACAGGGTACAGGGAGCAGTGGAAGCTGCTAAAGTTGGAGCAGTGGCATCCCTCATTAGATCTATTGCTTCATTTTCTATTCACAGGTAAGCATTTTTCCTTTTTCTTCCTGTAACTCACATTTCAGTGTTAGCTCATGTGTCATTTCTGGGCAGGCATTTTTGTTCTCTATGACCTAAACATTGCCAGTTATGAGTGGTTGTTTGGTTTTGAAACTATTGGCTTCACAACAGTGGTTTTCTCCTGTGCTTTGTTATTCTTTCAGAATGTTTTCATTTTTTTCTTTTTTTTTTTTTTTGTTACTAAACCAAATTTTGTATAATATTTGTTTTAAAGAACTTTCTGCATTCTCAAGGCTGCCATAAATATTCTGAGTAGAACCAAAACCAACTGTCTTTGGTGACAACAGGCTATCAGTGATGATATGAACTGGTCATTCTGTATGTTTGGCTAGAATGTAAGTGTACAGTTTTCAACATATTGTTCATTTTCCTAGCATTAGGCTGACTTGTACTAGATGAAGAAGTAGTCTACTTTGAACATAATTATTTAGAACACTTTAGTAGCAAGGTTTATAATTCTCACACTGCTTTTAAGTAAGGTATGTGGAAATAATTTATATATTTTTTTAAAATAATATTTTTAAATTTCTTAGTACTTTATTTGTTTATCACATGTAGCATTACGTTACTGAAATTATATATTTTAGTTTTATGGTTGGCAGCAGAATTCCTTTTTTATCTGGGAGTTTTTTCCAACTCTGAAAGCTTACACTTAAAGAGCTTATCTGTTGTGAAAAAGACTAGTTGGAGCATAGAAAGGAAATGGAGAAGGGTCCAGCTATCTAGTGAAAGGCTGGCAGATGCATACTGTCCTTTAACACAGTATTTTTTAAATCTTATGCTGTTATTGGTGACCTGAATGCCTGCAGTGATCTTTGTGTAGTAGCCTTCTGGCTGTGATGGGAGTCTGGTCAGGCAGGCCCAGACAGCAGAGCTGGACTGAGGACTGGAAACAGGACAGGTCCATCTGCCTGCGCACCATCCTGTCCCTGAGCTGCAGCCTGAGCAGGATTGACAGGGGCATTAAGTGATGCCAGACACAAAGCTTGAATGCTTAGACTGTAGAGCTGTGTTAATAAAATCATTTAGGTAAGACAGTATGGAAGACACCCAGTTTATATATAAGGTGCTATATTTTGTAACATTCTTTCTTTGGCAAGTACATGTTTAGAGCAATACAGATTGTTTATTCTTTCCCCTAGCTGCCTGGTAACACTTTACCCACAGAGGAGTCATTGGCGGTAGCTAACCTGTCCCTGAATGTGTGCCACAACATAACCTTCACTTGTGTTCTGTTTAGGTAACACCAGGTTTCTTTTTGATCTCTTCTCCTAGGTTTTCTTTCTGCAGAAGTCTAGGCTGCTAGGTGGAAAGTGTGATAGAGCTTTGGGTCTTTCTTGGGCTGGAACTCAGAAATGGCTTGGGAGGCATTTGGAGGCATGCTTGATTCCACTTCTTCAGAGAGAACATGACTGGTCACACCTCAGCAAAATGAGAAGTGTGCAAGCTACCCCATTTGTAATGCTTCAGAGAGTCAGAAAAGTCAGTAAAGCCAACTAACTGTATTGGAACATGTGCAGAGAATAGCTCTGCTGCCACTGTAGTTGCTTGGTAGCATTTTTATATGCTTATCCTGGTTTCAGCTGGGATAGAGATCATTTTCTTCTTAGCAGCTGGTACAGTGCTGTGGTTTGGATTCAGCATGAGAATAACAGTGATAACACAGGGATGGTTTGGTTGGTTGTTGCCAGTGCTTACCCTAAGTCAAGGACTTTCCAGTGTCTCTTGCTCTGTGAATAAGGAGCTGCACAGGAAGTCGGGAGGGAGCACCGCCAGGACAGCAGACCCAAACTGGCCAAAGGGATATTCCATACCATATAAGATGTCATGTTCAGTATGAAAAGTGGGGTGTGGGGAGACTTTGGCTGGAAGGGGCCAACCACTTCTTGGGAACAGGCTGGGCATCAGTCAGAGGGTGGTGAGCAATTGCATTGTGTATCACTTGTTTTTCTTGGGGTTTACTTATTTGCTGTTGTTGGGGGGAGGGGTTGTAATGATAATTTTTATAATAATATTTTACTCTATTTTTTTCCCCACTATTTAACTGTTCTTACCTCAACTCATGAGTTTTTGTATTTCTTTATCTGAGTCTTCTTCCCATCACACTCAGGGAAATAATGAGCAAGCAGCTGCATGGTACTTAGTTGCCAGCTGGGTTAAAACCATGAAAATGCTCCACATTCTCCTACAGAAGTCAAAATTACCTGTTAAAAATGCTTTCTGAAATATGAAGCACTTGAATTCAGATACTATGCAAACCATTACTAGTGTATTTCTTGGTGTCCAACAAATGTGATGTTTACAATGTATTTTCTAATACTTAGAATTTTCTGATAAAGGTCATAATAATGAACAGATAGGGGAATGCGTTTCAGAAACAATCATTTATAAAAAATGATATGGTTTCAAAATATCCTTATTTGATATCATCAAAGATTTTTGCAATCTCTAATGAGTTGATTTTCTGAAAACCGGAAGATGATCTGTCCTGTCCTTAGTTACGGTACTGTGCAGAATTGCTCAGCTGAAAGTGACTGTTTCTTCTGTTTGCCAGAGTATTTATGGAAGTGCATTTAGTATGTAATGAAAAGCTTAGAGATGAGGAACAGAAGTAGAGATGGAAGGTACCGGCATTACAGCCATTTCAAAGTTTTATGGAAGTAGACGCCAAATGCATATTTATTTGGAAGTATTGAATCCTTAATTGATACTGGGAGCAGAGGTGTCATTCCCAAAAGCAGTTTCAAATTTAAATGCTACCACAAAGCGTTTTTTCACTAAGTGTACTTTCTGTACTCTGTTTATTTACCTTCACTTAGGGTTTTTTAGGATGTTGAATAAATTGGTTAATGTATTTTTTCCTGTAATACAGAAGGTATTCAGGTCCAGTCCACCACTTCTGTTAGTGGTGACTAGATCTGTTTCTCTTATTTTTAACAAATAGGTATTGCTATAGGCAGGATGGATTTTCTTATGTCCATGAATTCTCCTATGTTTTCTTCTAATCACCAGCTGTGTGTCTCCTTGTCTGTCTCACCAGTGTGCTGTGCTGGATGGACTGTGTGCTGGATGTGGTGCTCCTTATCAGTCAATGTCTGGGGCACTGTTTGTTCAGGTCACTTGCGTTTTTGATTGACTGATGGGAAATAACTTCATTGCTGCAGGGAGCAGTGTGTTAGAAGGATGAGAGATAAAAGGTAAAAAGCTAATAAAAGGTTTCTAAATGTTGTAAAAGTAAGTCTTGCATTCTTGCAATTTGTATGCTGCTGTATTGTCGATCAGAACCTTTACTTCTTTGGCCTGTGTGTTTACATATTCATTGATAATATGAATAAATGATAATGGGATTATGGAGTTTTCCAAAACATCCTGAAAACATATTAGAAGAAAGTATCCCCCTCACACTGCACTATCCCACTTTCAGGTAAATGAAAGGTGGAATTTCACGATTTTTCCTAAATTATATCAAGTTTGGTGTATGGGGTTTTTTGTTTTATTTCTTTGTTTAAAGGCGTTTGTTTGCTTGTTTGTTTGTTTTTCAAAATTTTCAACCCCTTTTCAACAAGGGGTTGCTTGTTTTTATTTAGTTACTCTATTTGCTGGAACAATGTAAGCAACTTTGTAGTGTGATTTCTAGGTGATCTTGCAATGTGAATAATATCAATAGGTTAAAACTAGATACTTTCTAGTAGATTAATATCTTATCATGTGTCATTTCTGGCTTATTAGGGCTCATTATTAAGGCTTGCTGACAAGGCAGAATTGGTGAAATCACAACATGAATTAAATCACTGTTGTCTTGCTGGTAACTTGTTGGCTGTTCCTTGTTCCAGAAATGGAAAGTGTCTGCCACATTGTCAAAGCAAAAAGCGTGAAGGGAATCTTTGACCAGGGGACAGTTTATTTTTCTTTAAGGTGTGGTAGCATAGCTATGGAGTATGGAAACACCCTGGCGACTCAAGCTTCTCAACTCTTAATGAGGGCAAGAAGGCATGAATGTCATTATACTCAGGAAAACTCATTGATTAGGACTCATGACACTCATTGGTGACAAGTATTTGCAGTTGAGTTTCAAGGAGTGGATTAATTTATTTTGGACAGCATTGCTAAGTGGCTAGGAAATAAAACATCTTCCTTGACCTATGAAGAAATGACAGTAGTTACATGGTTGGTACTGCGATATTACAAGGCAGTTGTGTCTCATGGCGTTGTCTGCATCTTGTGTTAGAGTTAAATGATTCTCTTGCTACTTTATAGACAGCATGTAAGAGTGGGGTTTTTTTACTTAGGAGGTCACTATAATTAATAGGTAATTTTACCTAGCTCCAAGCCTTGAAAGGGTGGAAGGGACACCTTCCAGTAGACCAAGCTTCCCAAAGCCACATCCAGCCTGGCCTTGAACAGTGCCAGGGATGGGACATCCACAACTTTTTTGGGCAACCTGTTCCAGTGCCTCGCCACCATCACAGAGAAGGATTTGTTCCTAATATCTAATCTAAACCTATTCTCTTTGGGTTCTGTGCAGAAGAGCCACACAGTGACATGCCACTGTCCATAAAGGAGACAGAGGAGTCCTGCAACTTTATTCCAATAAAGGGAGAGTCCACTAGGCCATACTCCCATGGGGTCTCTCTTGAGGTCTTGGAGGATGCAGCCTCCTTTTATCCTAAACTACCGACCCTCTTCCTTTCACCACTGGCTGAGGTACTAAGAAGGTACAGTCTTTCCAAACCATCTACCACATACTCCCCCTCGAACATATATTGTCATTTTCCTCTGATGTTCAGAAGTTCAGGCTGTCTGGGTTTTGTGGACCCATCAGAAGTTCAGGCTGTCTGGGTTCTGCAATAGACTTTGTATGGATCCATTTCTTCTATTATCCTAAAGTTAACTGTCTGGGTCAATTGTCTTGGTCTGTAACAAACTTGGGCAGCTTGATTTTCGTAAAGACATTAAGACCCATTTTGAAGGCATTAACACCCATTCTCCTAAAGTCTCCCCAGCCATTCTAATTTTTTTTTCAGATCTAGTCTTTCCTGAAGACATTAACATCCTATTTCTCCTATCATTAGTGAAGGCCCCTACCCATCACGTCTTTTGTGAAGACATTAGCACCCATTTTTCCTGTCAGTTTGAAGCCATTCCTCCTTGTCCTATCACTACAGACAATCGTAAAGAAATTCTCTCCATCTTTTCTGGTAGTCTCCTTTAGCCAGTAACAATTTCCTGAAACACTGGCAATTTGGAGGTGAAATATTTAAACATGCATATTGGGAGTAAAGGGTAACAGAACTATTTTTAATGAACCTTCTCAAATAACATGTATTATTGTAATAATTCAACAGTGTCTATAATATTTGGCCTTCTGTAGAAATCTGGGTACTTACATTTTTCTGCTTTAATATCTTAACTGTACTGGGATTAATGCTCTTGTACAAGTTAAAATAATACATACCCTTACTGTTGTGTAAAATAAACTGATAGGTGTTCCCAGTTCATCGTGGATGTTTTTTAGAGTGAAAATAATCAGTTTACAAGGTATGGTTGAAGTTGAGCAGTAATCTGGATTACCAGTCCCATGCTACAACAGGCAGTGTTACTAAAGAAATAATGATGACAAAACTATTTTCTGCTACCACAGGATTGCTTTTTCACAGCAATTGTTCTGTTTATTAAATAATCAAAGTGAAAGAAGATAGTAAAAATGTAAGGCTCTTGAAATTATTTGATTTTAATAAACTAGCCATAAGTCTTTCGGGGTTTTGTTTCCTAGCTGTACATTTTGGAAACATTTTGTAAATAAAAAGGTGTCCTTTTGCTATTGAAATGGTCCAGTATTTATTCTGTGGTGAATGTTTATGAATCTAAAACTTTCAGTAAATTCTTCTGTTCCTCAAGAACCACAGATTAGATAAAGTCATAACATTGTATCTTGTAATAGTAACTCCTTTAAGGGCTCAAGAAAGAAGCAAAATTGAGTGGTTTTCTGAGAACTCCAAAAGGAAGTTCCCAAGAATCCTCAGGATAAATGCCAAGAGTGCTATTATGGTTTTTTAGATGCTGCAGAACAATCTCTCCAATATACAAGAAATTCAATAGGGAACATATTACAAGGCCAAAATAGACTAAGTAGAACTTTGACACGATCTAGAGACTGTTAACAAGGACACGTACTTGGTGAAGTTCTTTTCTTTTTGAACTAAATTCAGCGTCTTATACTTACCTGAAATCAGTGTTTTACTTCACTTTTTCTTGCCTATTTCAGTCTAAAAGTGGCCAAGACACACTACCTGCTTATGAAGTTCAAGTAACTCTAATCAAAAGCTTTGTTTGGATGAAAGCTGAAGTCAGGAATGGCATGGTGCAACTCAAGGTTTATGACCGAGGTTGCACAGACGGCCTGTGTCAGTGCATATGGCACTGGGCTGGTTTATCATTTCATGGAATTTATGTGAGTTTGAAAACTATTTCTTTTCCATTGCATTTCTGTTATGTTAATTTCCCCTTTTTGAAACCTGTTTATTTTCTCCTACCGTGTATAGTCATATATACCTTTTTGTATATAGATTGTTTTCCTTTGTATTCCTCGTTGTTTATAAGATAGGCCATTGTCTTCTCAATCTTGAGGATGGTGTGTGTGCATTAGTGGCATTTTTCAGCTCTCAGGTGCTAGCACAGGGACTTTTTACCACATCACCTCTTCCCAGTGCTTGGTCTCCTGCATATGGTTCCAGACATGAGAATTGCTTGCTAAGGAGATCTTCTTCCTTTCCCTAAAACTCCATGTTCAAGAAGAGTATGGGTTTATTCACATCAGTAATGGCAGACAGATTCAGCTTCCTCTTCTTGCTCTGCCATGTTTTTTGAATTGTGCAATGATCTAGTAGTTTTACTAGGAGTTCTTTTGCTTTTTGGTTGGCTTTTGTTTGTTTGGTTGGTTTAGTTGTTAGGTTTTGGTTTTATTTTAATAGCAGAGATGCATCTAGCCTTTAAAATGAATGTTCTGTCTTTGAAACTATGTCCTCCTATGTGTCATGAGCCCTGAAGGCTCCTTTCCCTCCTATTCTGCCCCTCCTTCTATTATGAATGTCAACAGATCTAATTTTTTGCTACCATCTTAGGACTCTTTCTTCTTGTGACCTGTTCTGCTGTCCATAGAGGGGAAGCAGCGGCATGCTGAGTAGGCAGCACCTTCCATCTGCTTTACACAGGCTTGGGGAATGCACAAGGCGTAAGGGCAGCAGGAAGCTGTGTGTTAGCGGTGGAGATGCAACAGTAATGACGTAGCATGACTGAAGGAATCAGAAAGTGCCATTGATTATTTGTGAACACTTTTCACTTAAGGGATTAGATTAGAAACAAGAATTGATCGTAAGAAACATCTCAATGAGAGACTGTCCTAAAGCAATATCCTGTAGCAATGGGATACAGCAGTATTGTCTCCTGTTCTACTAAGAGAGCAGGAAACAAGGATAAAACCCTTATTTGGGGTCTAACAAGAGAAAATAAGAGCAGCCCATGTTTTATAAGTCTCTGGGGAGCTTGTAGAAAGATTCTAGTTATGTTTTATAGCACTGTGCATGTTGTCTTACTGCCCTTAGAGATATGAATTGGTGGTATGCTGTGGGGTTTATTTTCTTGCCCTGCACTTAGAGGCTTTCCCTCTAGGATGCCTGTAAATGTTGTTGACTGACAATTCGTTAATTTTTAGTTTGCTTCTTATGTTCCCTTCAGGCCAACATGCCAGAGTGAATTCTGCAGTGCAGTCTTTGTGCTCACTTTTGGGCAAATCCTAGCTGTCAGAAAGAGAGCTTAGAAGTTGTTAGAAGAAATGGAGCCTATGTTTTAGGAGATGATTGTATTGTACAGTGGGTTCTTGCTATTTGCACAGCGATTAAGGAGTCAAATTTCAGGTAACTTCATAATAGTGAGAAATCTGTAGATGTTTCTTCAGTCCCAATCTCTCTTTGGCTTTTGCCAAATTTTTTTCCTCTTTTTGCTTTGAATTGCATAACTCTGGGTCTTGGTTGTTTTGGGGTTTTTTTCCAGTAGATGGGGCTTTATGTGACATCTGCAATGTCTGTGTAATTTTACACACCTGGCTTATTTGTTTTCTTACAAAATCACTAAAATGCCAATGAAACTAAGAAGAGCTTTCTCTACCTTCTCCTAGCTTTGAGTCCTCCTATTCAGGAATATGTTCATGTAATTGTGAAGAGTTTCATCCATTTAGTGTCCAGTCATACAAGCAGTGTCCTGTAACTTTAGTAGAGATAAGTAAATGGCTTGTAAAATCTTTCTTGATAGACTCTGTTATCCAGAAAGACGCTGTGAGGATAACAGCTCTGTTGAAATCCTAGCTTCCTTACCAATAACTTCCCAAGGCAAATCCTTATCAATGTATTGATTGGGTATTCCATTGGGTTTTTCTTGTCTTCTGGACTAGTCTCTCTCTTAGCATTACTGAGTCATGCATTCTCTTGGTGGCTAGTGGCCACCCATATCATGGTTAACTCTGATCTTGTTTGAGTACCATGAGCACGCACTGATTAGCTTTGGTAATATTCTGAACTTACTAAGTTTTATTCCACTTTTGTGTTACTGGTTCATGTACATAAATATGTTGAGTATATAAAACTGCCAAGTCTTGGGTTTCCTGTACTGGTTTATAAGGAGTTACAGCTGTGCTTGCTGTGGGTTGAGCACCAGGAACTTCAGCAATTTCCTGTGATTTCCTGTTTCTCCCTAATCAGCTCCATCTTTCTTCAGTGCTGCCAACCTCTTCTGAGTCTGTATGAGTTGTGGTGCCTATGGAAACCCTGTTAGTAAGTTCAGAACCCTCTGACATGATTGCAGAATCTGGACCTATCAATTTCAGGTTGGTTTTAATGTTTTTGCAATATTTAGTTTTCTTGATTACACCAATAAGTGTCTCACTAGTATATGGTGACCATAAATGTAGAGGACTGAAGGAAAATCTGACAACAAAAAGGCAGATAAAGATTACAGAGAGGGATCCAAGTCATACAGTGCCAGTGAATTAGTTTTGCAATCTGTGTGTTTTCAGCTCCTGATAAGGTTCGAGAAGTATGTGGACTGTTATTTTGTTTCTCTGTAATTCTCCATATTTCTTCTGTAGAAGTGCAGTAACTGAGGACTTTATCTGCAGTGTTCATATCCAGAGCACATGAGCATTTGGCCCTGGACAACTGGAAAAGATGAAATAGAATATTTGTGCCAGAATGCTACAGAATTGTGTTTGGGGTGTCCTAGCCTAATATTCTCCTTTTTTTCATTGAACAAACAAACCAAATTTTAAAAAGAGAGAGAAAGAGAGTAAAGTCTCTTTCTTCCTGTATTCTGGGATTACTTTTAAGTTACACAGCAACTCACTTTTTAAATTTGGTCCAGGCAATGCTGAAACAGCTTGTACAGAGGTCTACTGTATAGATTCACCTGCCTATCCAATTTTCTTATTTTCATGTCTTTTCCCATTATTTTCTTGGTTTTCCAGTTTGTATTTCCCACTTAATATTCTTTCTAGTTCCTGTATGACCCAGGATACTTTTTCTGAATATGTTTGGTGTTTTTCTTAATTTGATGATGCTACTAAAATTTTTCTATATATCTTGCAGAACCATTTCAGCTTATACATATTGAAGTTTTATTTAGGAAACATATTGTGTCTGCTCTAAAGCACCTGAAGTATCCTTTTCAAGGTTTATTGCTGATTTCCAAAATTGAGCACAGGTTTTTGCAGGGACTTTGGCTGGATTTTTATGCACGTATACAACATAATATTTTGATATATAGCTTTTTTACTTATGTAAAACAAAAAGCAATCAAATATAGGTGCCGATTTTAAAATATATTTGATTACTAGTCAACTGTTAATACCCACAATCTCTGTGGTTAATGCCCCAGGCATGCAGAGGATTTGGAAATGCTAATTCCTCATTTCATTTTGCCTTGTTTGCTTAAACATGTGTTTAAATGTGCATGGTTTATTCCAACATATTATGATTTTGCTTTATAAAAATGCTTGCACTGTTTTTCAGAGGGCAGGGGGCCTCTTGTTTCTGCTGTTTCTTCCACGTCCCACAGTCTTACTTGTAGCTTGTCTATATGGTAGGATATTTCTGTGTTCTTTCATTAAGTGTTGTCTTGCCATAGGACGGCCTCACTCTGCTGTGGTATCTTTACTATGATGTATGTCAGATATTTAAGTATGATTAGCTAGACTTATTTATATGATGAAACTCCTTGTTTATGGCTCACAAGTTTTGACTTGTGTTTTCAGGAAGTCAGAGCCAGCTGTTCACAGTTGTTTAGAATTGTTTTCTTAGATGTAGGCTGGTGTTGATGGCCAACAGTAATAATGGGTTCTTCTCTGTAGAAGCAATGTCTTTTGCCTCAGAAGTGTAACCATTTCAGTTGCTTTAATCCTTTTCTCCAGATTTGTTTTCCCCTTCAAATCCAATCAGTCACCTGTGTTTCTCTTATTGTGTCCATCTTGTTGCATCAAATACTAATGCTTTTGTCTTGCCTGCAGGGTTGGGCTAAATGGTGAAAATCCTTCTCCATCTGGTTTATTAAATGAGAGGTGCCAACTCCTGTCTCTGCTCTGCCAGTGATGCCAGCTTTGATTACTTGCCTGTTGTCCTCTCCTTCAGGCATCTTATACTTTCTCTCATTTTGTTTCTATATTTAGGAGGATGGTACAAATCTAAAGCTGCAACTTTATTCTCTTCCAGCTTTGCTTTTTAAATCTGACTTTTGTTTGGTATTTATAGATTTTTCCCATTAGCTGGTTAGGTGACTAGGGTCTATGACTTCTGCTGAACTGTTTCACCTTGCCCTTATTTCCTGGTCACTATCCACAGTACTTCTGCCTTGGCTGTCTAATGTGAATACTGCAAATATCCTGTGAAACAGAGGGAGGTTGTCTTTTATATGCTTCCGTTTGTTATTATTAAACAGGACCAAGCTTTGACTGCCCTTCATGGCTTTTTAATCCATTGTGAATGCAAAAGAAGAACTTTTTTCTTCTAAGAATAAGAATCAGAAAGGAACCACATCATTTCTTACATATTTCTATTTGGATTTCTTCACATTATTTTGCTCGTGACTGTGAAGCACACAAACAATAACTCAACAAGAAATATTGTAACTATATACTGTTTAGCTCTGAAAAAATCCAGGTTGATTCTAGACATTTGTGCACTGTACAACAAAAGATGCTTTTGTCAGACAAGGGAGAATAATCATGTGAATCAACTAAACCCAAGGATCCTGATGTTCCATTCATAGCTCTGCCTTGTGCCCCTGTGGAATCTTAAGCAGCTCACAATAATACCTCTTTTTCCCTGTTTATAAGCAGTGTTAATATTTTTTGAATGTTATTTGGGATAACATTTGTACATTGTTTACTGTAAAGAAGACAACATTACAAATCAACTCCCCTAAACTGTGTTTAAGTAGTGAATAGTAGATTCTGCAACAATTTACCTGTGCTAAAAACAAGTAACAGTTGTATTACCATGTAACAGTGGGTGACTACTGCTGGTAAATAATCCATTCTATAACCATGGAGGGTTTTTAGGTTTTTTAGTTTGATTGTTAAATTCTGTTAGATTTAGATCTGTTGGAAAGCTCTGGCAGGAGGTGAATGACAGAGAATGCAGTTTGTTACGTTGGAATATCGTGTTTTCAAATCTAAATGTTTAAAAATAATTAGTTGACTGTAATTCAAAGGACTTGAGTTCAGTAATAACTCAGCATGAGAAACTTGAAGACACTGAAAAGAGCACGAAGGAGCTGGAATTTCATAAAAGTAAAAAGCTTTTTCTTAGTAAGAGTTCTTTATCATCAAGAAAAACATGAACTTTAAAAATCAGGTTCTGGGATTCAAATGTGATTTTGCCAAAAATCTGAGGTTTGTAAAAATTGAATTCACAGGAGAGATGTAAGGAGGTTTTAGCTGTTCTTCTCTAGTCTGTGTATTCCTTGCACCTCTTCAGGAAGTAATTTGTGACCCTTCTTTGAGGAGAGTCTGTGTCTCCCTCTGAGTATCTCTTTCTGCAGTCTCTATAGACGGAAAGAACAATTTTCAGGGCTCCAAATCTGGGGCTCTGAGAAGGCTGCAGTTGCTCTTGGGGGGACGTGGGAGTGTCAGAAATTAAGTGAAAGGCCCAGACAACGTGAGTACATGCTCTGTATCTCCATAAAGGGCATTAGAGGGATCTATGTTTGTGCTTGTGCTCGAAGACCTTGAGAAGGGACTCAACACTGTCCAGATGCGGCCAGAATCCTGGGCAGTGGGATTTTTCTGAGAGCCCATCCAAGGCTGTAACTCCACAAAACTGTGTGGATTTTTTCGCCTCTTCTTTTACTTGGTTTATAACACTGACAATCTAGGAAAACAGAAATGGTGTGCTGCAGTGTCTGAGAGAATGCTAACATTTCAGTCTTGCCAGAAATGCAATGCAGTAAGAATCCAGGCAATTGCAATAAGATGACAAGGAATTGGAAAACACCATTAGAAGGCATCAGACTTCTAGGTGATGCTTGTCGGTGGAAGTTCCTGAGAAAGGAAAGGAGAATTCCATTCACTCCTCTAGGGTCTTGCACATAAGGTGTCTGAAGTTTTTAGTTTTGTTTAGTTTTAGTCCAAATATGTTTGTGGCAGAAATTCTAGCCACAAGTGCACTATTATTTCCACCTCCACATGAGTTTTTTCAGGAGGACATTACAAAGGTTAACAGGGAGCAGAGCTTGTGAGCTGGACAGTTTGACTGTCAGGGTTTCAAAAGGATGCTTCTAGAGAGGTCTGTTTCCCCCAAATGTTTGACAAATCATGAACTTCCAGATCATGAACTTCCAAGGAGAAGTTGTTTTATCAGCATTTTTGCAGCAAAGCTGCTCAATAGTTTCATAGCTCTGGCAGCAGGAAGTTTTACTGTGTGCTTTGCAGTGTATCCTGGGTCACATCAACCATCAACTGTTCATTGCAGGTGAACAGTTCAGTGGTTAGATCAGGGATCAAGCTGTCCCCTTACAAGAGTTTTACTAATACTGGCATTAATCAGTGTATGGGCTACATTACAGGATTCACCTGCAGATCAGTGAAACTTTATCTTCATGCAGATGAAACTATTAAAAGCCCACTTTGAGAGCTGGGAACAAACAAACCTTACAAACTGCAGGTGATCTTTGGGCTGCACTTACAGAAGAAATGCTTTAAACTATGTGATAAATAGTTATGAATTGCACACATTCAAGTTTGTTCTGTAGAATTCAGTATCTGTTTATAGACAAGTTAGATTTGAAACAAGTGCAATTTCCAGTGAATAATTTAAGTAACTCCACTGTGCTTACACTGAAGTGTATTATAGAGTACATATAGAGTACTTTAGAGGAAGAAATTTTTGCTTGACTACTGCAAAGTAATTCAGCCTGTGTATATTAGCCTGTAAAACACAATTCTGCTTCTAAAAATTATATGATGCACTTCTTTCTGAGTAGGTGTAGTTTTTAAACAGATTTTCTATTTATATTATTCATGAAGTTATATACATGGTCTCTGTATTAACATTAATCATTCACAATCAAGAAGATAATTTTCTTGCACAGTGTACTTCAGGGCTGGGGGAATAATAACTACTTATCATCTGAACATTGAGAAGAAAATTCCCACTTTTTATTCTGTTACTGTCTTGCAGTGTTGCACTGAGTGGGCTTCAGTGTTTTTGTGTATTGAGCCCTAAGGCTGTGGGGTGTACACGAGGCTGAGTGCAGGTGATTCCTGCACGCCTCTCCTCATGGAGGCTGCCTGAACACTTGAGTGAGACCCTGGACACATGGGTGAGGTGGAAGTGGGGAAGCCTATGGTCCTCCCTGACAATCATCTTCTCCTGGAGCTACTGGGGGTGGACTTGGAGAGCTCTGGCATTCTCACAGCTGTCGCTTCTCAGATAGTATGGAATCTCATCATATCCCTAAACCCATGTCACCTTGACAATTCATCTGATCTGACTGGCTGTGTGCCTGTATCTCTTGTTTCAGGTCCAAAATCATTTGTGTATTTTACTTTATGTACAGACTGTAAAAGTGATGATCATTATTGTACTAGCCTCCAGCCTGCTACCTTTATTCCAATAACATTTTCCTGTGCAACATGGATCAACTAATGAAATTGAGAGAAAATTTTGTTCCAGACAGTCTCTCTTCCAGCACACTCTGATAAGCACTCTTTATTAGGTATTAAAGAAACCTATAAATTGTAAAAAGTGGAATTGAGAGTAATCTTTTCTCTCCCATCGTTCAGAAAATGATGAAGGAATTGATGTATCTCCAGGATTAAATGGGAAGAGCACACACTGTCAAACATAAAGCAAAACAGTGTGACTATATAGCGTGTGTTGAAGAGCACAACAGACTTGATATCAAAAACAAAACAGTGAGAAAGTGTTGCATTTTGTCAGCAATTTCTCTTTTCCTTTTGCGGAAGGAAAATGACTTGAATTCTCAATACTTAACTACTTTCTCAGAAAACCCCAATGTTAATTTCCTTATGAAAACTGCTGTCTGCCAGGTGTTCTTCCTGCATGCCCTCAAAGAAACCTGTAGCATGGGAAGATCCCCAGAACTTATTCAATCGTTCTCTCAACCATGGTTTGCACTGGAAATTTTTTACTTTTTTTTCAGCCTGACTCTCTTCGTTTCCCAGACACAATTAATTGCCAGGAAAGGAGCTGTTCAGAGGAAATACGTACCTATTTATTTTTCATGTGATGTAGATTATGAAGCTTTTGGGAGAATCTGTCACAGTCAACAAATACAGCTGGGGAAAGAGCACTCACACTTGGCATGATATTTTGCTGGGCTGCTCAATATTTAGTTGTAGTTCACAGGAGTTATAATACTATACTGAACTTTAAAAATACATTCTGTTCCTAAAAAGAACTTTTCTGCTTACTGTGGATTTCAAGTTCAAGAATGAAAAATTCAGGGTGTCTGCAACTTCAAAGTGACAGGCAAGACTTGCCTGAATTTTGAAAATAAAAATGTACCATTTATTGGAGAACGAGTTTATCAAATAATTGTAATACACTATTAGATAAAGTTTGCTTGTCACTTAGGCATTTATATTGCATTTTACATTGCATAAGTGTAATTGTATAATGTGTGAACTAGATAACAGGCAAATATAATGATCAGGTGAAGTTCAAACAGTTGTTGTCATGTGACACTACTAAAATTTCTCAGCTGAGAGGAAAAATAAGTGATACCCTCTCTGTATTATTTTTACTAACATATTTTTTATTCTCTTTTTTACTTGAGCAGCAGAAGTATTGAATTGTTTAATAGAACATCAAAAAGGTGTTTAATATTCTACAGAAATTAGATGTGTGGGAGTGAAAGAAGCATTTATGTAGCGAAGATGTTTCAGAGTTTCAGTTTTCTTCAGAAAATATAGTGGCTCATCTGGACAAGTGTCTTGCTGTGGCTTTTAGTTTGCTGTCTGCTTGAAACTGAATCCAGTCAGTCTCTTTACTTTCTTCTCATATCCAGTTAGGTTTTAAAGTCTTCTCCCCTCCTCTCCCGCCCCCTTCTGTTGAGGTTAATGAAAGTGTTTCAGTGGAAATGGTAGTACTCACAAACAGAAGAAAAGATTACTAGATTTCTCCATTCCCTCTCTTCAATTTTACTTCTGGAATTTAATTCCATTCTATGTGAGGTGATAATAACTATGTTATTCTACTGCCTAGTTTTTTACTTTTGAAACTCTCCACTTTAATTCATCCATGTAGTTGCCTTTGGTAAGATACTGTTCTGTCTCCTGCTGACGTCAGAGACGTTGACCCCTCTGTCACTCCCATTCCTACGTTACGGTGTTTTTCTAGACCACTCTTGTTTTCCTGTTGATACCCAAGCCTTATTTTTTACACTTTAAAAATGTTTCTCTGTGAGGCTTTGTTTGCATTGCCACAGCTTATTGAAGGGAGAAGGTATTCCTAAATGCATATGAGTTTAAGATAGGTTCAGTTTTTATGGAGGACAGTGTCCAAAGAACATACTGCTCTGAATGGTATGGAGAAGCAAGGCAAGAAAAGCACCATCCACATCCCCTGTTCTGTGAGTCTGAGACTTTGTTCTGCCTCCTTTGAGATCTTGCTCCCATCTCTTTACCTCAGTGGTCAGCTGATTAAAAGGGAGAAGTTTTATGGTGGTAAGACCAATATTCTCTATCCTTACCTTTTCCTTCAGCTGACTGTTGGCTGCACGTTACCCTTTACCATGACCATCTTTAGAAAGGAGGAGCTTTCCTATACTGCCCCATGATGTATATATTCAGTGCCAGGGGAGACTCATGTTTCTGGTGTGTATGTATATGCCTGCATGTGGGAGAGCTTGACGCTCTTTACTGATTCCTATCTGTAATGAATCAGAGACTTGGAAGGACTGATATGGTACCCTGAGAGCTCTAATGCCTCTTCACACCTCTTTTTGCTTGATAATTTTAATGTAAGAATTAATTATTAAAATGGAAAACATCATTAAATGGAGAAGGTATGAAGAGCAGGTCAGTATTCTAGACAGCTAGCTCAGTTTGCTTTTGTATTGCTAGCCTTGAGATGCCTCTGGTTTGCTGCTTTCCAAATAAAGAAAATGAGGGGGGTTTGTTGTTTTGGGTTTTGATTTCTTTTTTGTTTGTTTGTTTGGATTTATTTGTATCCTTCCTGTAGGTATAAGATCTAACATCTGTTCTCAATGAGGTTTTTAGAATTTGTCCTGTGTGTGCACTGGTCTCTGGTGATAGAGGGCATCACTGAAGATATAAATAAGACTTGTGCTCAAGGCTGAGAAGCTAGGAATTCAACAAAAAAATTAAAACCAAAGCCTATGAATCCAGAATCCTTGCAGCTGCTGGCAATTAGGATTGTCAATCCTCCAGAAGCCCTCTCCTACTGTACCTATGGTAGTGTGGAGCAGGCAGCTGCATTCTCACAAGGCAGGGGTGTAAACACAGAAGGACAGAGCTTGGTGGTTTGTGCTGAGCAGAAGGAGGCCAAACAGGTGTATGACTTAAATAGTTCCCTCCAAATGTCAGCTGCTGGAGAGAGTATGGCTGTAAGATCCAATGGGTTTCTTTTTCAGTTGACAAGCAGCTGATGCAAACTTCCATTTCCTACAGATGCTTGGAAAGCTTTTCTACTTTCCCAGGAGTTGGATAGTCCCAGGGTAGACTACATCAAACTTCGTTTGATCATTTTACTATTCAGAGTTGTTTTCTGATTCTTGTTTGACAAACCATATCTAATCCATGCTATTTTTAAAAAATTTTGTACTTATTGGAGAATTCTCTTGGTGCTTGTATTACTGAATATTACAATGAAACACAAACATATACATGTAAGTTAAGTTCTGTAATCTAGGATGTATGTCATTAAGGCAAAGCTATTATGCTTGTTTGGTAAAGCCTAATTTTATTGAGAGCCTAGCACTCACTAGATGCAGTTTTCTAAACGTTAATTTAAATGGAGTCCATGTGGTAACAGAATAATGCTGTTCAAAGGGAATTTTCCTTTGTAAGTCTGGTAGCTTCTGGAGCCTTTCTTACACTTCATTACACTTGTGCTGATGCTGCATCAGTCAAAGATTGGTGCTAAGAAACCTTGAAGAGACACTGTATGGTTGGATTCCAAATATTCTAATCTTGGCAACAGACTACTATTTTATTTAATTCTGTATTTGTATATTGTTTTTAATCCACAGTTTCTTAAAATTTTCTATACATGTTCCGATTTGGTTTTGAATTTGATAGTCTTGATGTCGTTTCAACTTACTGTAAATCAACAAATCAAATCCTACAAAGACAATATATGAAGCAAACAAAGCAAGTGAATCTTGGGACAAATGATGACAGAAACACAAAATTAGGCTGAATTTATTTCTATTTTGTCTAGTGGTTGTAAGTGGGGAATAGTCTTGATTTTATTTTTATAGACCCAATTCTTTTGAGAAGATTAACAATACTTTTGACATTTTGAGTAATTGCAATTACAGTTTGGACTCTCTGTCCAGATAATGGTGAGACTCTTGGAAGGACATACACAGTTGGAGTACACACAAGGGCAACTTTTTTTGTTAGGACTTTGTGGTGCTAGAAAAGGGGATTTACTTGCATGGAGTTCAGGCTTTGCCATGCTGCTCCTCATGCAGAGAAAGTTAGAGGAGTGAGGCACTCATGAATATCTACTCTCCGCAGCTGACTACGAGAGCAAGATGTGTAGTTTCCCCTTTTTTTTGCTACAGTATGTTCCATCACTCCCTTTCAAGTGTAAAGCTTTGTATGTGAGGAGATTTTCTGTGATATGTAGACTATACAAGTGAAAAAACAAAGGCAAAGTATGAGGAAGATGTGAGCCTGTTACTGAGTTAAGGCTGTGATATTGCTGGGGATGTAGGTAGTGATTATAATGATTGTCTGTCCAGGAATGTATTTTAGGATTTAAGTCAGTATTAACAAACTAGCTGATCTCATATGAATTTTTAGTTTAAGTGTGGTTCGTACAGTGAATATTGAAGAGGTCCTGTAGAAAATAGGTGGTCACATATGTAATTAAAGTCCTGCAATGTGTTTGTGTGAATGAGCAAACTTAGACAACACTGGCAATACTTAGACAACACTGATTTTGGATTTCCCAACCCTAGATTGCTTTTGGAGGTTGATGTGAAGAATGGTGCTTTGGAGGAGCGTGTGTATACACATTATGGCTGAAATAAATCTTTGTAAGCTTTTGTATAATCAAGTTTTGATTGGTTGGGGTTTTTTTCCCTTTTAGCCATGTTAGAGTTCTTATAATGTCATGCTTACTTCTCCCTTTAGGAGGTTGCTATCATTTCCCAAGGCTTCAACTTGAAATCTGTTTTCTATCAGAGCATCCAGTTTAGCTTGAAGCACTGGTTCTTACACAGTTTATTTTTCCCTGGGCATTTTAGCTTATCTTAGAGATAAGGGTTGGAAGCGCAGGAACAAAGTAATGAAGCATGCAAGGTCAGCTACCACAGTTACAAGAGTTAGAACTGACCTGACACCAGCAGCACATCTTTTGATCCACATTTTTTAGTTTCTCCACATTTGATTTTTCACTCAGAAGAGAAACTAACTAGCTGCTTTTTGAGTTTTTAATTCTTCCTTTACACTTTAATGTAAGATAGAAGCCATGTCTCTTTCATACTAGTCATTTGACATGTACTTATAACAGAGAAAATATGCTTTTTCTTTTTTTTAGCCTTTTCTCTGCTTTTATTCATACCATGACTCTTCTCTTAAATACTTTGCAAGATGTGACATCTAGGGGTTTATCAAAAGCAAAACTCAACCACTTTATTTTTCTGAATCTTGTCAGCTGTTGAACAAGAATGTCAAGACCAAATGACTGTGAGTGTGTATTAATATGTTTTCAATTAATAGTTTAAATATGGATGTGAGGTGGTTCAGTAGATCTAAAATCAAAACAGGTGCTTTTGTTAAGCACATAAAAAATAATGGAAGAACTACTTACCATGTTTTTGAACACCAAACTGTTGTTGTACTGGGAGTATCATACATTAAATGGCCTAATTACCCTCAAAGTTTTGCAGAATTAATTTAGGTTTTATTGGATGACAGCATTTTTCAGAGAGAGTGTGTGTTTGAAGCAGTAGACTTTGACATCACTCCCAAGTGTTAGTGGGAAATGCCAGAGGTGCACCTCTGGTGCACCAGAGGTATCGGTATTGAAAAGTTGAATGCTGATTCAGAGTCAGGGTTGCTTTGTGATCTCTATAGCTGGTTTTATGTGATGCTTTCTTTTCTTTTCCTTTTCAAGGTGCAAGGAATGGTAAATGCAAGAGAGTTTAATATTTTTTTTTAAGTAAGATCTTTCTTCTTTTGAAATAATAGTCACAAAGTCGTGTTTGCTCAGTACTCTTTGCCACTTTATTAATCAATTTATTATGCAGATTATATACTTAACACATGGCATGTTTTGCATGCATGTAAACTTTAATCAGGTGTATTCCAGGATTCTCAGTTTCTGCCACAGATGTTTTCTGTGTGAGTTCATCTTGTAGCATTAGGAATATACAATACTGTGTTATTGCTTTGTGTCGTTGTACTGGTAATGCTTAGAGTCCATTTCCCTTTTTGTAGAAATCATTTGGACAGTCATCCATTCCTGTCAGGTCCTGGTATCATCTGAGCTGTTGCTGGCTCTGCCTGCCCGTGCCAGTATGACTTAATGTGGGTAGTAGGGTTTACCTTTGTAATCTTGGCAAAGTAGTAGTTTGAGCATGCAAGTGGCACTTCTGGGTGACTTCAAGGTTTATTTTTTGGGCTAGCTGGGTAAATTTTGTACCTGCATGTGTTCATTCACTTGAAGTGTGTAAGTATGTGTGAATGATACCGTATTGTCAGAAGCTTTATCCACAGTTGTGGGGGAACATCAGGATGGAGCATCTGAAAGAAATGTAGATGCTGCTTACATTGGAGGAATAAATACAGTTTTAGGGGTTTCTTTCGTTGAGCATCTGAGAAATAACATAGATGGTAAAATCAGTGATAAAACTTGAATTACTGCAATTCAGTATACACACCATGTTAGTACTAAGACAAACTTGCCAGAAGATACAGGTGAATGCATTCATTTAAAATGAGTAGAAACAAACAAGCTTCTGCTTGGTTTTTGAATGTAGGATTTGGGGTTTTTAACATTAGTATATAAAATCGTCATCTTCCCCCCCCCCCCCCCCCCC